>JAPQNM010000019.1:2108843-2138843 GCA_029783475.1 Metacarcinus magister | reverse complement strand
CCACCATCACAGAGTATAACACAGGTGCTATCATGTAGTAGCAGCAGCCAGTGGGTGAGGTGAGGCCAATCAACTCAACACACACAAGGTGGCAACACTACAATCGACTTCCCTTGCTGGTCACCTGGTCACCCATACACTGCCTATCTAAGGTCATTCATATATACCCTTCAAGATCCCATGATGTAATTATTTTATGCACAAGGAAAATAACACATGTGAATATATGAACCTTCGATCTGCATCAAGTTTTTCTTTCTAACAGACACAAACATTATAAACTACCAAGAAAAGGGAACGTTTCCAACAGCTTGGAGATGCTACACATCTATGATGAATATAAGATAACATGTGCATTACTGAAAGCCTGGGATCCTTTCAGCTGCTACAAAAATATCTTTTACAGAAAGCCTTATACTTTCCTCAGTCATGTAAAACAAAACCTCTCATAATATTGTGCAAAGAAGTTTGTTCCCACGAGAGTAAGAGAGGACAGGAGAGGTTTGTTCGTCTTTGAACAGTGTGTAGTGTATGAAGAGTGTGTGGTGCTGGCAGCCACACCACCAACAAAGTTACAATGCAGCACCAAGTCACGATCCATTACTGCTGACATGAAGACCGGTGGAACAAGGTGCTGGGAGGGTAGGATGGAGGAGGGGAGAGTCTACAGGTCCCAGTTGATACAGAATGCTGAGGATACTAATTGACAACACTGAATACAAAATTATCTCCTAAACTTTCCATAAAAACTAATAATTCTTGTTCCCTACTTGCCTAATTTCCAAGCCTCTGACCACCAACACCAAGCCATGTTTTCCTATCACACCTGACAACCAGTGTGAGGAAGGAATACATAAGCTCATGGATATGCAATAACTATTATAACAATAGAGTAGACACACACACACACACACACACATTCACTGTTGCATCATAAACAAGATCTCAAGCATACCATAACCCGGCCAGTCCTCCCATTCTTTACCATAACTACTGGCTACCTCAAAAGTCTTCCTCCTGTCCTAGGCTGCCAGAACATCCATTCCTCTCCTGACAATCACAACATATCTCTCTTTTCTTTGATGCTGCGGTAAGTCTTTCCCTGCCTTCTGTACTCTCTCGACACCTCTCCATCATTCCCTATAAAATTTTTTTAAAAATAAATAAAAAAGTGCACTCCATTGCAGGAAAGACAATGTCGTTCAGCAACTCTCCAAAATTGTCCCAATCCATGGATTCCTTTTACCTAGCAAATAGGTAATTAACATACAATAATGCTAAACACAACACAATTAATTGTAAAAAAAACCATTGCATTTACCTTTCTCCTAAATATGTAACAAATATTGTCTGCTGATAAAATAAACAAATAGACAACTTTTTTTTTCCCTTTTTTCCCATTACCCCACAAAGTAATAATGACAGACGTACGTCTCTTATTATCAAACTACAGTAAAATCTAATAAAAACAATAATGATAATGATAATAATAATAATAACAATAATAATAATAATAATATGATAATGTGAGATATCTGTCATTATTTACTAGTGTAATGAAGGTTACTATGAGGACGGAAAAAAGTCTTCTATTTTTGTTTAGTGTATCAGCAAACAGACAATACTTGTTACATGTATTTATATGTCATGAAGAACATATTACATTGTTTTTCAATTAATTATGTTGTCTTTAGCATTATTGTATATTTGTAAAAAAGGATTATGACAATTTGGTAAAGGGTTGTCAAATGGCATCTCCTTTCATGTGGTGAAATGTGCTATAGCTACACGAAAATCCATCTATGTCATGCCACACTCCACTTCTTCTAACCCAGATTTTCCACTTCATCATCTTTCCCCACCTCTGCTGCCCAACTACTTGTCTCCACATCTGTGCCTCACCTACACTGTCCAACAACGTCTCCCCATATGTGCCCCACCTATGCTGCCCAACACCTCATCTCCTCACGTGTCCCTAACACTCTTATATATTGCTAGGTATGGGTGACCCAATGACCAGCACATCCCATGCATCCCTGGCTCACCTCCACATCTTTCTTCTTGCTGGGGGCCTTCTGAGGCTTAGCACCCTGGGCCTTGCCTCTCTCTCCCTGCCCTGAAACCACTCGTGGGGCCTGTGTGGGAGACTTGGGGCCATGGAATACCACCATGTGGGAGGCTGGAGGGAACGCATGACTCTCACCCTTGAAGCTGGCCACGTGGCTGTACCATCGGGCCGTGTGTGGGTGAACCTTGGGGTCTGGAGATCCCACGAGGGTCTGCCACACCTGGGTGTCTGCTTGAGTGGGTTGGTGACCCCCTACATAACTCTGGTCGCACAAGAGTGCGTCTAGGGTGTTGGGGTCAAGCTCAACTGCTCCCATTGTGTATAGATCCTCTGCCTAGCTCTTACCTATTTATGCCTGTTGGGGAGAGGAGGGTCTTAGGCTCACATTGTCACAAACCTACACTCGACACACTGCTTGTTCCTTTCCCTGCCTATCACAACATAAGGGTGTATCCTACCTTCGGGAATGTGGGGAAGGTAGATACCATTCACTCATGGTTCAGAGACATTAACAACACAAATTACAGGAAAAGACAACTGACAGAATTAAATATTCTGATTTCTGATTCTTATTAATAATGCGTAGGGCACCAGTTATGGTGCATATCACACATATATGAGTATTAATTGAAGAAACTCCAGCAACTACCCTGCTCTAACTCTCTATATTACATGTTTCATTCTAATCAACAAAATTAGGAAAGAGAAATAACAATTTCTTAATCCTATAAGGATGAAGAGGATGACTATCAGTGAGTAAACACATATTATCAGACAAAACCAAGGGTGATGCCATACAACCTTAAAGTACAGCTAACTGTCTTTGGTTAGGCGAGTAAAATTAACAATGAAACTGTTCTCAAATATAATAATCTGTGCACTTTGCCAGCTTTTAGGATTCATCTGATGCACTTTTATATCCGACTTTCAGCATTATGCACAGGCAGGAGGCAGAAGTGAGTAAAAAAAAGTTCTGCATAGCAAATTATGTAATATGCAGGTTTTAATACTAAGCGTAAGAAAATGAGAGGTTTATTATTACCACCATCTACCAGACATCACCTCTACATATTACCTTCCTGAAAACAATGAAGTTTCTCCCTCACTGTGCCTCTATCTAGATGTGTAATGAGCACTGACAACTGTACCCTCCTCCTTCCTTTCCAATTCAGTACCACAGATACACTATGTTGGCTTTGTACAGTGGATATCCAAAAGGTAATGCTAAAAGATGAAGTACCTAATTAAAATAAAAACTTCACTTAGGTACTCCATAATGAGCTTGATACATATATAACTTTAGTGAATTTCTAAATGGATTTTTCATCTCTATATTGACATTATTATCAATTTGCGACTGATATTTATGAGGTTCAAAAGATTCAAGATGAGATCTATATCCTAAAGAAGCATCACACATTCCAGTGAAATATGCTAAACGCTAAACTAATACCTCATTTACTTCCCCTTTGCATGCTCCAATCCTCTCACTCTCATCTTCCATCCTTTCTCTTAAATGTTAACATGATCTTGCATCTCTGATATATACGTGGTGAAAAAGACCACATTGGGAACCTAGAAGAATATTTGAAAATCAGGTGAATTAAGTAATTAATGCTGCATGTAATCTCAAAGTAAGAAAAATATAGTTAATGTAAGCATAACCTTTATACTTCATTATCTCTCTCTCTCTCTCTCTCTCTCCCTTCTCAGACCACTAAACAAATATGGGTAAAGATGTCTTAATTCCCTTTCCACTTAAAAACTATCTCCCATAAATCAAACCAATGGTAAAAATCAATCCTGAATTGAATGTAACATTATAATCTCCTACAAGCCCCAGCAGGAGGCAGAAAGCGAGAAGAGATGTGACAGGAGGAGAGCTGGCTCGGAGATAGTTGCTGTAACTTGTAGCAATAGTTTTTAACTGATTTTTACTTTGCATTTTTCTCAAAAGAACATGGTACCAAGATGGTTTGATGTGTGCATATTACCACATAAACTACAAATTTGAGTTATATTTCCTTATGAATGAGTTGTATATAAGGAATTCACCATGTCATCACCCAATCAAAGTAATTAGTTATTATTTACGTGACTACTCACACTTTGTTTAATTTCTGGTTCAGTATAAATATATTATTCACTTCCAGAAACCATAAAAATTTAACATAAAATTACAGAATCATGCATTCCGTCTGCCCTGTGGCTCGCCTCACCACCTGCAACAGCAAGTTGCTCATAACCTTCCATACTCTTTTTAATCATCATTTTTTTAAATAACCACACTAAACCTTTTGTAGTCTCAGCTGATCTAACCTACACCATCATGTCAGTCATCCGCACTATGAAATAGTGGAAGGTTATCATGCTCTCACATGAAAATGTTAAACTTTCCAAATTTAGTAGGAAATTAGGTAAAAATTCATAAGACGACCCATTCAATATCTCCTTACCTTTATAATGCACTGCAAATTCAACTTCAGATACTTGCTCAGATCACCTCAAACAATTATGCCGCTGAATTACAGAAAAAAATTTTTTTTTAGGTTACGTTAGGTTTGGTTACGTTTAGTTAGGTGTGGTTGGGTTAGTTTTGATTAGGCTTATTTAACTGCAGCTCTGGTAAGATTATGCTAACAAAGCTATTTTTTTTCGGTAAATTTATATATCTACACCAGAATGGCGTGTGGCTACGAAAAAATGGCGTCTGCACCTGACACAACACCCTAGTTTTAGTCATTGAAAACATTTGATAGCTTCTACATTATCATAGCATAACATAACAACCTAACTATACGTAACGAAACCTAACTTAACCTAAAAAAAAATTGCATTTGTTTCTATAATTCAGCGGCATAACTGTTTGAGGTGATTTGAACAAGTCTCTAAGGTTGAATTTGCAGTGCATTATAAAGGTAAGGAGATATCGAGTGGGTCGTCTCACGAATCTTTACCGAAAAATAAAATTTTCTACATTCACGCAATCCACGAATTCGAATGGTTAGATATTTATATAACCCAACCTATCTAGCCTAACCCAATCCCTTGCTACCTCTATTAATGTCACGTCAGCCAGTGTCACACTGCTACGTTGGGTGACGGATGAATACATACACTAAAACTGGCCTACCCTGACCTGACCTCAATCGTGATGTCCGTATGGAGATGTAAGCTGATATCACCCTAACACACCAGCCCCTTATGGATCCTCGCTCACCCACTGGTGCGAGCTTACGAACACCAGGAACACCAAGGTAAAGCCAAAGGGAGTCTAGCATGAGCACAAAACTATCGGTAACACACGTAATGGCCACCAACCCGCCTAGCATGTCTATGTGCAGCCAGAGCAACAGACCGCGTCGAAAAAGTTCTCAGGAGCGTCAACATCTCAGAAAAAACGCCAAAACACCTTAGCTGCGGACATTTTCCACGGGGATCACGTCCAGAGGTCACAAACACGCCAGCAGTCACAGTCACACAACACACCGGCCGCTGCCACGCTGTGTTTATGTACTAGACATTAGACAGATAAGGAAGACTGTCGTACCTCACACGGAGTTGTCGTACACTTTCTCTACTTATGAAAGAATAATGTGTTATAGTGAAGAGGAAAATAGTTGAAGGCTGAACCATAGAACGATATACCATTCGACAGATGTCACACACAAAATACACACATTTCTATACTGCGTAATCTATCGTACGAGAAACGATTAAAATTGTTAGATATATCAATTCCTTAATTCTCAACAAGCGAAGACTTAAATAAATTTGATAAACATCAATCCAGAAATACAATTTGAGATAAATAAGAACATAATAAAATAAGGGGGCTGCAAAAGACCAGTTGACTTGCACAAATTAAGGCATTGAAGGCAACCTAGCCATTTGTTCCTGTCCTTACTTTCTTCTTGACTATATTGGATTATTCCAAGGGTGGGACAAGGAGCTGCCTCGTGTAGGTCATTAACTGGCCTCTTGCAGTCTCCTCATTTCTTATGTTCTTATGTTCTTGACTATATGAGAACCTTATATATGGCCCCATGACCCATTTAAACACTTTTATCAGATCTTCCCGTGCCCTACGTTTTTCTAAGGAGTGCAGATTGAGGCGTTTCAATCAATCCTTGTAAGTTAACTTCCCTATCTCCTGAATAATTTTTTTCATTCTTCTTTGTAGCTACTGCTTCTTGCTTATCAATATCCATTCTATACTACGAGAGATACTGGTGTGGCATGAAATCAATAGTACGAAGATGTAACGCAATTACTCGTAAGTCATTCTTCAATGGTAGTTATTCATCACTGGTGCAAACTGCCAGCCTCAATAAGTAGTTTAAAATAAATACTTAGTTTTCATTCAGGTTGGGAGAAAATATATTATCGAGAAACAGGTTTTTATTAACTAATTAATTGATTGTTTGGTATATGAAATTAACTTTGTTTCCTTATCTTTCAGATGAGAAGTGTTGAAAGGTTTGCAAGTATATAATATATATAAAAAGCAGGAACTATACGCTACCATAAAGATGTATCGTTTGCACTTCTAGATCGCCATGCGTTGTCAAATGTACGATGATGCATACATAACACCTGCATGACGCAACGTGGCGTACTGTTGTTGTTGTTTTAGGGCTGCGAGGATCCCTTGGGGAACACTATGAGCCCTGGCGTACTGTTAGCTAAGCCTTCACTGGCGGGCTGGTGTATTGTATTCTTATCTACACCCTATTCTGTATGTCTATGCATAAGTTTACAATAAACCTTAAAAACAAAAACAACACTTCAGCAAACAACATACCTCAAAGTCTATGATTTAATCATTAGATTAAGAGAACAGACTAGTACTTTGAAAAGCGGAAACATATATTCCCTAAAAATGGTAAGGATTATAGAATACAGTTTCTTTCTTATGATCCGAGAACAAATCAATCTGCAGCTGATGCAACTTGAAATATTAATTTCCTAAGGAGGCAGGCGGATGGTTTGAAAGGTTAAAATACTATAAGTACGAAAACTCCACATAAACTATGGTTAATGCTAACAACTTTGTTATTTTTTTCACTTGTACAAGCTAGGGAATTTATATCAATCAATGCAAGTACTGAGGTGGTCTAATTTGTTATTTTTTTCACTTGCACAAGCTAAGGAATTTCCATCAATCAGTGCAAGTACTGAGGTGGTCTGACCTCAAGAATAGCATATAAACACTGTGGCGAGGCAGCTATAATATAGGGCTTGTTTGTGTGGAAAATGCATAACATCTCGAGTAGCCTGGCACAAAGGTTTGCTAAGATATAATTGATAGATTAGCTGATTTGTGATAGCCTGAGAGTGGTTTATTATTTTGCCACTGAGTTTTAAGGGAGATAATTTGGTAAAGATTCGTAAGACGACCCATTCGATATCTCTTTACCTTTATAGTGCACTGCAAATTCAACCTCAGATACTTGTTCAGATCACCCCAAACGAAACCTAACCAAACCTCACGTAACCTAAAAAATATAAAAAAAAATCGTATTTTGTTCTGTAATTCAGCGGCATAACTGTTTGAGGTGATCTGAACAAGTATCTGAGGTTGAATTTACAGTGCATTATAAAGGTAAGGAGATATCGAATGGGTCGTCTTACGAATCTTTCCCATCGGTAAAGATTCGGAAGACGGACAAAGCGATTTTTTTCTGATAGATTTTGATGTGTTTTGAATTAATCTGATGTTTGTTTGTTATGCCTTGCAATTTTGTAAAATTTTACATCTTCACCATAATGGCGTTGGTTTACGTCTCCATCTTCGGACTGCACCTCGTCCAACACCCTACTTTTGGTCATAGAGAACATTTGATAGCTTCTATATTAACCTAACCTAATCTAACCTATATTAACCAAACCTTAACCTACATTGACAAATAACAGAACCTTGTTCAAACAAAACTAAACTTTATTTTTCGAAGATAAGGTCTCACAGAAAACATTGAATATCTCATAAACTAAGAATTTGTGACAGAAATGCAATTGAAGAAAACCTTCTCAAAATGCATCAGGTAATGCAATAATATAACCCTGAATTCTCTAGAGCATTGTGGTGAAGATGTAAAACAATACTTTTCCCCCAAGGTAAAAATTGCCACAAAAAAGTCAGATTAATTCAAAACCATCAAAATCAATAAGAGAAAAACTGCTTTAAGTAATCTTAAGCAAACCTAACCTAACCTAACCTAAGCAAACCTAATTAAACCTAACCTAAACCAACGTAACTTAACCTAACCTAACCTAATCAAACCTAATTAAACCTAACCTAACGTAACCTAACTAGGTTAGATTAGGGTAGGTTTAATTAGGTTTGCTTAGGTTAGGTTAGGTTACGTTAGGTTTGGTTAGGTTTAATTAGGTTTGCTTAGGTTAGGTTAGGTTTAATTAGGTTTGCTTAAAGAAATTTTTCTCTTATTGATTTTGATGGTTTTGAATTAATCTGACTTTTTTTGTGGCAATTTTTTACCTTGGGGTAAAAAAAATAAAAAAAAATTACATTGGCATAACAAAAAAACATCAGATTAATTCAAAACACATCAAAATCTATCAGAAAAAAATAGCTTTGTCCAAAAAACCTAACCCAACGTGACCTAACCTAACTAGTTTAGGTTAGGTTAGGTTTAATTAGGTTTGCTTAGGTTAGGTTAGGTTAGCTTAGGTTTAATTAGGTCTGCTTAGGATTACTTATAGCAGTTTTTCTTTTATTGATTTTGATGGTTTTGAATTAATCTGACTTTTTTGTGGCAATGTTTACCGTGGGTAAAAAAAAAAAAAATAAAAAATTGCATGGCATAACAAACAAACATCAGATTAATTCAAAACACATAAAAATCTATCAGAAAAAAAATGCTTTGTCCAAAAAACAGACTGGTCCGTCTTCCGAATCTTTACCTGCACCTGCATATAAACAACACATTTTTCATATACATTTTGATCCAATTCGAATGATTCTGACATTAATTCCCTGTGGGAATACAGGGTTTTTGGGTGGGGGAAGACGAAATAGTGATTTACGCTAAAAGAACATTTGATATCTTGTAGGCAAATCTGCATAATTTAAGACCCCCGGACGCCTTAAACCTACCCAGATTTCAACTGAACACACGTAATAAACTCTTAGCTGGGGGGGGAAGCCCCCAGACCTACAAACCTCTAATTTGTGATCATAGAAAACATTGAATATCTCAGAAATTAGGAATTTGCAACGGAAACGTAATTAGGACAACCTTCTCATAATTTACCAGGTAATGTAAAAATATAACTGTCAATTCTCTAGAGCAAGCTGGTGAAGATATAAAATAATACCTATGTGAGTTCTGTTTAGGTTATGTTTGAGGTGGTCTGGGAGGGGGCTTGCCCCTCACCCCAAGCTAAGAAGTTATTACATGTGTTCAGTTGAGGTTCAGTTCAGTCAGGTTTAGGGGGTCCGGGGGTCCCTAATTATGTAGATTTACCTAGAAGATATCAAATGTTCCTTTACCGTAAATCACTATTTCGTCTTCCCCCACTCAAAAACCCTATATTCCCACAGGTCTTCAGGCTTGTTGGGGGTGATAACGATATCCTACAATATATGCATTTGCGACGGAAATTAATGTCAAAATCATTCAAATTGGATTCTTCTTCTTCTTGGGAATTTGATGGGGCCGTGCAGGCTGTAGTGCCACAGCCTCTAGTGCCCCAACAGTGCAGGTTGCAGATGAGTAAGTGGATCAGATCCTGTTGAGTTGACCTGTCTTCTGGAGGAAGGTCCTGGTGTGCTTGAGTACTTTGAAGACCAAGCCAGGGTCTTGAGATCCACCTAAGGTGAGTTATTGATGGTCTGCGGAGGTGGAGAGATGAAAGTGAATGGAGGAGTGCCATGCAGTGGGAGTGGTGGCGAGGACAGTGTAGTAGGTGTTCTGAGGTGTCTGGTTGTATAGGGCACCAAGGGCAGTGAGGGTCATCAGTTATGCCCAGCTTGTGAAGGTGGGACTTTAGGCGGCTGTGTCCAAATTGGAGTCTGGTGACGGCAGTGTCAAGGGGGGAGTAGGTCCACCAGGGGTGTTGTGTGTCTTGTCTGATGCGTCCAAGTAAGGTGTAATGTAGGATGAAGTCAGGTCTGTGTCCCAGTGTAGTTTGCAGGCTGTCTGGAGATTGGTCAGTAAGTCAGTCTGGTCAGTGGGGAGGTGTATGTGGAAGGGGTGGGAGTGTGCCTTCGCTGCTGCTCTGTTGGCCACCGTGTTGCCCATGACGCCGACGTGTGAGGGGACCCACTGAAGGTGGATTGAAAAGCCAGAAGATAGTTGGAGAAGAAAGTTGTGAATGGTGAAGCAGAGGGAGTGGTGTGTTCGAGGGCGGTGGCGCCATATGAGTTAGAGGGCTGTGAGGGAGTCAGAGAAGAGGGTGATTGAGCAAGGGGGGTAAGCGTGGTGGCTAACCTGACACCCTCTCTGATGGCAAAGAGGCCGGCAGCCTCCAGGCGGTGGCAGTGGAATGAAGTGGAGTGTAAATTGCAGCCCTATACTGGGAGGCGGGAGCCGTCGGTGTAGATGTGTAGGGAGTTGTTGTGCCGGGTGTGCGAGAGGGTGTTGAAAAGAATCCTACCCTGCACCGGACAGTGAGCTTTTAACCATTGTGTGTGTATGTGTGTGAAGTGATAAGGAAATCAAGGAAGAGAGAGGAAACCAAGGGCCCAAAGGAGAAGTCTTCTCGAGAGTGAGAAAAGAGGGTGGTGTCACCCGGAGGGAGGCAAAGAAGGAGAGGGATCTCTCTACAAAAGGCGTGTGGGTTTGGTATGGTAGGGGGTCAAGAAGTGGTGCCCTATTCTGTTGGAGGAGGAGGGAGTGGAGGGCGTGGCAGCTAGGGGAGGATGCAAGTTTGGTGTAGGTGCTGACAAGGAGGGTGGAGCGTTGGTGTGACAGTGAGGATAGGGAGCTTTCTGCCTGAAGGGCTGTGACTGGGGAGGACTTGAATGCTCCCAAGGCTATACGAATGGCTGTGTTTTGAATTATATCCAATTTATGGAGGAGAGAAGGTGAGGCCGCCCCATAAACCTCACACCCCTAGTGTAAGGTAACTTCAGATATAAGCACAATAGAAGTGAAGGAGGGTATGCCTATCCGCACCCCACTTGACCCCTGCAAGGGACTTCATTAAATTTAATTGTTTGAGGCCTTAGGACACCAGGTAGTCTATGTGACGGTCCCAGGTTAGACGGGGGCCATCCACTACTAAGCCAAGAAACTTATGCTGCATTTTGAAGGAAATGGATGAACCATTGATGGTGACCACAGGTATGTTAGGTATTTGCCTTCTGGTGAAGCACAGAGAGCTAGACTTCTGAGCACTCACTGTTAGGCCCCATCGTGTTGTCCTAGAGTTTATGGAGTGAAGCTCACATTGAAGATTAAGTTGAGCCTCCTAGACAGTGGAAGCGGAGCAAAGGAGGGAAGTATCATCAGCCGACAAGAGTGCGTGTGTGCATGGAGAAGAGTTAAAGTCTAAAAGTAGGACATTGAAAAGGAGAGGACTAAGAGGAGAACCCTGTGGGACACCTCTGGTGATTGGATAAGTCCTAGAATAGGAGTTTCCTATTACCAGAGAGAAGGACCTGGAAGACAGGAAGGACTGAACCCAATTGAGGGGGGAACCATTGAGTCCCAGGCTGGAAAGTTTTTCAATAATGGCATTATGTGAAGAGGAGTCAAAAGCTGATTTGAGATCAAGAAAAGCTACCAGAGTGTATTGCTTGTGGTTAAAGCCTTCCTGAATGTGGTGCTCTAGCCCGCCCATCAAGCAGCTACCCTGGAGAATCGCCCCCGCCAAGCAGCAGAAAATGGAGAAGGCAGTGGACGAACTTATCGCACAGGGTGTCATAGAAAAGTCTCAGAGCCCCTGGTCGTCTACTGTAGTCCTAGTGAGGAAGAGAGATGGCACGACGAGGTGCTGTGTTGACTGCAGGGGTCTGAATAACGTGACAGTTAAGGACTCTTATCCTCTTCCGCATGTAGATGACACCCTGGACGCGTTGGCTGGCGCGAAGTGGTCCTCCACCCTGGACCTTAAGTCCGGCTACCACCAGGTGGAGATAGCCAAAGAGGATAAGGAGAAAACGGCATTCATCTATGGCCGTGGCCAGCAAGTTTCGAGCGATTGATGGAATGGGTGCTAGACGGCCTGCGTTGGAAGACAGCTCTCATTTACTTGGATGACTTCATCATGTTTAGTGCAACGTTCATGGAGGAACTGAAGCACCTGGAGGTGGTGCTGCAGCATGCAGCTAACCTGAAACTGAACCCCAAGAAGTGTGTGTTGTTTTAGCGTGAGGTGCCATACTTGGGGCACATCGTCAGACAAGAAGGGGTGAAGGCAGACCCTCAAAAGGTGGCCGCAGTTAAGGAGTGGCTGGTATCGAAGATGGTGAAGGAAGTAAAGAACTTCTTGGGCTTCTGTACGTACTACAGAATATTTGTCCAGGGTTTTGCCACCATTGCTGCTCCTCTTCATCAGCTGACCCCCAAGGGTGCGTTGTTTCGCTGGGACGACTTATGCCAGGCAGCCTTCGACCGACTGAAGGAGGCCCTGGTAGAGGCACCGGTGCTGCCTTACCCTGACTCCAACCGTCCGTACACCCTGGATTGCGAAGCCAGCACGGATGGTGTCGATGCTGTGCTCTCTCAGTTGCAGGAGGGACAAGAGAGAGTGGTCACCTACTACAGCCAGAAGTTCAGCCCCCCGGAGAAGAACTTTTGCGTGACGTGTAAGGAGCTGCTGGCAATAATCAAGGCTGTGAACCACTTCCATCATTACCTGTAAGGGACGGAGTTCACCGTGCGCACCGACTACGCAGCACTACGCTGGCTGAAGACACTGAAGAACCCCGAGGGACAGCTGGTGCGATGGCTAGGAAAACTGGAGCAGTACCACTACCGGATGGAATACCGCCCAAGAAGAATGCACAGCAATGCTGACAGCTTGAGCCGTCGCCCGTGTGTACCAGAATGCTCCCACTGTAGCCGCATGGATCCTGTGATCAGCAGGAGGACAACCGTGCCTGTGGGAGATGCAGAGGCTGATGCACGTTGGCTGGAGGCTCAGCTTGATGACCCGGACATTGGCCCCGTGATGGAGTGGTTGGAAGCGAGCGGGGAGAGGCCACCATGGGAGGAGGTTGCCACGCTACGAAGCACTACTGGGAGCAGTGGGACACCCTCAGGCTTATCGGAGGAGTGCTGGTGAAGAAATGGGTGCTGAAGGACGGCAAGGTTGGCTTCCAGCAGACTGTGGTTTCCAAGGCGCTGTGGACTGATCTGTTGCGGGAGGCGCCTGGCGGAGTTGCCAGTGGCCACCTAGGATTACAAAAGACGCTGAGTCAGCTGCGCCAACGTTACTACTGGGTGGGCCTACGCAGGGACGCGGAGGAGTGGTGTTGTGCCTGTAACATCTGTTGCGCAGTGGATTTGCAGGAGCCCCTAACAGAAGTGCACACACACCAGATGTGGAGTCCACCTGAGGCTCGTGGGAGAGGCCATGAAGAGGCAGTACGACCGGAGCCTGAAGGAGCAAGGCTTTGTAGAAAGTGTGCGTGTCTGGTTCTACAATCCTCGACGACGCAAGGGAGTGTCTCCAAAGTTGCAGAGTCCGTGGGAGGGCCCATATACGGTAGTGGAGCGTGTGTCGCACATCACCTACCGTATTCTCCTCGGGCCTCGCGGCAAGCCCAAGGTTGGACGGGAAGTCCAGACTTGTAGGGAGGAGCAGTGCTATGAAGGCCTGTAGTCCCTCGATCTGGGATGTGTGTATTGGCAGTGAGGTTGTGGTGGTTGCGGTCCATCAGCGTTTCGGCAGATTACACTTAGCCTTCATCTCGACCAGTGGTGGCCTTATTCGCTCTGTTTTCCGCTACACCTGGATTATTCTGCTACCACAAAGCTGCCACCCATCTGCTACTACAGATGGATACCGTGCTTGCCTGTGAAGGGCCTGGGGTGTGGGAGTGACTCTGACTCTGACTGTGAGAACTTTGGTTGTGTGCTGCCGGTGTCGTAGAAAATACGGGCCCCAGAAAAAACGCACTCCGGCAGCGTCAAAACTCTCATACCGCATCTCACTCACAGTCTCCGCGGCCGAGTCTCAGTATGCACCAACTGATTGAGGGGGGTGAGTGTGCCCGCTCCTCTTTCTCTCTCTCTCTCTCTCTCTCTCTCTCTCTCTCTCTCTCTCTCTCTCTCTCTCTCTCTCTCTCTCTCTCGTTCTGCTGTGAGAGCGTATATATATATATATATATATATATATATATATATATATATATATATATATATATATAGCGCATAAGGATGGTTCTCTCTTTCTCTCTCACTCTCTCGTTCTGCTGCGAGATCGTATATATATTCATATATATATATATATATATATATATATATATATATATATATATCGCATAAGGATGGTTCTCTCTCTCTCTCTCTCTCTCTCTCTCTGTGCCTTTCAAGAGCAATAATGCGCGACGCTCACTACTACAAGTTTAGAGCACTACTGAGTAGCGAGTCCAGTGAGCAGCGCGGGATGAGCTACGCTACGTCTGGCAGCTGAAGGGGATACATTTCTTTCTGGGAGTCTGAATTTCCTATGACACCGGGTCTATAACCGCCTGTCCTCCCCCCTTGTTGATGGCCATTGTAAAGGAGTCAATAGTGAAGTAGTGCTAAGCCAGTCCTGTGTTTTCTTGTGTCCCTGCCAGCCCATTCCTCCCTCTCTTCCCTCTCTGCCAGCATCTAAGGAGGCTGTTACAGTATGTAGGACTTCATATTTATATTAATATCGTCCGAGCAGTTGTTATGCAGATTTACAAGATTTAAATTAGGTTAGCTTAAAAAAAAATAAATAAATAGTGCCGTTGGAAAGGGAACAAAAGAACTTGGTGGGGCTAAGGGACATTGAAAATTTACCTTATCTGTACCCAACCAATCATCTTGACACAGCTTCTATATGTTCTGATCCAAGAAAAAAGGTGATTGAATAATCCCTCCGAACTAGGTAGCAATAGACCATATTGTTCTGCTATGATTAACAAGTGCTACCCCTCTCACAAAGAAGCTGCCGTGAGCCAGGAGCAAATTCGCGGCCCATAGGTGACTAGCCGAGCACTGTTACACAGAACCACTCGGCCCCTTCCTCTATGTCATAACTCAGTGACTGGGGTGGTGTGTTGGATGGAGGTTAATTAACTAGAAAATTTGGGCTCTAATTTTGAGGTATGGTTTTATGTAAAATATGGATTTCGTATGGAGATTGTACAGGGAAGGTTTGTGTAGAAATTTCTCCCAAAGGAATCTTGGTAAGAAGTAATTACTTAGCTGTAGGAAGCAAAAGATACTAGCCCTCACACTTGAAGGCTCAGCCTGACACACACATAAGAACATAAGAAATGAGGAGACTGCAAGAGGCCAGTTAATGACCTACACGAGACAGCTCCTTGTCCCCCACCCTTGTAATAATCCAATATTTAGCCCTCCCACCTGTCATCCCTATCCATACTCTGATCCAACCGTCTTTTAAAGCTACCTATTGACTCAGCACTTACTACGTACGTGTCTACCCAGCCTATTCCAATCGTTCACGACTCTGTTAGTGAACCAATATCTACCTAAGTGAACCAATATCTACCTAGTGAACCAATATCTACACACACACAGACACATCTCAAGCAAGTTATTAATGTTTTATGACAATAAGAATATGATTAAAACTTATTTTTCATCAGAAATATAATTATATATTTTTTTTGTACCACAAATTTGCTCTGTATCTCCAGTTTTGTGTTGCATTGGACAAAAATTTACTAGTCTTTTTAGCTACATCATACACATTTTTAGCTTTCCTGACGGCCAATGACCTCATTTTGCTTATTAAAAATTTTACACTTTCCTTGGTTTGTATAGCGATCTACAACTTATCCAGTGCTTTGATGAATTATGTGCCCTCCTCAACAAATATCCTTTTATCAAAGGAAAGAGAAACATTACTGAGGAACCGATGTCTCGGCCAGCCTTTTGAGCCAGTTCATGGAGTGAATGGTTACTATTTAAAGTTTAAACAAAAGTTGACACTCAATGGTGGTAGCATCTGTAAAAACCATAACTTACCTACTCAATGCAAAAAATGCATAAATTCCAGGTTCCTTTGAGTTATACTTGCACAGAGCAGTATGAAAATATGCTCATACTTTCATGTGCAATGAATCAGTCTTGTTCACCTAGTGGCAGCTTACCAGGTTGAACAGTTTATAGCAGTCTCCCTGCACAGGCCTCAAAACTTTCTGTGGCAAATGATTTTTTCCCCTCTGTCATTATATTAAAAAAAATTCAGAAATTATTGAATATATTAATTAACAAATTTATTAATTTATTATTTTCTTCAGGTCATGAAGAAACGTGGTACTGCCTCCCGCATTCCCCTGGTGGTGGCCCCCTGCTGGCATGACACCCAGCTGTCAACCTTACTCGAGTCCCTCATTCCGCTCTCCTACAGGGAAGGTGAGAGAGAGAGAGAGAGAGAGAGAGAGAGAGAGAGAGAGAGAGAGAGAGAGAGAGAGAGAGAGAGAGAGAGAGAGAGAGAGAGAGAGAGTGAGTAGAAGACCTATTGGTCTATAATTAAGATGTCTGCTGGACTACATACTATTTATTACTATATAGTACCGCTACATGTTGAAGAATAGGATATCAGAACCAGGGTCTCTCCCTCCGGCAACATGCCAGCAGGAAACAGTTAAAAGGGTACACCATGTACTGTGCTTGTGCTCCCTCCAATTTTGCGTGACATTGGTTGACATTACAGGCTGCAAAATTCGAATTCACAAAATTGGAATCATTAACCTAATGCTGATTTTAGTCATATTTTTGCCCTTGTTTGTATACAAATACATGTAATTATACATCCTACAATAAAGAAAAATACAGAAAAACAAAAATTATCATTATTCATAAAAATTTTTATTTAAATGACCATTATACTGTACCTGGGCTTGCAGAGATGGAGATTGGTCTTGGTCGCAAAATTGGAATATTGCCAAATTGGAACCCGCAAAATTGGAGGGAGCACTGTACTTTGTAGAAAACGAGGAAATGTAATTATATAGTAAAGAATGAAGTTACAGGAATATAGTATGTTAGAATACCACTAATGCTGGTACATCATGGGAAGTTAATAAACTTATTATTAAAAATGTGCTGACACTACACTTCACATCTGAAAGATAAGGAAACTAGATTAATTTCATAAAATTACCTAAGAAATAAATCAATACCATACCAATCAATTGATTAGATAATAATAACTTGTTTCTCGCAAATTTGTATCTAATCGGGACTTGAAACTATCAATAGTTTTTGAGTTAACTACTCAGGCTGGGAGTCAACATTGAGCAATTGTGTTACATCTTTGTACTATTAATTTCATGCTGTTACCTCTTGTTACTGTTGTATTATTCATTTCAAATAGTATTTCTGGATTGATTTTGTCATATTTGTTTATGATTTTAAAACCTTCTATTATATCCCCTAATTTTTCGCTTATGGAAGGGGAACATGTCAAAATGATTTAATCGTTCCTCGTATGGTAAATTACGTTATGTAGGAGTGTACTTTGGTGTTCATCTCTGTATTCTTTCCAGTAAGCTTTGGTCTTTAATGTAGTTTGATGACCAGAATTGAATTGCCTATTCTAGGTGTGGCCTCACAAATGCTGTATAAAGTCTTTTCATTACTTCTGGCAATTTATGATCAAAATTCCTTGAAATTTGATCTAACATTGTCTTTGCTTTCTTATTTGTAGCTGTGCACTGATCACTCATTTTGAGAGAGTTGCAAAAACTTTCTTTTTACATTTGTACCAGCATCAAAATCATAAACGCACATAAAATGATAAGGGGCAGGATTTACTTCTAACCTCAAAGCAATTAGGCACCTGGCAGTTGAGACATAGGAAACTCACAACACATTACCTATAATGCACATAATGCAAAGGAATATACAGATTCCTAGATAAAGATATGATGAGAAAAATGGTTATTATGATGATCAGACAAAAACTGGAATATGCAGAAGTTATATGGTCTCCTCACGAGAAAAAGCATGTTACGAAATTGGAAAGAATATAGAGAATAGCAACTAAGATAGTGTCAGATTTGGAAGATCTAACATACGAGGAAAGATCAAAAGAAATGCAATTGAAGGGAAAAGGGAAAAAGGAAACTTAATTACAATATATTAATTGATGAACAACCTGGAAGAAACAGATAGAAAAAAAATTAATATTGAGAAGAAAAGGAGAGGCTGGATATTTGAGAGTACACAAGAAAAAATTACGAAAAGAAGTTTGCCTGAACGACACACAAAAAATGCAGCTTTTCCTGGAGAAATATTGATACTTAGAATGGACTGAAAGAAGAGGTGATAATGGCAAAGAATGTACAATTAAAGGAGAAACTAGACAAATACAGGACTTCATGAGTGTAGCTTGGCATTCTATACTACAATTATATAAACAAGATAAATACAACTAGGTAAATACACAGTAAGGTGACTAAGCAAATCCCTCTTTTGTTTCGGTAATAACAGTGCTTGCCATTTTAAACATATCATATCTTGATATCCAAATTGATAGAACAGAGGAAATACTTTGATATTTACACATCATTTTAACCTCTGCAGGCCAAGGCAACAATTACTTCAGAACTTTGCATAATCAGTTCCTCCCACTGTTCCACACTAGTTTAAATAACTTTTATTCAATATTTGAACATAGGCTTCTCTCTTCACCACTCCATTTTGATGGCTCCTTCCATGTCTGCATATGTTAGTCCTGTTTACCTAATGGCAGTTCTTCATACTGCATAATCTACCAGAGGATTTGTATGATCTTGTGCTGTGTCCTTTTATGGTCAGCTTCTTTTAAGTCTACTGTAAACATTCATACTTATTACCCTTTATATCCAATTAACCTCTTCCATCCTTCCCGTATGCTCAAACCACCTTAATCTGTCTCTGCTCAACATCACTAATGCATTTAAGTTTCATTCTACTTCTTTACCTCATTTGCAATCCTGATCCCACCATGACCAACATTCAAGGATACACCACACATGCATCAAATCATATTCATCTCAATATGTTTTATCCTACATACATCCTCCTCAGGCTTCATTACTATAAAACTTACACTGCTTACAAAAACTGCATTTAAGTACCATTTACTTTGAAGAGCAAGTCTCCTCAATGTCAGCTCACCATAAAAAATCATAACCATAAAGGTAACAAAGTATATAGATGATGAGGTAATGAAGCAATCACCCAACTGTTCCCACATCTTACATCCAGACTGCTTGCATTATACACTTTCAATACAGACATTTCTCCTGCACTCATCTCGTCCTTCTTCCTTCCCAGATCTCAGTGATGCAGACTTCCTCCCCTCAAAGAACTCGGCAGTCATCTTCATCAGTGAAGCTGACATCCTCTCAGGTAATCACTGAGACTGATGCAAAATTATATCAAGATCCAACCACAACTTATTGATTCCAGTTCTGGGTTATAGTTTGGAGTTGTTCCTTTTGGTTCAGCTGTGAAGTTGTTACGTGTTTGAAATATGTGGATTAAAAGCAATGTTATTTTTTTCTTTCTTCTTCCTTATCCATTCTCTCCCACTTCTTCCAAAACAATGAAAACTCTTATTTTCTTATTTTACTCATTCTTTCCTTTTCTTCTTTCCTGTCTCATCTATAACTTCCAAAATAATAAAAAATATTCCTCTTTTCTCCTTTACCTACCCCTTTCTCTTTTCTCCATTTCTTCCTACTTCTCACCTACAAATTATTGCAGTAAATGTTTTTTATACACTCTCCTCTTTTCTTCCTTCCTTCACTCTTGTAATGCCTCGTGCTTTGAAAGAGTGAGAAGTAGATCTAATGGAGTTAATAGCCATGAGAAAGTTGCTGGCTGGGATCAAGCTCCTTAAAGCATAATAAATGCATAATCAGACCATAATACTCATCAAGGTCCAAGTGGTGTTTGGTCAATGTTGATTTTCCCGTCACTACATAGATTTTTGTCCTCCTTTTTAGATCAATTTCTGATGTTTTTACATTTTCTGTTTTCCCCTTAAACACTTCCATTTGCTCTACTCTTCTACTGGTATCATTTCCTTCAGTTTTTGGCCATGGTCCGAAATCCCAATGGTACAACATATTACCGTACAACAATTACTGGAGATCTTCACTGCTGCCGCCCAGACCATAATCATCATCAAGGTCCAAGTGGAGTTTAGTCCACATTTTCTGTTCCGTCAATACACTATCACTCTCTTTATACCTCTTCTCTCTCTTCTTTCCCACAGCTGGAGGGTTTCGGAGGAAAGTGGTCAAGTTTCGCCAAAGTAACAACATCACCGCAGAGCGGCGAATAGTGATAATGCTGAAAACACCACTCACAGACAAGCAGTTCATCAGCGTGCAGAAGTATGTTTTCTCTAGGATGTTCATCAATTTGCAATCAAGTCTCATCAATCAATTGTTCATCAATTGTAATTAAGTTTGCTCTTTCTCTTCTTTCTTTTAGTGTTGTCAGTTGCATTTCTTTTAAATTTTCCTCATATGTAAGGTATTCCAGATCTGATACCATCTCAGTTGCTGTGTATGTCTGTGTGTGTGAGTTTACCTAGTAGTAGTATACAGGGCCTGAGCTACACTCGTGGTTTCCTGTCTCCGTATCTATATTTGTCCAGTTTTTCTTTCAGTTGTACACTCTTTGCCATTATCACCTTTTCCTTCAGTCCATTGCAAGTATCTATACTTCTCTGGGGAAAGCTGTACTTTTTTTTGTATTATTCAAGGAAATTCCTTTTTTCAATTTTTCTAGTGTCCCCTCAAACATTTACCCACTTCTTTTCTTTTCATAATTAGATCTTTTCTATCTGTTTCCTCCAGGTTGTTCACCAATTTATATATTGTAATTAAGTCTTCTCTTGCTCTTCTTTCTTTTAGTGTTAGTTGCATTTTTTTTTTCTTTCCTCATATGTTTGGTCTTTCAAATCTGGCACCATGTTATTTGCTATTCTCTATATTCTCTCCAGTTTCAACACATACCTTTTCTTGTGCTGGGACCATATTACTTTACGTATTCTAGTTTTGGTCTAATCATTGAAGTTATAATTTTTCTCATCATATTTATTATCTCCCCACTACTTCTGCACCTCCCCCATGTTCCCATAATTCCTTCCCTTCTCCTTCACAAGGCCCCTCCTGCCGAGATATTGATATTAATTCCATACCTCCTACTTCTGATCCCTCTGCCGCTCATGATCCCACTTCTCCTATTCCTACCATTATCACAACTCATTAATTTTCTTTCTTTCATTATGCGATGATGTCCATTCCCCATTGAAATATCCATGGCTTCCGCTTCCATAGAAATTACCTCTGCTGCCTACTCTCTATCTATATTCTTCCAAGTCTGATATATGATCCCTTTTCTTGAATACTTTTATACTCAATTGCTTTCCTGATGGTTCTAAATCCCACTACTATAGCTCTGGTTTTGCCATTCTTTGACAAACGCACTCCATTTGATCTAACCACTTTACTGTAACTAACCGATGTTCCTTCCTCATACCTTGCATTGTTATTATCTCTTTGCTCTTCCGTTTCCATTTTAGCTTAACAAAGTGCCATATGACCTTTGATGTCTGGCATTTACTTTATTCACATTAACTCACTCACTCTTCAGTATTATGTTTCAATAATTATATTTTTCTTTGTTTCAGGTTCATCAACATTGACCTGGACCTGTCTCTCATCCCTGTCCCTTCCCTGCAGGAGGTGGGTGTAGGTGTTAGGAAGAGGAGGAAGAAGAGGAGGAGGAGGAGGAGGAGGAGGAGGAGGAGGAGGAGGAGGAGGAGGAGGAGGAGGAGGAGGAGGAGGAGGAGGAGGAGGAGGTGGATTTTTTTTTAAGTTAAAATATTAAATGTTAATTATTGTTTGTTTTGTAAATTTGGAAGTTATTTTGCGCCAGTTGATGTCTGTCTTTCTGTCTGTGTGTGGTTGTCTGTCATCACTTTCTTCACTACAGAACTCATTTCGACCCACTCTCCTATTACTATCCCCTCTTTCATCCCACACCACCATCACCATTACCATCACCTAACTCCAGGCCTCCCAACACACACACCCCTTCCACAGATCGCACAACTGTTGGTGCGGATGGTAGCCAGTGAGTCCAAGGCACGGTCCAACCCATTCCTTGTACGACCGCAGAAGATTGACAGCCGTGACCTGCAGCTAGTCCACTCCCTCACCACTGCGGTGCCGTGCTTAGGGTCACAGCAAGCCCGGGCACTGCTGGCACGCTTTGGCACCCTACAGGCCCTGTCTTTAGCTTCTCGTGAGGCTATGGAGGAGGTGGTGGGCAAGGCTAAGGCTACTTCGGTGCATGAATTCTTCAGTGGGAGGACGGAGTAGGAGACACAGCATAGAGAGCTTCTCTCTCACTGAGGAACAGTGGCGCCATGTTAACAACTGTGGAATGGCTCTAATGGGACTACGGCCCTGTGAGAAGCCTCAGCTAAACCTTACACTAGTGTATGGAGGTCAAGGGCCGCTAACCTGACCCCCATCACATTCTAGGTCACACACGAAAATGGTTCCCAACATAGTTGTTACAATTGGTTTTGTAGTTGCATATTAATCATGCATAATTCAAATAAACTTGTTTGATCATTATTATTATTATTATTATTATTATTATTATTATTATTATTATTATTATTATTATAACAAGGTCACAAGTGTTTTGATACAAAGTTCATATATATTCTTAAAACTTAAATTGTCTATCTATCTATACCTCCGACGCCTCGTTCCCTTTTGGGCACTTCCCTAAAATGGGGGAGCCATGGCAAAAAGTCTCCATTTTTACCTGTTCTGGCACTCCCTCATTGTGTAGTCAAGGCCACGTCCTCTCTCTCTCTCTCTCTCTCTCTCTCTCTCTCTCTCCATGGGAGGGAAGTGAGAGGTCGTCTGGAGGCAGGTGGCTGTGGGCGTGGTCAAGGCGGACATCACCACTACTATAATTATACCAACAGCCCAAGGACTACAACTCTCCAAGGGGAGAAGAGGCGGCGCCACTGATGGGGAACTCACGTCACACCCCTCTCACGCACCGCCACTACCCCCACCACCGCGATATGAATGGTGAAGGCACGTGGTATCACCAGAAATTCCCTCCCCTGCCCACACCCCCCTACTCTAAGCCACTGACCAAGGGGGTTTGCTTCAACTGTGGGGAACATAACCACGTTCAGAGGAGCTGCCGGTATGATCATAAGATAAGATGCTTTACGTGCAACATGTTTGGTCATAAAAATAAAAACTGTGCACACTATTATGAATAGGAAAATGGCATAGAAGACTGTGCCGATAATTGTAAAAAAAAAATTGTTGACGATCGAACACATCAATGCACAATCACTTCTAGCAAATTTTGATGAAATTAAGTTGATAATGAAATCTAGAGATGTTGACGTTCTTTGCATTAGTGAAACCTGGCTCCATCCTCACATAACTGAGAACATAATATCAATTCCTAACTACAAGGTTTTCCGTAAAGACAGTGGACGTGGAGGAGGAGTTTGTATATATATAAAAGAAATGCTGAAAACTAATCCAATATATCTCAATAATGTGAATCACCCTAACGTTGAGGACACATATGTAACCATTCAGTGCAATAATTGTAGCATGTATTTACAGGCACCCAAAGGCCACCGCTGACTCATTTGATTACCTGAATAGCACACTGCAATCACTTTGCCTCAGTAAGAAAAACTTTTATGTACTTGGTGATTTGAATGATAACGTAATTTCCCCAACAAATAATATAAGTAAAATATTAAGTATTAATAAACTAAAACAGCTAATCGATAAGCCTACAAGAATAACAGACACATTTTTTTTTTTTTTCTTTTCTTTTCTTTTCTTTTCTTTTCTTTTCTTTTCTTTTCTTTTACCCATGGCGCCGGTAGGCTTCAGGGAGACCTTAGATGGTTGGCCTCCGCCCGTTAGTAGCGCGGGTTAGATTTTTTAAGTGACGCCTTGTTTCTTCTTATTGACTCTATTGGATGTAATAATTACAAACAACACAAGCCTTGCTATGTCACATGATGTTCTTCCTTATTCAATTGGGGATCATGAACTCATCTCAGCCAAGCTTAATATAACTAAACCTAAGAAACGAGTATTCCGGACCTTCCGACACCTTGCCAATTATTCAAAGGATAATCTCTGCACATCCCTTTTTGCAAAATCAAATAAACTAAATGAAATAACACTAACAGACGATGTGAATGCACAATTGGAAATTTTCAATGGAACATTTACTCAATGTCTTGATGATGACACTCCTTTTGTCACGAAAGAAATCCGACGACCCTTTGCACCTTGGCTGAATGATGAGGTTCGTGCCTCAATTGTTGAGAAAAATAACCTACATGCAAAATTGAAACTAGATCGAAGTAATATTGAGGTGCAACAAGTACTTAAGAATAAGAAGAAAGAACTCAGAATCTCTATCGATAAGGCAAAAAGTGAATTTTATCTTAATGAATTAAATAAAAATAAAGGAAATATAGCTGGCACATGGAGAACAATAAGGAACATTATACCTAACTTTGATTCTTCCAATGTATATAAATATGATAACATGCAAGAAAAGGCCGAAGAATTAAACAATTTCTTTGCCAATGTTGGTAAAAATACATTTGATACTTCTCAAGAACAACTATGTAAGAACCTAATTGATCCAGTAAACCACTACTCAAATAACAATGTCACTCATGGGTTCAGACTTCAACCAGTAGACGTTAATACTGTCATACTTGTAGTAAAACATCTAAATAATACAAAATCAACTGGTTAAGATGGAATATCGCTAACATTTGTTAAAGACTCCTTATATGTTATTGCCATATACCTCACCTGCATAATAAATACATCCTTTGTAACAGGTGTTGTACCAACGGCCTGGAAAGGTGCTACGGTGGTTCCTATTCATAAAAATGGAGACGTCAATAATGCTAGCAATTTCAGATCAATATCAATACTGCCCATTCTTTCTAATATTATGGAAAAGATCGTTGCCTCCCAGTTAATAAATTATTTGGAGTCTAATAATTAGCTTTCCAAGACACAACATGGTTTTCGGCCCAGACTCTCGACCGAAACTGCCCTAGCCACCATAACTGATAATATCTATAACAATATGGATAATAGAAAAATATCATTGCTCACATTATGTGACCTCTCCAAAGCTTTCGACAGTGTCAGCCACTCAATACTGTTACGTAAGTGTTATTCCTTTAGTATAAGTTCATTCAGGTTGAACGACTACTTAAGAGATACAAAACAATGTGTAAAACTTAATGAAACTGTATCTTCTGAGGAAAAAATTACTTATGGTGTTCCACAAGGCTCCATCCTCGGTCCCATTTTATTTACTGTCTATGTAAATGACCTTCGGGACCACCTAGTGGATGGTACAGTAGTCCAGTACGCTGATGACACGCAGTTTCTTCATGCTGACAGTCTAAGCAATCTGGGAACACTTATTACTAAGACAGAAACATCTCTTCTTGCTATTCAAAAGTATTTTTTAAGAAATGGTTTAATGCTAAATACTAAGAAAACTCAATGTATTTTTATAGGGAATAATCAGCTAATTTTACAGATTCCAAATGACACTGTTATACGGATGAATGACACGATTATCGTCCCAAGCACAAATGTAAAAAATTTAGGCTTACATTTTGATCAATACATGAATTTTGATATACACATAAATGAGTTAAATAGAAAAGTAATGGGCACTCTGATATATGCGAATAGAGTTAGTGGATTCTTAAATAAAACAGCAAGAAAAATGTGTCTAGTCATTAGTATTAAGTATAATTAACTACTGTATAAAAATCTGGGGCACAACAAATAAGTCGCAAAAAGCTAAAGCCCAGAAACTACAAAACTTTGCAGCCCGGGTTGCTGTTGGTGGCCTGAGGAAATTCGATCATGTGTCCCCAGCTTAAGATGACCTTAAGTGGCTTAGGATAGGAAATAAGCATAAATTTGATGTGTTGGTGCATGTATATAAATCCCTATTTAAAATTTACCCTGAATGGCTCTGTGGATTTGATAAGGTCTCTGATGTAACTCGGAAACATACGAGATAGGAAAATAATCTCTATATACCGCGCTTCAAGACTGACACAGGGGCCAGATCGCTCAAGGTTTTGGGCCCAACATTGTGGAATGCTCTGCCCAATCAAATTAAGTATGCTACTACATTACACAAATTCAAGACTGACCTAATACATCACTTTAATAACCACAGTGTAACAAAATAAATCCTTTACTTATGTGCATGACTAATAAATTTAAGCTTATTTTGAATATGTATCATAGTATTAATATTGTATATATACAATATTAATACTATGATACATATTCAAAATAAGCTTAAATTTATTAGTCATGCACATAAGTAAAGGATTTATTTTGTTACAACTATATACAACATATATGTTGTATATAGTTGCTTTTTATGTATGTAATAACCACTACCCTGTGGAAATAAAATTGAATTAAATTGAATTGACTCTCTCTCTCTCTCTCTCTCTCTCTCTCTCTCTCTCTCTCTCTCTCTCTCTCTCTCTCTCTCTCTCTCTCTAATAATCTTTTTTTCTTACCTGCTATACCCTCATGATTACACAAAGTTGCTCTCAACTAAATCCTAAATCTCTCACTTCCTCCATTTTCACTCCCCTAACGTGATATCAGGTCTCTCACACTTTGCACTCTTACTCTATAAGGTATCATAAAAAATCAACCACCTCTCTAGCCTTTTCAGAAACCATCATCCTGCTCTTGTTGGCATTTACTTTGAACTTACTCCAATTATACACTAAATCAAATGCATCCACCACCCTCTGTAATATCTTACTCATTGCAAACACTACTGTACGTGTCACCAGCAAACAATTTGTATATATGTATATATATATATATATATATATATATATATATATATATATATATATATATATATATAAAGTAGTTGAGACTGGACTCCAGCCATGGTGGCTCCCAGCGTCATTATAAAGGGAGAAGCAACGCTCACCAATAACAGCGGCTGGAAACCACATTACCGTTGTTGTCCAGCTATTCTGAATGAAAACGTACACCCATATTGATTATTGTTTCCAAGTATTTGAAAAATCTACAAAAACGACACACACATTAGACCACGAGTCCAGCGCGTGATCCTCCTGACCATGGTGGTGAACAACACACCGAAACAAGGCTTTTCCTTCCTCCATCGTCCTCGTACACGTACATACACATCCATCACATGTTTTTCTCATCTGGCACCACTGCCAGGACACGACGCAACACTTACCAACTGCAACACACTCACCCGCTCGCACGCCACGCAAACACAGCTCAAGTATCGTGGACGTAAAGTAACATCAATCATAACACAAGGTACGCATACTTTCCATACTCCCTGCTAATATTAGGCGTGTGTTTGGTACGACATTTTTCCACGAGTTACTACTAGGGCGAAAAGATGAATGAATCTTACAAGTGGGCAGTTGAGTATCTGCAGACCGTAGTGATAGTCATAGTAGGAATAGTATCAGTGTGTGTTAGTGGTACTATTCTGTATCTTGCAACGACTAGAAATAATCACTCGTATAAGAATAATAAGTAATAAACAGTACATATATCAGTTTTTTTAAGATAAAAAAAAGTAATAAACACGTAACTCATGTAAGCTTGTGTGATACTATTTCATAGATAACAATGTTTTGCAGTCACCCAAGGCATAGCAAGTGATATGTAGAGGTAAGTGTTGGCATTAGTTTTCATAACATTTCAACTTTTACGTATTGGCGCACACCATACTTTGGTGTTGAGGTCAATCTGCTACGTGGGAAAAAATGATAGCTGCAAAGAGTTTCGTTTTAGAGTTCAATTAATTATTTCATTAAATAATTTCGGTTCGAAGTGTGATTAAAAAAAAATCTGTGGTCTTAAGCATTATGCTCCTTAATTAACAAGTGCTACGACATCATTAACAAAAACACACACAAAAAAAAACTTACATAAGATGTTTCAGAGGAGATATATTTTTCATAGGTAAACCTGTATGTGATATTTTACTTGTAACTCAAAACTCGTGATCACATTATAATCGATACTATCAAACTCAGAATAACCAAAACATCGGTAAATAATTATACCAGTCAACAACATTCTACATTTTTCAGTCATTAACAAGTAAATATGTTGATAAATAAAGCAACTTTAGCGATGTAAATACATTCAATCTTTCAGCTTTTTATTAAAATCACATGATTTTGACCTACCATCTTATGAAAAATAACGTTATAAGGTGTGTGTGTGTGTGTGTGTGTGTGTGTGTGTGTGTGTGTGTGTGTGTGTGTGTGTTAATGAGCAATTTCACCCACGGTCTTAAGCGTCAAGTGCTGCTCTCGTGATCGCCAGTAATTTACCATCCAAGAGAAAAGCTTAAAGTTCATTAAGTCCGATCAATGGGAAAGGCTTTGATCTTCACACACCACACACTACATCCTTCGCCTCAAGGACGACATCAACCACTAGGTAATCAGTGAAAACTTTTCACCTTGAGTGGGGCGCAAACTACAGACTGCTAAGTGACAAGCAAGGAAGTTATCACTGAACAGATGAGCAGTGTGTGTGTGTGTGTGTGTGTGTGTGTGTGTGTGTGATTCACCATGGTCTTGAAAATCATCCACTGGACTCATGATCGCTAGTCATTACCCTCACGGAGAGAACTTGAGCTCATTACATCCCGAGCCTTACGTCAAATCACTCACTCACTCATTACATCCCGATCTATGCGTAAGGCTATGATCTTTCACAAATCAAACAACCTCATTCTTTTGCTCAAGCAGGACAGTAAATGCTTAGTCATCATTGAGAACTTTACACCTTGAACGAGGCACGAACCCGAGCCTACTGAGTGACAGGCCAAGATATTACCACTGAGCTACCAAGCAGTGTTATTCACCATGGTCTGGAGGATCACGCGCTGGACTCGTGACAGTGAACCATTACTCTGTCAGAAAGAGCTCAGAGCTTATAGAGACAGATCTATGGGTAAGGCTGATACCTCTCACACATCACACACCCCCATCCCCTTGCTCAAGGGGGACAGTAACCACTCCCTGTCAATGACAAATCCTTAGCCACCTGAGCCAAAGCCGCCTAGATAGTATTGAAGCGGCCTTGGCTGTGAAGGGTTCGAACCCACGCCTTGCTGGTTGACAGGCCAGTTTTCTAATCCTTCATCACTCTTTACACTGCTATTTGATCTCCTCTTTCACTCCTCTGCACCAATGTTGTAGGATCCAGTATCTGCAGCCTCTCTTTGTATGACAGTTCTCTTAAATTTTGGGGAAGCCTTGTTGCTGTTCTCTGTATTCTCTCCAGTTTTCTTATCTATTTTATTTATTTATTTATTTATTTATTTATTTATTTATTTATTTATTTATTTATTTTATTTTATTTTATTTTATTTTTTTACTTGGTGACCATACTGTTGCTGCATACTCTAATTTTGGGCGTACCATAGTCGTTATCACTTTCTTAATAATATCTTCACCCACATAAGTAAATCTGGCATATCATTTACGTACATTGCAAACATGACCAGGGCCAATACTGATCTTTGCGGGACTCCATTCAAGACACTTTTCCAGGCAGATTCTTTATCTCTTATTACAATTCTCATTTCTCTATCTTTAAAAAAATCATCAATCCATCTTAGAAACCC
>JAPQNM010000019.1:2093843-2103843 GCA_029783475.1 Metacarcinus magister | reverse complement strand
AGAAGTTAGGTGTCCTATGGCGTCTGCGTCCATTTTTCTCTATCTCCCAGCTGCTTGCTCTGTACAGGGGCCTTATCCTTCCATGTATGGAGTATGTTTTTCATGTTTGGAGGGATTCAACTCACATAACTTTGTTAAACAGGGTGGAGTCTATAACCTTCTGTTATATACAACAAATAGATCAAACGATTGCACATGACGTAAAGTTGAAATTACTTACAACACTGGCTCCTCTCGGTTGCTTCACCTCGATATTCCTCCTCATCCAATCAGTGTATAGCGGCCATCATATGCCCGACGCCGGTCCAAACACACCCCGAACGTGGGGAACTCCATCAGCTCGACCCAACCGCCTCACCTGACATATCATGCACTCTTAATATATGTGCAGCCATACAAATATATCCATGGTTGCATACATTTCCTCAACTCACAATAATATCCATCAGAATACTTAAGCAAGGTAAGATATATAGATTATACCATCAAACTCATGTGTACCTGTTCCACGGACAGCTGCTTGGGAAGTGAACAGTGAAGTGTTAACATACGTCAGCTAACTAGGTAGCTCCTCAGCTGACGTGGTGGGCTTCCTCCGCATGACAATTGATTGATTGATTATTTAAACCATGGCGCCGCAACAACGTGGTCATATGGCGCCGAATTTTACTACTAATTTAAAGCTTCACTAACCCACAGTGGCGTGAACCCCTCACTTGGTTCAGCCTATCAGTCGAGATAGTGTGCCGGGGTGTGGCGCTTGGAGCCACAAGTGAGAGTTGGGGAACCAATGACGACCAGTGCCTCAAGAGCCTTCCCAAAAGAGGGATGATGATGATGATTAAATAATTGAAACCATGGTGCCGCAACAACGTGGTCATATGGCGCCGAATTTTACTACTAATTTAAAGCTTCACTAACCCACAGTGGCGTGGGCCCCTCACTTGGTTCAGCCTATCAGTCGAGATAGTGTGCCGGGGTGTGGCGCTTGGAGTCACAAGTGAGAGTTGGGGAACCAGTGACGACCAGTGCCTCAAAAGCCTTCCCAATAGAGGGAACCGACTGCTCTCAAGTCAAAGGTACTACGCCTCCTGGTTCCCCCTACACCCCTCCCAAAAGAGGGAAGCGACTGCTCTCAAGTCAAAGGTACTACGCCTCCTGGTTCCCCCTACACCCCCCGCATGACAAAATACATACAAGATGCACACCGCGCGAAATACAAAGCCATTCCAACAATATAGGTATGACTCAAACCATCATCCATGGAAACATCTTATCACGTCGTGATGCAGATATGAAATTGCCAGTTTAGATTTTTAGTAAAGGATAGACCAAGTGTGTTTAATGTGGAGGAGAGGGGCAGTTGAAGAAAAGGGGATAGTTATCTGGAAGGTTATGTTGAGTAGATAGTTGTAGAAATTGAATTTTTGAGGCATTGAACAGAGCCAGGTTTGCTCGGCTCAAATTAGAAACTAGTAAAAGATCAGAAGTTAGGCGTTCTATAGCATTTCACCTTGAATCACTTAATTCTGGGTGGATTAAGTGTCTATTGTACGACGTTGTAAAATGCAAGGTGGTGTCAACAGTATAGGAGTGGATGAGGCATTGAGTTAGATTTAGGAGATCATTGATGAATTATCATAGAAAGAGAGTGGGCGATAAGATAGAACCCTGAGGAACACCACTGTTGATAGGGTTAGGAAAAGAACAGTGACCGTCCACTACAACAACAATAGAACGGTCTGAAAGGAAATTGGAGATGAAGGTACAGAGAGAAGGATAGAATCCGTAGGATGGTAGTTTAGAAATTAAAGATTTATGCCAGACTCTATTGAAGGCTTTTGACATGACAAGGCCGACAGGAAAGGTTTCACCGAAGTCCCTAAAAGAGAATGACCAAGATTCAGTTAGAAAAGCAAGAAGATCACCAGTAGACCGTGCTTTACGAAAACTATTCTGCCAATTAGTGAGAAGGTTGTGAGCTGATAAATGCCTCATTATCTTCTTGTTAAGGACAGACGCAAAGGCTTTAGAAAGGCAGGAAATCAAAGCTATAGGGCGGTAGTTAAAAGGATTGGAGCGGTCACCCTTTTTAAGGACAGGTTGAATGTGAGCAAACTACCAGCAAGGGGGATAGGTAGAAGTAAAGAGACACAGACGAAAGAGTTTGACCAGACAGGGAGCGAGCTCGGAAGCACAGTTTTTGAGAGCAATATGTAAGACTCCATCCGGACCGTAAGGCTTCCGAGAATCAAGGCCAGAGAGGGCATGGAAAACGTCACGATGAAGAATTTTAATTTTAAGGATGAAGTAGTCAGAGGGTGGAGGAGTAGGAGGAATATGCCCAGTATCATCCAAAGTAGAGTTTGAGCAAAGAGTTCAGCTTTAGAGAAAGAAGAGAGCTGTGGAGCCATCTGGTTGAAGTAAAGGAGGGAAAGATGAGGAAGTAAAATTGTTGGAGATATTATTGGCTAGATGCCAGAAATCACGAGAAGAGTTAGAATTGCAAAGAGTCTAACATTTTCTATTGATAAAAGAGTTTTTAGTTAGTTGGAGAATAGATTTGCTGTGATTACTGACAAAAATACATAGGGCATGAGTTTCAGCAGATGGATGGCTTCGGTACCGTTTGTGAGCCGCCTCTCTATCTTTGATAGCACGAGAACAAGCAGAGTTAAACCAGGGCATTTTAGCTTTAGTATCAGAGAAAATATGAGGATTGTATAAATCCATGCCAGAGACAATCACCTCTGTTATGCGCATGGCACAAAGAGAAGGATCTCTTCTGTTAAAGAGGAGTATCTTGAACTCTTTGCTGCAGCTCCGAAGGTTTTGCTTCCTTTTCCAACAACTTATTTCTGCGAGGCATCTTTCTCAGCTCTGACAGCTATGAAAACCAAGTAAAGGGCTCCGATGCATGTGGATGATGACCTAAGACTATGCCTCTCATCCATCCCTCCAAGAATAGAGAAGTTGTGCACTGAGAGGCAGGCCCATCCTTCCCATTAATACTGAACAAAAGACATTTGATATTGATGTAAAGGATGGAGAGGGAATTTCTGGATTTTCATGCCGTTGCCCAAATAGATCTAAGCTTAATTTCTTTATTTTGATTGTTATGTGTGTTCATGTGCAGAGAGATTTGAAAAGTCTCCCCAACCAATACAACTGTTGTCACTGGTAGTGAAAGACTACTCAGTACATGTGAAGGATGTTTTTCTTCTTTCTTCCTCTTATTTTTGGATTGGACATTTTTATTTGAATTTTTGTCTAATAGATTTCTTTTGATTTCGTTTGTTTGTTCTAATAATGATAACCTACATGGATATCGAACTATGAGAAACACGCGTAACATTAAATACATTTTTGAGAACATAAATATGTGAGGGGGTCCTCGGTTTATTTTCTGTCATAGAGGAGATCCTTAGTTAAAAAAAAGTTTGAGAACCTCTGGATTACGGTGCCGTTTGTGAGCTGCCTCTCTATCTTTGACAGCACGAGAACAAGCAGAGTTAAACCAGGGCTTTTTAGCTTTATTATTAGAGAAAGTATGAGAAATGTATAGCTCCATGCCAGAGATAATCACCTCTGTTATGCGCTCGGCACAAAGAGAAGGATTTCTGACATGGAAGCAATAATCATTCCAAGGAAAATCAAAATAGTACTGCCTTAGGTCCTCCCACTTAGCAGAGTTAAAATGCCAGAAGCACCTTCGCTTAGGCGGGTCCTGAGGCTGCACTGGAGTGATAGAACAGGTAACGGAAATAAAATTGTGATTAGAGGAGCCCAACGGAGAGGAAAGTTTAACAGAGTAAGCTGAAGGGTTGGAAGTTAGGAAAAGATCAAGAATGTTGGGCGTGTCTCCAAGACGCTCAGGGATACGAGTAGGGAACTACACCAGCTGCTCTAGGTAATGAAGGATGGCAAAGTTGAAAACTTGTTCACCAGGTTGGTCAGTAAAAGAAGATGAAAGCCAAAGCTGGTGGTGAATATTGAAATCCCCTAAAATGGAGATCTCAGCATAAAGAAAGTGAGATAGGATGTACTCCACTTTGGAAGTCTAATAGTCAAAGAATTTTACATCGTCAGAGGAATTTGGTGAGAGATATACAGCACAGATGTATTTTGTTAGAAAATGACATTGAAGTCTTAGCCAGATAGTAGACAATTCTGAAGATTCAAGATTTCTACTACTACTACTACTACTACTACTACTACTACTACTACTACTACTACTACTACTACTACTACTACTACTACTACCACTACTACTACTTCTACTTTTTTCTATTACTACTACTACTACTACTACTACTACTACTACTACTACTACTACTACTACTACTACTACTACTACTACTACTACTACTACTACAAGATACCTCCATCCTATGTTTATTCATATGGCATGTAAAGGCTCCACAAAATGGAGGTCATTAGCCCCAACTCTGGTCGCTAATGACTGCGGCATTCAACCATTGTATTCCTACCATTAAAGATACTTTACAATTTAAAAAATGTTTATATTAACTATGTACTCCTAGATCTAAAGCCTTATTCTACCCCTATACTATCAATCCTAATGCCACTTTCTACCATTTTGGCCTCACAGTCAAGGCCGCTTATGTCCGTGGCTGAAGGGGTGGAGTACCTTGTACCCCTGAGACACAGGAAGGCAGACCTGAGCAGGGAAAATGAGAGGCGGCACCTCACCTGATATTTTGCCGGCCCCTGATAGGTCATCAGCATACGCCACTTGCTTCACTTTTGTTTTTTCATATGAAATAATCTCTTGGAGCACTGAGAGCCTAAGGGTGTACATAGCCATGGCCACTGGGTCACCTTGTGTTGTCCCTTCCATTGATGACACTACCTTAACACTATTGGTACTATTACTATTTATATACAAATTGGAAGGTTCCCTATATGTGTTTTCTACATATCTCGCCAGAGATGGACATTTAATTTCAATGTTGTGAAACATTGTTTTGCTGTTAATTGTGTTGAATGCATTTTTGACGTCTACTAAAAGCACCGCTTCACAATTATCTTCCACTGAAGATCTCCCTCATGGCGTGGATGGCCGCTTCTCCCCTTGCCTGCTGTCCTGCACACACTTGAAGGTTTCCCACTGCCCTCCTCACATCCTCCTTGACAACCGCCATGATGCATTTACCCACGACGCGTCGTATGACTTCACCGATGCCAATTGATCTGCATCCCGACTTTTTGTCAAGGGAAATGAGGCGGCAGGCAGTGAGGGCGTCGACATGGTGACAACTGTTGGTGGCAAGCTTCCTCGCTAGTGCTGCCAGGGCGCTACACAGGTCACTAGCGGCACTGCCACAGAGGGTGCTGCTCAACTGGCGACGCCACCCTCTCGCATCCAATCCTGATAGACAAGCACTGCCGTGTGTTTGGAGAGATTTTTTCCACACCATTTCTCCCGTTATCATTTCGTAGATAACACTGTTCGGTGTATAATGACACCTCTGCAGTCTGAGTCCATCCGAGTCACTGGGTGGATGATGTTTCTCCTTCAGCAGGTGTATGGTTTCCCTGGTGAGGGACAACACTCCACCTGACTGTTCTTCATTATGTGCCCGCAGTGCTGATGTCACCTTGCCTTGCCGCATCCTGTCGGCAAAACTACGGGCTTTGTCTTCCTGTCTTCGATTGTTTAATAAAGGTCTTGGCAGGCTCTTCTGGATGGCTCTGGCTTCCTACTACTACTACTACTACTACTACTACTACTACTACTACTACTACTACTACTACTACTACTATTATTATTACTATTACTATTACCGACTATTATTGACCGAGCTTAGACTGCAGGTGGGGAGCGGAAAGAGTCGGGAATTACCCTTTTACAGGCCTGCCACGTGTCTTTTAATCCGCATTGTAGAAATGTTTCAATATAAATAAAACCATGGCAGACATGATCAGGAAATATGCATACACGTTTATTCATAGTATTATAATGTATGTAGAAACAGTAAACTTATAATGGATAAGATATATATAAACATATAAAGAAACGTGGCATACATATTTTACAGTGGTGCTAATAAAAAGCAGTACCTATTAATGAACTTCCCTTTCGTTTTGGGATGGATAAGCAGTTTAACAATTGTATTTAGATGATATCGTGAAGGAAAGTACGATAAAATAAGCTGAAATAAGTAAGAAAAAAAAATACATTGAAATCCTAGTTGTGGAAATACTCCAAGACACGCTCGCGGCCTTGACCTCACCATATGACCTCCCCACCTGCAGTCTATGGTCGGTCTATGGTCGGACACACTTCGACATGGCTGCTCATACACCTAGACTCTCCCAGCATCTACACAGCCAAACAAAAGAAGTTATCTTTAATATTTACCAGTACTTTGAGCAAGAGAAGCAGAATGGAAGCCCTCTTGAGAAGTTATCAAGGGTTAATCGCCGTGTAGCGGCTTTAAAAAAAAAGCGCCAATTCTTTTACCTCAAAGGTGGTGTGGAAATAAAGTCAGCTATATATAATATGTACATATAAAACCAAATTCATCGCATAATAAAATAACACGATTTCTATATTACAACATAATAAATCACATTCAATGAGAGAGAGAGAGAGAGAGAGAGAGAGAGAGAGAGAGAGAGAGAGAGAGAGAGAGAGAGAGAGAGAGAGAGAGAGAGAGAGAGAGAGAGAGAGAGAGAGAGAGAGAGAGTGAGAGTGAGAGTGAGAGAGAATGTGTGTGTGTGTGTGTGTGTGTGTGTGTGTGTGTGTGTGTGTGTGTGTGTGTGTGTGTGTGAGTCCGCACCCGGAGGTTGCCAGATGCCTCTTTTAAATTTTTTAAAATACGAAATTGATTTGAATTTGCGCGCAAATCTCGACACGTGGCACCAGTGTACCAAGGGTAATCCCCACCATGGTCACACCCTGTGCGCAGTCTAAGGTCGGTCTGACTATACTACTACTACTACTTCTACTACTACTACTACTACTACTACTACTATTACTACTATTACTATTACTATTACTATTACTACTACTACTACTATATTTTTTTATATACTACTACTATTACTTTTAATACCACTACCCCTACTACAACAACAACAACTACTACTACTACTACTACTACTACTACTACTACTACTACTACTACTACAGATACCTCCACCCTGCGTTTATTTCAAAGGGCTCCACGAATTGGAGGTCATCAGCCCCAACTCTGGTCGCTAATGACTGTGGCATCCAACCATAATATTCCTAACCCTAAGAATGCATTAAAATTAACATATATCTATACTAACTATCTACCCCAAAATTTACGTCCTTACTCTATCTCTAACCTATCTACCCTTATCCCACTCTCTACCACTGTGGCCTCGCAATCGAGGTCACTTATGTCCGTGTTGGAGGGAGTGGAATGTTTCGTACCCCTAAGACACAGGAGGGCAGACCGGAGCAGGGAGAAGGAGAGGCGACATCTCATCCAGGCGGCGACGGAGCTCCTTGGCTGGTGCTTCTTTGATGACATCATTCCAACTTCTCAGGAGAGGTGATTCCCATCCCGCCCAGTCTTGGAGGGAGTTCGAGCAACGCCCTCTCGTCATTCCCCAGGCCGGGAGATCTCAGTAACGCTGGTAGGAAGGTGTTCTTTATAGATTCCTCCAGCGGTCTGAGGAGTTGGCTGATGCCTGGGATGGTGCACATGACGAAGTTCCACCGATGTTGCAGGCCATGCGTGTAGGCCGAGTAGGCTGCGTGAGGCTCAGCCATGGCAGACAGGACATCGACCTCTTGCACCCACTCAGACACTTTCTCTCCTTCTTATACTCCTCTGTTCCGATAACAGCACCCAAATGCCGCTGTCCGTCCTTTGTTACCACTACTCCACTGCCACTGAAAATGTTTACGGCCCAGTCATAATGATCTGGTTTGACAATGAGGACGGATTTAGCGGCGTTGGGTGTGTATCCTATGGTAGGGCCATTGTCCTGTATTAACCCCCACCAGTGACTTAGGTCCCGTAATTTGCCGGCACCTGACAGGTCGTCGGCGTATGCCACCTGCTTCACATTAGTTTTTTCAAACGCAATCACGTCTTGAAGCACTGCCATGCCAAGGGCGTACATCGCCATGGCCACTGGGTCACCTTGAGTTGTTCCTTCCCTTGACCTTAAAACCCTAACCTTATTGCTACCACTACTATTTAAATATAAATTAGAAGGTTCACTATAAGTGTTTTCAGCGTATGTAGCCAGGGAAGGACACTTGATTTTAATATTATGAAGTATTGTTTTTCTGTTAATAGAGTTAAACGCGTTTCTTGCGTCCACTAACAGAACCGCTTCACAGTCTTCTTGGGCGAAGATCTCCCTCATGGCGTGGATGGCAGCTTCCCCTCCTGCCTGTTGTCCTGCACACACCTGCAGGTTCCCCGCCGCCCTCCTCACATCCTCCTTAACGACAGCCATGATGCATTTACCCACGACGCGTCGTATGACTTCGCCGATGCCGATGGGTCTGCATCCTGGCTTCTTGTCAAGAGGAATGAGGCGGCAGGCAGTGAGGGCGTCGAGATGGTGACAAGTGGTGGTGGCAAGTTTCCTTGTTAGTGCTGCGAGGGCACTGCAGAGGTCACTAGCGCCACTGCCACAGATGGTGCTGCTCAGCAGGCGACGCCACCCTCTCGCATCCAGGCCTGAGGGATCAGCACTGCCATGTGTCTGGAGGGATTTCTTCCACACCATTTCCCCCGTGATCATCTCGTAGATGACACTATTCGGGGGTATGTGCGGGCCCTGCAGTCTGAGTCCGGTTAAGTCGCTGGGAGGAGGATGTTTTTCCTCCAGCTGACTGATGGTTTCCCTTCTGAGGGGCAACACACCACCGGACTCATTCTCGTTGAGGGCCCGCAGTGCCGATGACACGTTGCCTTGCCGCATCTTGTCGGCAAAGCTACGGGCTTTATCCTCTTCTCTGTGACGGTTGATGGAGGGTCTCGCAGTCTCTTCTGTATGGCCCTGGCCTCCTCCAGGAGCTCATCCTGTTTGTTTTCGAACCACAATTCCACTCTTCTTGAGACTGCCTTTATATTATCACTTGTCTTGCTCTTCCTGTGTGTCTTTTGAAAGAAGAGCTTTGGCAGCAGAAAGAGCAGTTTGAGGGCAAATGGTGATAGAGGCGTGTCAAGGTTGTAGCTATTGAGGAGGACAGCCATTTCCTTGGTGATTTTGGTGGTGGCCGGACATTTTGGTGGCTCAAAAAGGTTGCTTGTAGATCATCCAGCTAGCTCGCGATAGGTGTCACGCACCCATATGTTTGTATCTGCTTCTGTCAGATCCTTCCATGTGGCGTTCCCTCTCCGGTTTTCATTTCTTGCCCCTCCAGATTTGGGTGGTGGCGGTGGCGGTGGTGGTGATGGCGGCGGCGGCGTCAGCGGCGGAGGTGGGGTGGCGGCTTCGGAGCGGCGGCGGCAACGGTGGTGGCGGTTGCAGTGGGCCACCCACCACTCCCTCCTCCGTCTCCCTCGCTGGCTGCTGCTCCTCATCCCGGCTATCATCTGGCCTTACTTCGTCCCTCTCCCTGTCCCGGGGGTCACGTCCCCTGTGGTTCCTGCACCTGTCTCCTTTCCTACAGGATGTACATTTTCTGTTGTTTCTCGCACATGAACAATTGTAGCATTTATGATCCTGTCTGGTACACATACAACACCTTGGTCCGGGTGAATTAGACATTGGCTAAATAGCATTATATTATTATGGCTTATAAAAAAGTTTAATGACATTACGTTAAAAAAGAGAGAGAGAGAGAGAGAGAGAGAGAGAGAGAGAGAGAGAGAGAGAGAGAGAGAGAGAGAGAGAGAGAGAGAGAGAGAGGAGAGGGGGAGAGAGAGAGAGAGAGAGAGAGAGGAGAGAGAGAGAGAGAGAGAGAGAGAGAGAGAGAGAGAGGAGAGAGAGAGAGGAGAGAGAGAGAGAGAGAGAGAGAGAGAGAAAAAAAAGAGGT
>JAPQNM010000019.1:2073843-2086343 GCA_029783475.1 Metacarcinus magister | reverse complement strand
TGAACCGCCTGAATGGATGTCCACGGCTCCGCCCACGCTTTCCTCCCGTAGTCTGGTGAGTCCCGTGCCCGTAAGAACGCCCCCACACTCCCACTCCCAACCTCGTCAGCCTCCTCAACGAAGAGAGCCTCACAATGCCGCGGCAGACCCCAGAACCCTCGCTAGACCCCGAAAAGTACCTGCTGCAAGACCTATTCCACCCCCGCACACCCCTCCACCACACCACCTCCTACAGGCACCAGCACCACCACCCGCACCACTACCTTTACCACCCTCACCACCTCCACCACAGGCACAACCACCAATAGCACCACCACCGTCGTTGCCGCCGTCTGAAACGAACACGCCTGACCAGCGCACCCCTAAGATAACGCCAGGCCCATACTCGCCCCGTGCAGCGCCCCCTGTGCCCGCCGAGCCCGGCCAACACGACTACGAAGGGAATTACGACTATGAGTATGAGGAGGAGGATGCCAGGTAAGAGGAATGAAAATTGGTGTGTGATGTCTTAGATTTAAGTTAGGTGAGGTAACTTTTTGATAAACTTTCTTTCACTTATTTTTTAGAATTTGATTGTTTAATACGCAATTTTATGCTTTTAACTGTCAGTGTTCAAATCTTTCGTTTATTATTATTGACTTTTTGTCGTCTATATTTGTTGTCTTGTGTAGGCCCAAAAGCCTTTTGTAGACCCCTAAGTTCTTAAGTTTTTATGTTTCTTTACGAAGAAAAGATACTTATTTGTTCTTTACATTCTTTCATTTCAATCACTATTTCTAAACTCATTACTTTTATTATTATTTTAATTCTCATCTTTCCATTATTTGCTGTATTGTATCACCTGCTGCCCTTTTGGAGTTTGAGGTCAATCTATTACACATCATCATCACCATCATTCTTTTTTGCGTTGATGTTGTCGATGTTCATTTGTTCTGTGGTGTAGTGACATTCGCTCTTCTCCCGCAGGTTTGAGGTTCAGACAAGCGAGCCTCAAGTACTTTTTGTCTTCGATAAGCCTGGATACTCTCCCTCACTACCCACCACAATGGCCCCGCCCACGTGAGTCCTGATTGGTTCCTACAAGCGTGACGTCATAATGCAACTGTGACGTAACTTAAAAAAGAAAACGAAATGCGGCAGCTTTTTTCCAGTAATAAATAATGTATGGTGAATCGAAACAAAATTTTTAATTTATTTATTCTAATGATATGTTTATTGAAAAAAAATTCTAGCAACAGAGAGAGAGAGAGAGAGAGAGAGAGAGAGAGAGGAGAGAGAGGAGGAGAGAGAGAGAGAGAGAGAGAGAGAGAGAGAGAGAGAGAGAGAGAGAGAGAGAGAGAGAGAGAGAGAGAGAGGAGAGAGAGATAGAGAGAGAGAGAGAGAGAGAGAGAGAGAGAGAGAGAGAGAGAGAGAGAGAGAGAGAGAGAGAGAGAGAGAGGAGAGAGAGATAGAGAGAGAGAGATAGAGAGAGGGAGAGAGAAGAGAGAGAGAGAGAGAGAGAGAGAGAGAGAGAGAGAGAGAGAGAGAGATAGAGAGAGAGAGAGGAGAGAGAGAGAGAGAGGAGAGAAGAGAGAGAGAGAGAGAGAGAGAGAGAGAGAGAGGAGAGAGAGAGAGAGAGAGAGAGAGAGAGAGAGAGAGAGATGGGAGAGCAGAGAGAGAGAGAGAGAGCGAGAGAGAGAGAGAGAGAGAGAGAGAGAGAGAGAGAGAGAGAGAGCGAGAGATAGAGAGGAGAGAGAGAGAGACAGAGAGATGCTTTGACATAAATCAGATCTTCCATCCTCGCAGATTAAACTCTCTCTCTCTCTCTCTCTCTCTCTCGCTCGTCTTACTCTCTCGTCTCATCCAGAGGAAAAATCTCTGTCTCTCTCTCTCTCTCTCTCTCTGTCTCGTCTCTATCTCTCTCTCTCTCTCTCTCTCTCTCTCTCTTTGCTAGAACTCCTTTTTTCTTTCAATTAACATAACATCATGATAACTAAATTAAACATCATTTTTGACGTCGGTTCACTATATCAATTGTTATATTACTTTATTACTGAGTTGCAGCATTTTGTTTTCGTTTGTCTCTAAGTTACGGTCACACATGCAATTTGCATTATGACGTCGCGGCGCTCGCGCGCGCGCTCCTCTCTCCCTCTCTCCTCTCCTCTCCTCCTCTCGGTCTTGCTTCTCTCTCGTCCTCTCTCGTCTCTCTCCTCTCTCTCTCCTCCTCTCTCTCTCTCCTTTTCTCATCTCTCTCTCTCTCTCTCTCTCTCGTATCTCTCCTCCTCTCTCACCTCCCTCATCTCTCTCTCCAGTCTCTACGTCTCTCCCTCTCTCCTCTCTCCGCTTCTTCCTTCTCTCTCTTCTCTTCCTCCTCTCTTCGTCTCTCTCCCTCTCTCCTCCTCCCTCACTCTCTCCTCTCCCTCACTCTTCTATCTCCTCCTCGTCCTGATCCTCTCTCTCTTCTCTCTCTCGTCTCTCTCTCTCTTCTCTCTTCTCTCCTCCTCTCTCTCTCTCTGTCCTCTCTTCTCCATCCCCTCCCTCTCTCCTCTCTCGTCCCACTCTTCTCTCTCTTCCCTTCGTCGTCTCCTCTCCTTCTCTCTTCTCTCTCTCCTCGTTCACATCGACAATAATGTGATCCCAAACCTCCTACCAGGCCATTTTAGTCTCAATCGCCCTTAATCAACGTGACTCCTCGCCTTCTATCTCTCTCTCGTCCAGGCCGCTCCTCCCACGTCACTCTCATAATTCTCCCCTGATCTCCTCCCTATCTATCGCGCTGCTCTGCGACAGGAGCCTCGATCCTAGTCTCTCCTCACTACAGATCTCCACTCCCTCTCTTCGTGCTCTTCGCCCCTCATCATAAAATCCATCTCCTCAAACTCGTCAGTCCTCTCCATGTCATCGGTCTCGTCTCTCTCTCTCTCGCATTCTTCTCCTCTTCCTGTCCATTGCATCCAGAATCATCTCCGTCGTCTCCTTCCCTGCCTCCTCGCTTTCGACCTCATCTCAACCCTCTCTCCTCTCTCGTCCTCCTATACCTCTACTCGTCACTCTCTCTCTGCTCTCCTCATCCAGTCCACCTCTCTCGACATGTTTTCTCTCTCGTACGATCGTCAAGGTCAGTCCTCAGCGCTCCCCTCACTCTCCTCTCGGGCTCTCTCTCTCACGTCATGCCTCTTGTATCCATGACGTCCTCTCTCCTCTCTCTCTCTCTCTTCAGAGCAGTTCTTCTCGTCTATCAATATCCTTCTCTCTTCTTCGATCGCTTTCCTCCTCATCTCTCGTCCTCACTCTCTCATCAAACATCTCGGGCTCGTCTCCCACCCCTTAACTCACTCTCTCTTATCTATTATGATCATCTTCGTCTATCTAGCTCCTTCCCTCATCTCCAGTCCCAATCATCGTATCACTCATCTCTCACCTCCATCTCTCTCCTCCCGCTCCTTTTCCTCGAACGTCATCTCCTCGACTCTCTCCGCGTCGTCTAATCTGCTGATCTCGCTCGTTAAACATCTCACTATCCTCGCGTACTTCGACTCTCTCCTCAAGTCTCAGCGTCGATCCCTCCTCGTCTCTCTCTCCTCTTACTCTGTCTAGTCTCCACACTCCTCAACATCATCCTTCTTTCTCTCTCCTCTACCCTCTTCTCTTCTTCGCTCGTTCATTCGCTCTCTCATCATCTCTCTCTCTCGCTTCTCCTCTCTCTCTCCTCTCATCTCTCCTATCGCAAACTCTCCCTCCTTCCTCTCTCCTCTCTCACGTCGTCCCCTCGCCTCCTCTTCTTCTCAGTCCCTCTTTCTCCAATCATATTGTCGTCCTTCCATCATTCCGAATAACTCCGTTCTCTTCCAACTCTCTCTCCTCCTCTCCTCAATCTGCTCGAGCACCGCTATTCGTATAACTCCTCTTCTACTTCTCGTACTCTCTAGAATCTTCCTCGCTCTCTCCGTTCACCTCTCTGTCTTCTCTCTCATCTGCTCATCCATCCCATCTTTCTCAATCTCCGTTCGTGTCCCTCTCTTCTCTCCGTTCTCTTCATTACACCTTCTCTCTCTCTTCACTCCCTCTCCTCCCATCTCTCACCCTCTCTCCTCGTCCTCCCTTCCAGCTATCTTCCCTCTCTCCTCTTCACCCGACATATCTCCTCTCTTCTCATCACACCCTGTCGTGCAATTCTCATCTCTTCTGTCTCCTCAAAACTTTAACCTCTCGTCTTCGCTCTCGTCGCGCTCCCATCTCCGTCTCTCTCTCACCCTCACTAGAGACCTCCCTCCATCCTCTCCATCTCGTCTAACTCTGAATTCTCGTGTCTCATTCATCCCACATTTTCTCGTCTCACCAACGCTCTCTCTCTCTTCTTGCTCTTCTCCAGTCCAACCTCTTCCTCCCTCAACCTCCATCTCCGCCTCCGCCTCACCTCTCCGTCGCTCCACTCTCCCTACCGCTCCCCTCCTTTCCCCCCCCCCCTTCCGCCTCTCCATCTCTCCCATTCAGCCTCTATACGACTTAGGGCTCTCTCTCAGATAAGGGGTCACGCCTCGTGCTCTCTAGTTTCTCTCCATGTTCTCACTCTGACTCTTCCGGCGGCCACTCCACGATAACTCCTAACGCCATCTCCGCTAGACTTCGAGTCGCCCCATCGTCGAAGATCCTCATCCACGCTCCCGGTGCCTCGAAACCCGTCGGAGTCCAACTCTCATCCACGAATCCACTGCTCCTATCGCCCTCAATCACTCATGACCTTCTCTCTGTCTCCTAACACTTTCCGCGTGAAAAACTCACCTCTCTTCTCTAGCCAACGTCCATCCCCTTCTCTCCTATATCTCACTCAATCTGTCCGAACTCTCTCTCTCTCCTCTCATTCTGATCGCTTCACTTTCTCTTACGTCTCTCTTCCATCAAACTCTCGTCGGCTCAATCTCCTCATTCTTCTCATGTCCTGGTAGACAACTCTCGGAATCCTCTCCATCGGCACTCGCCTCGACACCGGTCCTCCTCCTCCCACTCTTCTCTTTCCTCCTCGCTCCAACTGGGGTCGACCTTCTCTGGCTACTCTCAGCTTCAAATCATCCGCAGTCCTCACACTCTCTCCCTTCTCGCTCTCGCGTCTCTCCGTTACTCTCAATCGATTCGCATCGGTCAGACGCTCTCGCCTCTCTCCTCTCATTCCATCCCGTCCCGATGTCTCTCCCTCCTCGTCCACTTGCCTAAGAGTTCCTGTCTCTCATCTCGCAGCTCATCTGGTAGATCTTCAGGGTCCGACACGCTCCTTAGTAATCTTCTGTATACATTCGTTCACTTCTCTAGCCCTCTCATCATTCTCCCTCTCTCTCCGTCCTCTCATCTCATCGGTGAGCCTCTTCTCTCCTCTCCTAATACCCGCACCGCTCATCGTCTAAGTTCTCTCTCTTGGCTCCCTTCTCAACACTTCACTTCAGCGATCTCTCTCTCAGATTAGGACTCCCCCTTCTACCTCCATGCACTCTCCCTCCATCTCGTCTCGCTCTCTCTCGCTCTGACTCTCTCAACCCCGTCCGTTGGCAGAGATCGTTCTAGCACGCGTTTCTTTCCGACTCTCTCGTCGCTCTCCTCCTCCTCATGACAACACATCTCTCGCCTTAGTTTCTAAGTTTCCAAACAAATACATCCCTCGGGCTCAAGCCAGAAACTATCCACCATCTCAGTCTCTCAGTCTCGTCCATCAGATCCCTCTCTCCTCGTCTATCGTACGTTCATATGCGATCTCCTGTAGCGGCTCTTTCTTCCTCATCTCACTTCACTTATTCACCTCCAGGTCTCACTCCAATCGATCTCGGCTGTGTCTCGTCTACGCTCGCTCACACTCATCTCTCCGATCACTCTTCCCTCCTCACTCTATATATAAAGCCTTCACTCCCGTCCTCGCCTCGTCCGCACCTCTCATTTCACCTCAATTAGCCGGAAAATCCCAGCCCTCCTCTCCTTATCTCCGAGATCGTCTCTGCCTGCGGCAGACATTTCCTCTTCAACTCGCAGGGAGTCCTCTCTTCTCAACCCCACAAACTCTCCCAGTCAGAAAACCGTCAGTCCTCAAGTCATCTCAACTCTCCTCTTCTCACTCCTCGCCTCACAAACTCCATCTCAAATCGTCGTTCGACGTCTCCGTGTCTTGATCTATCATCCAGTTTCAGAGTTCCTCTTCTCAGGCCCTCATCTTTCTCGCTGCGTCTCATCCGTTATGGGCCACTCCCATCGTCCCTCCTCACATCGCTCAGTCTGTCTCTCTCCGACCTCTCCGTCTGACTGTCCTTCAAGTTCCCTCCCTCTCATGCAGCTTCGTCACAATCGCTCTTCAAAATCGCTCAGCTCCCCAGGCTCATCGACTAGTGACCTCAAGCCTCCAAAAGTCGCGAACTCCGCTCATCTCGATCAGGCCTCTAACTCTCTGAAACGTCGTTCCTCCAAGCGTATCAGTCTCTCAACGTCATAAACACCTCATCCATCTCGATTGGATCCAGCCTCGCTGATCAACCGGCCACTCCATCTCTGCTCTTCTCCCCTCTCCTTTTCCTCCGTCCCAGAAAGTTCTCCTCCTCACTCTCTCTCCCCTCTCTCAGAGCCCGTCGGACCGCCAATCTCCCTCGTCCCGGTCCAACTATCCTCGCTTTAATCACATGTCGTCACCAAATTTCTCAAAAAATCAGATCTCCCCTCTCACCTCTCTAGAATACTTGCTCGTTCCGCTTTCCACCAGTCCTCTCCCTCAGACCTGACTCCCTCGCCAAGCCTCTCTCTTCATTCCTCCTTCTTCCCGCAACCGTACGCGCCTCTCAAGGCGGATCCCCCAAACTCGTTTTCAATTCTCTCCTACTCTGCACTCCCATTTCATCTAAACTCGTCTTGGCCTTTTTGCTCACCGTTCGAAGCCCCTCCGTCAAAGCCTCTCGCCCTCTCTATATCGCTCCTGGGGCTCGCCCTCTCCTCGAATCTAACTCCTTCTCCTCTCCTCCCCCTCCCCTTCTGAAGTCTCTCTCTCTGCTCGTCAATAAATCTCCGTCAACTCAGTCGTCTCTCGTCCAATCGGATCGATCTCTCCATCTCCTCAACGTCAAGTCAGTCAGCTCTCTCCTTCCTTCCTCTCGACCATCTCCCGCTCAATCCCCTCCGCCGAGTCTCCCTATCACCCTCTTCCAAGTCTAATGCATAGTCTCATCGTCTTCTCCCCCCCTGAAGTGCGTAACCTCCCCTACCACAAGAGTCCCATCTCTCTCCTTCGTACTCCAGTCCGTCTGATCCACTCTCCCTAATTCATTTCGCAGCGATCCTACTGTCGACAAGGGGCCTGCTCCTCTCGTCTGATCACTCTCGTCTCACTCTCTCACACATCCTCCTCCGCCTCCCTCTAAACCCCTCTCGCTCCTTCTCCCCACCCTCATCCTCTCTTTCTCTCTCACAATCGTCGACAATCTCCTCTCCTGCGTATCATATCTCGATATCCTCTCCCTTCACCTCTCTCTCCACCTCTCTGCTATCGGCTCCTCAGCAGCGTCTTCAAGTGGGCTCTCGACAATCTCTCTCCCCTCTCCTCTTCTACTCTCCCATCGGAGACTCTCATCTCATCCCTCCTCTATCTTCTTCTCTACTATCCACTCCTCGGCTCATCTTCTCCCTCACTCGGCATAGTTCCATCCCTCTCAATCGTCGACTCGTCGTCGCCTGCCTCTCCCTCCTCCGACGTCCATCCGCGTGTCATCGAAACCACATAATCTTCTCTCGCCAAAAATCCTCCACGTCGTCACCTCATCAATCAAACTCTCGCTCGGTCTTCCCACTCTCCTCTCTTCTTCCTTGTCCCTTCTCTCCTCCCCCAAGCAGCTCTCTCTACTCTGTTACTCGTCTCTCCTTCTTCCGCCTCAGCTCTCATTCCTCTCTCTCATCACTTCAATGTCTTCTCTCCGGCCTCTCTCTCACTCGTTTCTCTCTCTCTCACTTCATCCCAATCCAGTCTCTCCCACTCCGGTCCTCCGCTCGTCTCGTGTAGCCTACCTCTTCCGCTCCTCTTCCTCCACTCGCATCGTCCTCTCGTCACATCTCCATTAACCCCGATTTCACATCTCTGCTCCTATCAACCTCTCGACACAGTCGGATCCTCTCGCGGCCCTCTCCCCTCTCCGAACTTATCGTCTCTCGTTCTCAAATGCTCTTAAGTCTCATCAGAATCGTTCTGCTCCTCTCTCCAACTCTCATTCTTGTTCTCTTCATCGCTTTCCACAACATCATGGTACCTCTCTCACTCTCCCCTCCAAACCGAACGCCATCATCCTCGGCCTCGCGTCTTCAATACATCTCACCATGCTCATAACAGGTCCTCACTCACTCACTCCTCACTCTCTACTCCTCATTCGATCACCTCTCTCCTGTCTCTCCTCTGTCTCTCGCCGCAACTCCTCTATCAACTCTCTCAGCAAGCTTGTAATCTCACTCCATATTCTCTTCGCCCGCCTCTCTCCGTAAGCCTCCTCATTCGTCTTGTATTCAAATTCAACTCTCAATCTTCTCTATTCCGCCTTCACTCTGATCTCCTCGCTCTCCCTCTCTCCCAGCCTCATCCTCTCCACCTAACTCGCCGTCTCCCTAAATAGTCTCGCTGCTCTCTCCTCACTCCTCCTGCTTCTACTCACTCACCTCCAAATCTCTCGATCCATCTCATCCTCAAATCTCATCTCACTCTCGCTCTCTCGCTCTTGTGGACTCGCTCTCCTCGAAATGTTCCTAGTTTCTCTCCCATCCGATCTCTTCGCTCAAATTCCTCGTCTCCCTCGTCATCAGATCTCCCTCTCATAAGACTCCTGTCGGTTCGCTCCTCTTATCAAGCTCGTTCTCTGGTCAAAGTGTCACCTCTCAACTCTCTCTCATCTCCCGTCTCAATTCTCATACTCGCTCCGATCTCTCGTCTTTTACTTCCACTCTCTCCCCGTATTCAACTCCTTCGATCTCCGACTCCTCTCACAATATACTCTCTCGCAGCAAATCCTCTCTCCCTGGTTCTCCTCTATCCCCTCCCACTCAAACCTCTCATCATCCTCCTCGCCGCTCTCCGGTCAGACTCCTCGTGCATCCTCACAGGTCCACCCTCTCCAGCTCCCAGTCGCCTCACCGAAGGTCTCCTCCATCTCACCTCACTCCCTCCTCGCTCTCCCTCTCTACCTCTCACTGTCATCCTCTCTCATACTCGTCTCTCCACTACAGCTCCTTCCGTCTTAAACTCTCATCAACCTCCGATCACTCTCTCCTCTCCCTCATCCTCCTATCTTCCCTCTCCTCTCATCTCTACTCCTTCAACAGTTCCACTCCCAGTCGTCTCACTCTCCTCATCGAACTCCGACCCTCTCCAAAATATCGGCTTCAAGCTCGGACATATCCCTCTCTCAATCTCCTCTTCCAGCTTGCTCGTTCTCCTTCGCAACTCTCCTCTCACACCTCGCTTTCGGCCCTCTAGCTCTCCTCCAATTCCTCTCCGCAATCCTCTCCTGCCAATACACTCTACCTCGCCTCTTCAACAACTCTCCTCTCGTCTCGCTCTCCGACTCACTCTACCCATCTCTGCTCAAATCTACGCCACTCCTCTCGTCCACTCTCCTCACTCGCTCACTACTCTCGTCCTCAACGATCGTCATGTTCTCCTGCCCACTCACTCATGTCCCTTCTCTCCCTCTTCGCGTCTCTCCTCTCTCTTCCCCGATCAAAAAACATCGGCTCTCTCATCTTTGCTCGACTCTTTTCTGGCATCTCTCTTTCCATTCTCTCTCCTCCTTCAATTCTTCCCCCTCACGCTCGGGAGCTCTCACACCTCTCAAAGATCTCTCGTTCTCTCTCCTGTCCTCTCTCGCGACTCTTCTCACTACTCTCTCCCTCGACACGACTCTCCTTCTCTTCTCTCTCGTCCTCATTCATCTCTCCGCTCTCGGGCTCTCATCCGATTGTCTCACTCTCACCATTCGATTCTCCTTCTCCCTCTCCCCCCGCTCTCAGAGTCTCTCTCGCCCTCCTCGCCTCGCATCTCCTCTCGTCGCTCTCGGCACCGCTGATCAACTCCTTCACCCTCATCTCTTCTCCGTTATGGTATCTCTCTCGAACTCTCTCTGATTCTCCCGTCGCTCCACTCGCTCCTGGATCACACCTTTCATCTCCTCCCTCCGGCCCTCTCACTCCTCTCATCGCCCTCGGGGTTCCCTCAACAGATCTCCCTCCCTCTTCTCTCTCTCATCTCTAAACGTCCCTCATCATCCCCTCTCGTCTCTCTCTCCTCTCTCTCCTCCTCTTCCAATCCTCTCCTACCTCCGCTCTCTATCTGGCATTCACCTCGAGTCCATATATCTCTCCTATCTACGCTCTCGCCTCCTCTCCACCGATAGTCTTCAATCTCTTCCCTCACACTGCTCTATCCTCTCTCCGACTCTCTCCGCTCGCTCCACCTCTCTCATTCCTCGATGGTAGCAACTCTCTCTATCTCACTTTCTCTCTCCCGTCGCGAATTTTCTCCTCAAGTGCTCTCAATTCCCCCTCATTCTATTATCTCCCTCTCTCTCTCCGGCGTCTGATCTCTCGCTCTCGCATTCATCCGCGTCCGCTGTCCGGTCCACTCTCAAACCGTCCCGAGAAATCCTCTCCGAAAGAGATAAGCTCCGTTCCGCTCTCTCAACACTCTCCGTCGACTTCGTCAGCTCTCCTTTCTTTCATCGTCTGCATTCAGTTCTCCTCCTCGCGACTGCGTTCTCAAACCTCGTCTCTCACTCGAGCATCCTCTCCACTCTCTGTCGATTCTCGTCTCATCACCAACTCTTCTCTCTCACTCTCTCCCCTCTCTCTCTTCAGTCCTCTCTCGTCTTCTCTCCTCGCCGTTCTCCCCTCTCAGAGACCGCGGGCTGCTCCTCTCTCCGTCTCTTTGCCGTCTCACTCCCTCTCCTCTCAATCTCGTCGGGGTCCTCCTCTCCCTGCTCGGGTTCTCATTCTCCTAACATCCCCTTTCCCACCTCTCTCTTCGTGGCTCTCTCCGCTGTTCTTCTCTCTCGGTAATCCTTACTCGATCCCCTCGTCTCATAGAGTCATCATCTGCTCATCCATCCCTCTCTCACCTTCTCACTTCCCTCTGATTCGTCGAATCTCTCTCTCCTCCCAACTCATCATCTTCTCTGTCTACTTCAATCCCCTCTCCTCTCCTCTCTCATCATTCAGCGTCCTCGTACTCTCTCTCGTCACTCCCTCCTCGTCTCTCATCTCCTCGCTAGCTCTCTCTCCTCTCCCATCTCCCTGTCTTCCTCTCCATTGCTTCTCCAGCGTATCTCATTCGTTCCACGTCCTCTCTCATTCTGTCACTCCTCGCTCAATACCTCAGACGCCTCATCTCCTCGCGACTCTCCTTCCCTCTCCTCTTTGATCCCGTCTCTCCTGCCTCGCCATCCGTAGATTCGGTCTCTCATATCTCTCGGCCTCTCTCTGAACTTCACTCTCCTCGCACTAGAAGACTTCTCTCTCATCACGTCCACTCTCCGTCTCCTACTCTTCTCCATCTCACTCATCTTCATCATCTTCATTCCCTCATCTCACTAACTCGATCATCGGAGTCTCGTCCACTCGTCTCTCTTCAATCCAACTCTATCTGGGTCCTCGTCCTCTCTCTTCCGACAGCTCTCCGGCTCCTCCTCTCTAGGACTCTCACTCTCTCGTCGGTTTCTCGATCCCCCTCACTCCGTCTGTCTCTCACTCGTCAACTTCACTCGCTCTCTAACTCTCTCCTTCTCTCCTCATCTCTCTCTCTTCTCTCATCTCTCACTCATCTCATGTCTTATCTCGACGTCTCCCTCGCTGCCTCCTCCACCGCTTCTTCATCTTCGTCTAACTCTCTTCTCACACTCTTTCCTTCCTTCTCTTTCGTCCCCTCGGCTTTCTCAGTCTCTTTCCTGTCTCCTCTCTCTCGCGTCCTCTCTTCTTCCGTCTCATCTTCCTCGACTCTCCTGGTGGCCTTCCCATGTCCGTCTATCTCTCTCGTTCTTCTCTCCTCTCTCTTTCTCTCCCTCTTCTCTCTCGAGCTTCTCTCCAATACTCTCGTGGTCTCTCCTTCTGTCTCATGTGTCTCTCCCCTCTCTTCTCATCGGTCTCCTCTCTCTCTCCTTCCCTCTCGCTGCTCTCCCTTCTCTCTCTCTCCTCCTCCCTCTCCTTCTTCTCTTCTTCTTCGTCTCTTCTTCTTATCTCGGTCTCTCTCTCATTACTCCCTCCATTTTCCGTCTCCCTCTCTCTCCTATTTCTTTTCACTCATCTCTCTCTCCTCTCTCTCTCCTCTCTCATCTCTGTGGCTCAATTAGCTCTCTCTCCCTTCTCCTCCATCTCTCTCTCTCTCCTCTTCTCTCTTCCTCCTCATTTCTCTCTCTCCCTCCTCTGGCTGCATCCTCCTCGTCACTCTCGTGCTTCTGTCCTCTCTTCGCTCTCCATCTCCCCCTCTCCCTTCTTTCCTCCGTCTCTTCCTCGGTCTCTCTCATCCT
>JAPQNM010000019.1:2053836-2068743 GCA_029783475.1 Metacarcinus magister | reverse complement strand
CCCACGGCGGGGTGGAGGAGTAAGAGGAATGTGCCCAGTATCATCCAAAGTAGAGTTGGTAGCAAAGGTTTGAGCGAAGAGTTCAGCTTTAGAGAAAGAAGAGACAGCTGTGGGGCAATTTGGTTGAAGTAAAGGAGGGAAAGATGAAGAAGTAAAATTGTTAGAGATATTATTGGCTAGATGCCAGAAATCACGAAAAGAGTTAGAGTTGGAAAGACTTTGACATTTTCTATTGATGAAAGAGCTTTTAGTAAGTTGGAGAATAAATTTGGCATGATTACGGGCAGACATATATAGGGCATGAGTTTCAGCAGATGGATGGCTACGGTACCGTTTGTGAGCCGCCTCTCTATCATTGACAGCACGAGAACAAGCAGAGTTAAACCAGGGCTTTTTAGCTTTAGTATTAAAGAAAGTATGAGGAATGTATAGCTCCATGCCAGAGATAATCACCTTTGTTATGTGCTCGACACAATGAGAAGGATCTCTGACATGGAAGCATTAATCATCCCAAGGAAAATCAGAAAAGTACTGCCTCAGGTCCTCCTACTTAGCAGAGTTGAAATGCCAGAAGCACCTCTGCTTAGGCGGGTCCTGAGGCTGCACTGGAGTGATAGGACAGGTAACAGAAATAAGATTGTGATCGGAGGAGCCCAATGGAGAGGAAAGTTTAACAGAGTAAGCTGAAGGGATGGAAGTTAGGAAAAGATCAAGAATGATGGGCGTGTCTCCAAGTCGGTCAGGGATACGGGTAGGGAACTGCACTAGCTGCTTTAGGTCATGAAGGATAGCAAAGTTGAAGGTTTGTTCACCAGGTTGGTCAGTGAAAGAAAATGAAAGCCAAAGCTGGTGGTGAACATTTAAATCACCTAAAATGGAGATCTCAGCATAGGGGACGTGAGATAGGATGTGTTCCACTTTAGAAGTCAAATAGTCAAAAAATTTTACATAGTCAGAGGAATTAGGTGATAGATATACAGCACAGATGAATTTAGTTAGAGAGTGACATTGAAGTCTTAGCCAGATGGTAGAAAATTGTGAAGATTCAAGATTGTGGGCACGAGAACAAGTAATGTCGTTACGCACATATGCGCAACGACCAGCTTTGGATTGAAAATGAGAACAGAGAAAGTAGGAGGGAACAGAGAAGGGGCTGCTGTCAGTAGTCACAGACAACTGTGTTTCAGTTAGGAAGAGAAGATGAGGTTTAGTGGAGGAGAGATGGTGTTCCACAGATTGGAAATTAGATCTAAGGTCACGAATGTTGCAGAAATCGAGAGTAAGTGTTAGAAGAAGTGTCAAGACACCCGAGGTCGTCAGCAGAGGGGCAGTCTGACCTGGAGACATTTGTGGTCCCCTTCCCAGATGGGGACTCCGAGGCTGGGTGTGGTGAAGCCATTTTTTAAATTTTGATTTGAAGAGAGTGTAAAAGTGTAAGGTGTAGTAATGTTATGTAGGTAGTAGAAGAAGTTGTCTTTAGAGGGCAGGCTGCAGCTGCTTTCTTGTGTAAATGAGACACTAAGGGAACCGGGAAGAGAGGACACGGGGAATCACTCAGTCTGCAGCACTGCCTATATCCCCGTAAGTACCTTTCCTGGAGTATTCCACCGGGCGGCAGGTGTCTACTGCCTACTCCATATATATATATATATATATATATATATATATATATATATATATATATATATATATAACTATATGTATATACATGTATGTATGTATGTATATATATATATATATATATATATATATATATATATATATATATATACATATATATATATATATATATATATATATATATATATATATATATATACATATATATATATATATATATATATATATATATATATATATATATATATATATATATATATATATATACATATATATATGACTGCATGCTGTAACCTTAATTAGACAATAACAAGGAAGTTTCCAAGATGATATATATTTTTTACCCATAAAGATCTCATAACTTTAGGAAAATAGACTTTGTTACCTATTTTATACAATACATGAGTTACCCTTATTACGAAGGAAATGAAGGAGAGAGGAAGCAAGTGGAGTGTGTGTGCGCATACGTTTGTGTTTAGGCTACGTTTATCAAGTGCCTCTGTGTGTGTGTGGGTGTGTGTACTCCTCCATCACCTCGCTCCACACCCCCTTACCTGTGTACACATACATGATACCATGTGCACATTATTCTATTCTTATACTTACATAACGTGTGCACATACTCAACTGTGTAGGTAACTTTATGTACGTTTTGTTTTATAGTACAATATGTTTGTGTGTGTACATTATTTCCTGTACGTAATTCAATTCGTGTACGTGGATTTTAAGGCTATGTAAGCATTCATGTGTGTATATCATTGTGTGAACATATGTTCGTGTACGTATTCCTATGTTGTGTACGTATATGAACAGTCTGTGTGTACCTAGCCGTGTGCGTCTAGTTTATGACTGTGTGTACATTCGTGTGCGATAAAGGAAAGATATTGTGTGCTTTATTATATATTTTACGTACATGAGAGAGAGAGAGAGAGAGAGAGAGAGAGAGAGAGAGAGAGAGAGAGAGAGAGAGAGAGAGAGAGAGAGAGAGAGAGAGAGAGAGAGAGGAGAGAGAGAGAGAGAGAGAGAGAGAGAGAGAGAGAGAGAGAGAGAGAGAGAGAGAGAGAAGAGAGAGCGAGAGCGAGAGCGAGAGCGAGAGCGAGAGAGAGAGAGAAAGAGAGAGAGAGAGAGTACAAAAAAAAAGAGAAAGAGAGAGAGAGAGAGAGAGAGAGAGAGAGAGAGAGAGAGAGAGAGAGAGAGAGAGAGAGAGAGAGAGAGAGAGAGAGAGAGAGAGAGAGTTGCCGGGGCATCGCAGCTGCTAGACATACGCTTCATTAGAACGTAGCTGTTATTATCATGCAAACCTATGTATCAGGAACTAGTTGAATATGATTATATGGCTACAATAATTTTTCAAAAGATGCATTTCCCAGCACTTCATGCACGAAAACAGCAAAATAAGCACTCCTACAACTGGTCCTACCAGTTGTAAGATTTGGGCTTGGGCTTGTTACATTTGTTGTGGTTTGTGTCGTCACCTTACTCCCGCAACCCGCTTGTGCATCCAAGAGTAAGCGACTTAGTTGTACGTACAACAAATTTCAGAGTTTCAATGGTGTAAGTGTTCTGTGGATCCCCGCCCTAGTTGACCGCGGCCGCTATATACCCACTAGATCACGCGTCACTCTTTTCATTGTACAAGCCCTGTTACCTCTGTTATCACCAATACCTTGGTGAAGCAGACCCGTACATCTTGTTCTTCCTGTTAAAGGCGTGATGCTGAAGAAAGGACAGAAGTGTGTGCAATTCAGCGGTTCCCTTGAAACAGAAGAGATGGCTGCTTGCTACCCGACAACGCGGCACGTGTTGAAAGGTAGGACGAGGCCGCAAGACAGCGGGCAGAAAGGGAGCAACAGCGTCAAGAAGACTCTGCACGCTTCGAAGCGCTGTTGGCAAGGCTGGCCAACATCTCCCTCACACTACCTCCCCTGACGTCACCGCGCATACGTCATCGGGTGTGGCTTCCCCAACCATCTCAGCCGCTTCGTCTACACCCAAAGCAGCTGTTCATGCGCCCCTTCCCCTTTCTCCTGACATTACTTTCCAGAACTTTAGAGAGTGGCGACGACGATGGAAGGACTACGCGACGATGGTGGACCTAGCCAGCCTGCCTAATCCCAAGCAACTGATCCAGCTTAGGATGTGCTTGTCGCTGGAGACTCAAAGAGTGCTGGAACACACGCTACAGGTGCCACCAGACTCCGACTCTTCCGTCGAAGAGATATTTGACCTCATCGAAAAGCATGTCAAGGACTCCAGTAACGAGGCACTCCGAAGACGAACGTTTACCAGTAGCAAGCTGGCTGCAGGCAAATCTTTTGCCGACTTCTTCGTCAGGTTAAATGGCGTTTCAGAAGAGATAGACGTCTGCAAAGGCCACAACACTGACTGCGAGGCATCTTGGCTCCAGCACGGCATCCTTACAGGCGTCAACGACGAAGAACTAATGCAGAAGATCATCGTCCTGGACTCCTCCTGCACACTCGGACATGTGGTGACGACTTCTGCTTTACGGGCCCCTCCAGGTACAAGAGCTGTATCCTTGTATAAAACGGGGAAGAAGCCGGCCCACAAAGCGAAGACAGAGGCACGTCCGGCTGCTCACACTTCATCTTCCTGCAAGAAATGTGCGAAACAGCTGCATGGACCCAACGGCTGTCCTGCCATAGATGCAACGTGCTCCTGTTGTGGCAAAACTGGTCATTGGTCCCACACACAAGGCTGCCCAGCCCGGAGTTCCCAGTGCAGGGTATGCAACAGCTATGGGCACTTTGACCAGCTGTGCATAACGTTGCAACCAAAGCAATATTCCAAGCCCAAGAACACGAAGCAGGGGACAGAAAGGCGCTCCACTTTCCACGTGGTTAGAGCTCAGTCACCCCTTGGAAACCCCGAGCCTCCAAAGCAGCAAGCCAGCTTAAGGCGCGTCGAGTCGACAGCCCGTGAGACACCAACACCTTCTCCCACCATCAGTGTTGTCGTCACGCACGCGGGAGTCTCGGGAAACATTGATATGATTCCTGACACTGGTGCGGACTCTACAGTGATAGGCCTACAGCACCTCAAGAGCCTAGAATTTTCCAAGTCCGACCTCGACCCGCCCGCAACCTTGGCTTACTACAACGATGACAGCTCTAAAATGCCGGCTGCTTTGGGCTTCTTCCAAGCTGAATTTGTCTATGGTGCTCGTGCTTGCACCGGTTGGGTCGATGTACAGAGCTTCTTGGGTTCACCTTTGTTATCATGGGAGCATTGCCGAGACTTGGGCATAGTGCCCGAGAACTTCCTGCAGCAGATCAGGAACGGCAACAGGGTGAGAAGATCGACGAGCGCCAGACCAGAGCTGCGGACAGTCAAGTGTTGAAGCCTCTCCATCCCAGGTCGCAGTGCCGCTACTTCCACTCTCGGACACCACATCCCCTGAAGCTGCCAAGGAATACTTCCTCAAGGAGTTTGCAGACGTGTTGGTGAGGAAGGAGGACCTACGGGACGCACCGTTGAAGCCCATGACAGGTCCGCCCATGCGCATCCACCTTAAAGACGACGCACAGCTTTTCGCCATCTACACTCCACGCCTGATTCCCCTTGCTTACCAGTGCCCTGTGAAAGCTCAGCTGGACTCTATGGTCGCTCAAGTCGTCATCGCACCTGCTGGCGACGACCCATCTCTTTGGTGCCATCCTATGGTCGTCGTGGGAAAGGCTAATGGTGGTGTACGAATCACCAAGGACCTGTCCAGGGTCAACAGCCAGGTTTCACGTCCCGCCCACCCTTCTCCCATGCCGTTTGCAGCTATACGAAGAGTCTCCCAACAGGCCCAGTACTTCACCACCATAGACGCCTTGTGCGGCTATTAGCAGATTCCTTTGGCCGAGGAAGACCATCCTTTGACGACCTTCATCACTCCCTATGGCCGTTTCCGCTACCTTTGAGGCCCTATGGGTTTCGCATTCACAGGAGACGCCTTTTGTCGACGAGCCGACCTTGTGCTTCAGGGAGTGCTGCAATGTGTCAAGGTGGTTGACGACATCCTCTTGTACGACGAAGATTACATGGCACACCTCTGTCGCGTCAATCATGTCCTCGCCAGATGTAGAGCACACGGGATCACTCTAAACTCAGTTTAGAGAAGTTTTTCCTGGCCGCACCGAAGATTCGCTTCTTCGGCTACCAGCTTTCCAGTGATGGCATCGCTGCAGACCCTGAAAATGTTCTGGCCATCACGAACTTTGCCAACCCAGCCAACTTGACTGACTTGAGGTCATTCATGGGCTTGGTAAACCAGCTGGCAGACTTCTCACCCGACATCTCCGGTGCTGCTGCCTCCCTTCGCCCGTTAATGAGTCCCAAGAAGATGCGTGTGGAGACTGCTGACAACGACTAGGCCTTCCAGAGGGTAAAGGAAGCCTTACTCAGTCCACCGGTTTTCGCCACCTTCGATCCAGCTCTCCCGACCGTCTTACAGACAAACGCTTCACCTCTGTACGGTCTAGGATACGCTCTTCTACAGGATCACGGCGGAGGACAGTTGAGGCTCATCAAATGTGGCTCACGATTTTTAACGGACACCGAAACCCACTACGCCACCACCGAGTTGGAGTTACTGGCAGTAGTGTGGGCGATAACGAAGTGCAAATTCTACCTCGCAGGGCTCCAACACTTCGGCTTTGTGACTGATCGTCGCCCTTTGGTCCCCATCCTCAACAGCTACTCATTGGACGCCATCGATAACCCTAGTCTTCAGCGCCTGAAAGAGAAGATCTCAGCCTTCACCTATACCGCAAACTGGCGCCCGGGCAAGGAGCTTTGCATCCCAGATGCCCTCTCTCGCTCTGCAGTGGGTAAGCCGACACGTGAAGATGATTTGTTGGATGCTGAAACCAGCTTCTCCGTCAGGTGCATCACCTTACGTGCAGTTGAGTCTCTGGCCGCCGACGTCAACCATGGTGCTTCTGGGCAATTCAGCGACGTGGCCATGGACGAGTTTCGTCGGGCAGCCTACCCTGCCTACTCTGAGCTTCTTCAGTGTGTCAGGGCAGGTTTCCCAAGAGACTGCTACACTCTACCCAATGCGGTGCGCCCATACTTGAAACTACGGGATAACCTCTACAACGAAGACGACTTTGTCCTGTACGCCGCCCGTGTCGTCGTCCCTGCTGCCCTCTGCCGTCGTGTCTTAGCCCGTCTGCATGACAATCACCGTGGCCAAGAGGCCACCAAGCGCCGGGCACGACAACTGGTATACTGGTCTGGCATCGAACATCGAACGCGAACGTCGTGTATGCTTGCGAGCCATGCCAGATACTGCAACCAAGTTAGGAGCAAGAGCCCCTACGATGCGATGACAATCCTGTCAGGCCCTTTGAGTCAGTGTCGGCCGACTTTTTCAACGTAGCTGGGAAAGCTTTTCTAGTTATCGTCGACCGCCTCTCTGGACGGCCTGTAGTGGTGTCATGTGGAGTTGATACCACCTCTTCTGCGACCATCCGCTACTTACGGCACTTCTTCCGCCTACACACGAATGGAGGACCACAATTCGCCAGCCGGGAGTTTGCGGAGTCCCTCAAACGCTGGGGAGTACGACACAACATGTCGACGCCCCACTACCCACAGTCGAATGGCCACGCCGAGTCCGTTGTAAAAGCGGTGAAGCACCTCATCCAGAAGGTGGCCCCCTCAGGAAACCTCGACTGTGAATCATTCGACAGAGGCCTTCTTGAGCTCCGGAACACCCCAAACCACACTGGTCATTCCCCAACTCAAGTGCTCTACGACCACCCTCTTCGTGCCTGTGTTCCTGCCCACGCCAAGGTCTTCCAGCAGCAGTGGTAAGCCAGGGCCGAGACCTGTGACCGTCGAGCTGCCACCCGTCTTCGCGACACCACAAAACGGTACGACGCTATCCTAACGCTAAGTTTATTTCATTATTATCCTTATATAATATTTTAATGTGCTTCCATAACAAAAGACGAACGTGAGGGCGGAGCTACAGCCTCTTGAATGGGCGGAGTTATGGCCTCTTGGGGCAAAGCTCATTTCTTCTTACCTCGATAAAGCATTATCAATTATTTATTTTATTGCTTCTGCTATATTTTCACATCCTAACTCACACGTAATAATGATGTTATTAAATTATAAAGGTGTTTATAGTTTATAAAAGCTGCTATGTTTTTTTTTTTATCTGTAACGATACATCGATATATCCATATATCAAGGTTAATCTACCGAGCCAAACATGACATAACATGATTGTTATGTACGATAATGCATCATATTTATCATTTCTAAATATTCAATAACAGCATTTGCCTTGTCTTCTTTTACTATTAAATAAATTCAATAATATATATTATTACATTCTATGCAGTTATTCTTACCTAATAACACTTGGAATTTAATAAAAAATATATCCTGATATGAAACTACACATGCCCCGCCCTCCTCGCCAAGGTTAGAAGCCAACATGTCGCTATTTACTGCAAATTCCCTAATATATTTCAATCATTATGCTTGTTTTGGGTTTTTTTTATATCAAAAGCAACATATATAATATAAATCTTATGTATTAAACCTACTGTAATGGTCTCAAACATCTTACTTTCCTCTGATTTATTCGAAATATATCCCGTTGAGTGTCTTTGGTAGATGAAGTTGGATGTTGCTGCGCCCTGATTGGTTGTTTGATCACAGGGTAGACGGAGAAACTCGTATCTTGGGTGGATTTGCCAAAACTTGTCAAGATTTTGCTTTTTATCAAGTCAACTTGACACTACATGTAAACGCTTTAAAACTCTTACTTGGAAGTCTCATATCTTTTATCTTGCTAAATCAGTTTCCAATAAGTTAGGTGTTCTGTAGCGTCTCAATGAGTTTTCTCCCCATACCAGTTGCTAACTATTTTACAGGGACTTATCCACCCCTGTATGGAGTACGCATTTCACAGATGGAGGGGCTCCGCACACACAGAGCTACTAAACAAGGTTGAGTCAAAAGCTTTGTGCTTTATTGACTCCCCTCCTCTATCTAACTGTCTTCAACCTCCTACACTTAGCCATGGTGTTACATCTCTTGCTACCTTCTATCGTTATTTGCATGCTAATTGCTCTTTTGAACTTGCGGTCTTGCCGCACACAATTTTCTACTCGCTCTCATCCCTGTTTAGTCCACCTCCATTATGCAGGAGTTAACCAATATCTTCATTCTTTCTTCACTGCTACTGGTAAACTCTGGAACTCTCTAATTGGATTTATATTTCCACCTTCTTACGATATGAACAATTTAAGAGGGGAGTATCAAGACACTTGTAACCCTAATTTGGACTCCTTTTTATTAACATTTTTTTCTTTAGGAAACCGGCAGTACATGTGCACCTTTTTTATTACGTTTTCTCGAGTCAATGGCCAGTTTTCAATAGCATGAAAAAAAAAATCAACTATAATGTTAGCACGACCTGGTACGTTCAGAAAGGTAAATCGATACTCCAGCATAGTAAAGTACCATCTTATAAGTAGTGCCGAGAGATCTTTAAAATTTAAAAAGCTCCAAAAGTGGTTGATGATCAGTAAAAATATGTATCTCAGAACCAAATATCAAATCTCTGAAATGCTTAAGTGACCATATCAAAGCAAGAGTTTTATATGAATCACATAATAGCGAGATTCAACGTTGTTAAGTATGCGAGTATCGTAAGAACTATTGCAGGTTCAATTAGAACTGAACCGATACCAACCGAAGACGCATCAGAATAGAGGATGAAAAGTCGTGTGAAAACAGAAAAGGCGAGTATTGGCACATGTTCTACCGCAGTATTGAGTCTCTGAAAACTATCCTTCTGAGCTGGATCACAATGAAAGATTGCATCTATCTTCAACAACTGAGTAATGAGAGAAGCTAGAAAAATATAGCCTTTCACAAAAGATATGTAGTAATAGGGGAGTCAAAGAAAGGAACGTACATTGTCAACTGAAGTAGGCGTTGAAAACTCTTGAACAGCTTTAATGTTGTCATCCATCGTTCTGATTTCTTCACTATCCACCATGTATCCCAAAAATATAATGTGTACTTTGAAACATGAGCATTAAGAAACATGTACATATAGTGTATGACAACCCCCGGGGTTGACCTGAGCTGCGTCGGTGAGTCAGTTCTCGGTGGAGCCCCTTATTAACCTTAGAACACTTACGTGGGGTGCGTCACACACCACGCTAAAGTTGTTTTTATTCTTGCTGAGTGACTAGGGCCGTTAGCATATTCAAGCGCCCAGTACCTTCATATAGTTGTATGCCCTTGTGAAGGAAGGTAGTGTTATTGCGTTCGCGCTCTCGTGTGCCGTATACTGGTGGTTTGGGGCATCTCACATCCCATGCATGTGTGGACGTACTAATATGTTTTGGGTTTTGTGTTACCCTCAAAAAATGTGTACGTAATAAGTGTTTGGGTATGCGTGATAAGTTTGCACCTATTAGAAAAATATGGGACATTCGTGGGAAATTGTATGTATAGTGAACATTTAACTGTGGACGAGCATCTGCTGGGGTTCCAAGGCCGATGCCCATTTAGAATGTATATACCGAATAAACCAGCAAAGTACGGCATCAAGATCGTCCTAATAAATGATAATGACAGCAAGTATCTCCTGGGGTTATACGCCCAGTGCGTGGACTGCAACAACTAAGCAAGATAAGATCGTTTTCTATCACTAAACGATCATTGACTACTGTATATTACTGTAACATAATGTTTATAACATATGGTAACTTTTTTTTTTTTTAAATCCCGTGTAAGTTATTGTTCAGTTATTAGGATAAAAACATTGTTATAAAAATTTGGTATTGCCAAACTCACTCATATTACTTTCAGAACATTATCTTATTCATATGGTGTCGTTTTGGGATCATAGAAAACAAAATAAATGTTAAAAAAACAATAAAGTGAAAAATGCCATTATTTGACAAAAAAAAAGCCACTTATTTGCTTCTCTCCCGTCCAGTTCGTAGTAGTGCGTTACGGTTGGGACTCCCTCAACTGATGTTTCTGTGACCTGGGTCTGGCTGGACAAAAAGGTCAAGTCTTTGGCTAGAGCTATTTTCTAGTATCAATGTTTATGTAGAGACATATAGTAACATATCAGAAATTTAAAAGTTTTTTTATGAGTTACTCCTGAAATATTAGTTTTTTGTTCAATTAATTTTTTCTGGAGAAAAAATGAAGGAATTTATATTGTAATTCATGTTTTTAAATTTTTTTTATAATTAACATAATCTGATTGTAAGTGTGTATTATTGATTTTCCAAAATGCGGTATGCCAAACCCCACGTAAGTGTTGGTGTGAGGGTAAGTGATTTAGGGTTAAGTATTTTATTTCTGTGGGCTCTCGCCATTTATTTAAGCATAACGGGAAAGGGATTGATACCTTACGGCAGTGAAGACAAGAGACACCCAACACACCCGGCATCGAATTTTTTCACGTTACCATATATACAACACGTTCCTCAACAAACTTGGTGGCAGTATTTACCTTCCTCACACAAACTCCAACGATGGATCCAGACCACCAAAACATAACTGGTGGCAAGCTGTGACGCGCTCACGCCCACCAAAACATAGGTAGCAGGGGTCACGTTCTCACGCCCACCAAAACATAGGTGGCAGGGGTCACGTTCTCACGCCCACCAAAACATAGGTGGCAGGGGTCACGTTCTCACGCCCACCAAAACATAGGTGGCAGACAGTCACGCCCTCAAGCCCACCAAAACATAACAGCGGTAACGCCCTCACGCCCATGAGAGGATGCCCATTGGATACAAGCCTGTGTCTCCATGTGTGTTTCAAGAACGTGTTCTCCTAAATTATCAACATTCTTGCTTTATTAAGCATTCAGCCATTGTTTATGCTTAATTATTTAGGGTTCTGCGTTTTCTCAGACTCTTTAAAAATATCTTGGAATACTACGACGAAGTTTACATCAACTGTCTTTCTACACCCACCACCCCCCACCTACCCAGACCCACTCTACTGGAAACTTCGCCTCTGTGTCTCAAGACATAAGGCTTAGCGTCCACTGCATCTGCCCAGCCACCCATCGAGGAAGCTTATCTCTTCGGTGATATCGCTTTTTACCAGCCCACCACCCTGTCCTACCGAGCGCTGGGATTGGATTTTCGTCCTTCTGCCTACGGTGAATAAGTCTGGCACGCCTTCTGGTGGTGTGTGGCATCAGCGGCCCGGCCATCACCCCTCCACACCCTCACGTCCCAACTTGACCCAGCTTACCCGCCCGTGGTCGCCATCTTGGAAGTAATGTTCCCCAACTATTTGTAATTACAATATAACAAACTTTACCATATATTTATGGAAAGTTGTTCCAAGTCTGTCTTACTGACACATTATATTTATTTTCCATTGGTCACCAATATAAATGGTTGTGTTATTCACATCTTTAAATTTTTGCTTGTGTAACTGTATTAATATCTTGCCATATATTTTCTCGTGTAACCATATACACCATTATACGGACTACAGTGATTACACAGACACAGTGTTACACAGTGTAAGACGCCCTTATCTAGAGCATTAAAATTACAGTGAATCTTGGTGCCATATATTTCAAGGGCTGTAACAATTTTTTCTGGTGTCTTCATTCATATTTCATCATTACCTCTTGTGTAACATATATTTTGTATATCCATGCGTATATGTTCTTATAATTTTTCTTGCATCTAAGGTCACCCCATGTTAGTTTATATTTTTAACTGAGTTCACCCTAAAAAATGAGCGACAACCCGTCCTCTGTCACAAAAATATGTAGTTTATATTTCTTACTGAGTTAACCCTAAAAACGAGCGTCAACCCGTCCTCTGTCACAATAATTTTCCTCAGTTACCACAGTGTTTAGCTATTTATTTGACTTCATATAATAATATTTATAGCGTATATTCTTGCGCAATTTTCCCTGTAATTATCATTCCTTATAAATTTTGTGTTAGTACATGATTTTACGGTCTTGAAAATCTGTTTATGTAGTGCTGGAATCACAAATTCCCTTCACAATGGCGACTGTGGATGCTTCAAATCCTTCAGTCCTTCGTATAAATTTCTTACCTCAATCCACAGTATTTCGTCCCTTCAGTGGACAAGATGACTAACACACTGCTCAAACATTCATCGCTGCCTTCAAAGACGGAATGTAGTCTTCATCTATCACTAATAGCTGTGACAAAATTGCTTATGTTTGCAGTCAGTGCGTATTTGATTCCCTGGCATCAAAGCTTCTACAAGCACGTCCCTTATTGCCTTCCTATGTTCAAAATTATTATGAAAAGTTTAAGCCAAATTTTCTTCAATCTTTCAGAGCTTCACAAACACAGTGGCCTTAATTGGATGTTTCAACTTGCAGACGTAATTCCCGGTAAAGCAAATATCCAGCCTCCACAATCAGCGAGTGCAATAACATTTGATTACGCTATCTTAGCTCTTAATGCTTCGGAAAGTTTAAAATGGATGCCAAATAACGCGATGCCTCGCGACCACGTGCTACAAATGATAGAAAATATGGTTTTCCTAATCATGTTAGCTGAAAGCTGAAGCGTTCTACTTCAGTTTCATATCCCTTTGCTCCTTATCAAAATTTAATTCCCTTGATGGCAAAACTTACACAATCAGAAAGAGTTTTTCTGTCGCAAATGTGGCGTCACAGAACAGTGTTTCGGAAGTGCCTGTGCTCTCTGTAAATGATGTCCCAATTTCTGCGCCCACACGTGGTCTTTGCAAGTTTTGTGGAAAGTCAAATCAACAGTATCTTAAGTCTTATTTTTAGCCAAAACCTAAAAAATATTCACCTCAAACTTCATCTCCTCCTGTGACTACTTATGCCCCCTTTTGCCAACCTCTGTTCCCGGCTGCACCTCCTACAAGACGTTCTAAACATGATCCGTTCTTCAACGCCTCTCCACTTGTGCCTGCAGACCATAGAGTTTTTCGCGAGTCCAGGACCCCTGCTGTCCCTCATCCCTCACCTCGCACACTGTCACGTCAGTGTATTATTAATGGGTCTGATTGACATGATTCAGATCATTGTTTTGTTCTCTTATTACAGCCACCCATAACGCATGACGTCACGTCTACTTTATCGCCTTCTGCGACTTCAATATCGAGTACTATCACGTGAACTTCATCTCGCAGCCTTATCATTGTGCAATTTCGTATTGTTCACCATCGTGTTTCATTTGCCATAGATACTGGCGCTCACTGCACAAACGCGTGCCTCACGGTGCTAAATTAACGGTGCATGGTATTGTCACGCTTCCTGTCAACTTAAGTCATTCCTCACGTTCTGTGAAAATTGATTTTTATGTAGCTGACCCGTTACAGCTTCCATCTGACGGTTTAATAGATTGTTCTACCTTTGCTTCCCATGACATATATATATTTCCGTCACGTCATGCCATTTATGTCAACCACCGTCTAGTACCTGCTCTCAATACGCCAAGACCCTTGCTGTCACGTCTCTATGACCAGCAAGTTGCTTCTCCTGGCGGAGCGTCTCACTCGCCCTTGATTAAGTCACTTGCTCCTGTATCACAGATTTATCACAGATTTATCACAAACATGGATCAATTCTCCTGCAGTTACAGTCGGTGATCAACTATTACCTCCGAATTCAGCTTGTATAGTTTCGGTAAGGGTTAAACATGCTCCTATCAGTACGACTATATTGTCATTGCCGGAGTCATGTAATGTCAAACGCTTGCACGTTGAGTCTATTCTTACTTCCATCCGAAATTATTACATTTTTGAGTTATAAATGCTCAACAGAACAGGATGTGAAGTAACTTTAAAGACCGGTACACGATTGGCAAATGTTCAAGCTTACGGAATACAACTTTCAGACGCGTCAGGATCAGCTCAATCCCTTACTGTTGCAAATATTTTGTGTGACAGCGACAGCTCAAATGCTTCTCCTCATTCTCTGCATTCTTATGTCATTGTTGAAGATTATCATGAAAGGAAAGTAACTTTGCTAGAACTACTCTCGTCCTACAGACAAGTTCTTACGTTGTCTGGAGAACACCTTGGCATCACAAACAAACCTTTTCATGAAATAAAATTGCAGCCTGGTTCTCAGCCTATTTATGTCCCATCATATAGATTACCTCACAGTCAACTTATTTAAGTTAAGGAAATAGTGCGAGACATGCTAGACCAGAGGCTCATTGAAGAATCCCCGTCACCGTGGAATGCTCCTTTATTTTTCGTGCCTAAAAAAGATGGTTCTTGGTGTCCAGTAATTGA
>JAPQNM010000019.1:2038836-2048836 GCA_029783475.1 Metacarcinus magister | reverse complement strand
GCCAGTCTGAAGGCATTGTTGAAAGATGTACGTGAGGGGACCTGCAAGCTTTTCGGCACAGTGCTTTAGCAGGATGGGACTCACACCGTCAGGTCCAGGGACCTTTCTAGTATTGACGGTGAAAAGGAGGCGGGCCACGGTGTCCTCGGTTACCACCGGGCTGTCAAGGGTGGCGAGGCACAGGCGGGGGAGGCATGGTGGCTGCCTCTCAGGCTCCTCGGTGGTCATTTTCTGACTGAAGTGAGTGGCCAGGAGGTCAGCTTTTTCTTCATTTTTTACCACCCAATCGCCAGCTTGTGATGTAAGCGGAGGAATTCTCTCCTGGGTGGTGGTGCCCTGTCTTTCCTTCACCGGGGTCGGTTTGGTTGGAGGACAATTTTCTCCTGGTGTCATTTTCCCACCTTTTTCTGGCCCAGGCTGCTGTTTTTATAATTTTCTTGCAGGCGGCACGGTGTAAGGCCTTGTTTCGCTGGGTGGGGCGGCGTTTAAAACGTATCCAGGCTTTATGTTTTTCCTCCGCCGCCATGCGACACCTGTAACCGAACCACGGCTGGTCTCGTGGCTCGACCCGGTACTCCCTGTGGGGGACGTGTTGGGTCTGGACGGCGAGGAGGGTGGTGGTGAAGGCAGCAGCATCTTCATCCACTTTGCCGCTAAGTACTCTCTCTCTCTCTCTCTCTCTCTCTCTCTCTCTCTCTCTCTCTCTCCTCTCTCTCTCTCTCTCTCTCTCTCTCTCTCTCTCTCTCTCTCTCTCTCTCTCTCTCTCTCTCTCTCTCTCTCTCTCTCTCTCTCTTTCTCTCTCTCTCTCTCTCCTCTCTCTCTCTCTCTCTCTCTCTCTCTCTCTCTCTCTCTCTCCTCTCTCTCTCTCTCTCTCTCTCTCTCTCTCTCTCTCTCTCTCTCTCTCTCTCTCTCTCTCTCTCTCTCTCTCTCTCCTCTCTCTCTCTCTCTCTCTCTCTCTCTCTCTCTCTCTCTCTCTCTCTCTCTCTCTCTCTCTCTCTCTCTCTCTCTCTCTCTCTCTCTCTCTCTCTCTCTCTCTCTCTCTCTCTCTCTCTCTCTCTCTCTCTCTCTCTCTCTCTCTCTCCTCTCTCTCTCTCTCTCTCTCTCTCTCTCTCTCTCTCTCTCTCTCTCTCTCTCTCTCTCTCTCTCTCTCTCTCTCCTCTCTCTCTCTCTCTCTCTCTCTCTCTCTCTCTCTCTCTCTCTCTCTCTCTCTCTCCTCTCTCTCTCTCTCTCTCTCTCTCTCTCTCTCTCTCTCTCTCTCTCTCTCTCTCTCTCTCTCTCTCTCTCTCTCTCTCTCTCTCTCTCTCTCTCTCTCTCCTCTCTCTCTCTCTCTCTCTCTCTCTCTCTCTCTCTCTCTCTCTCTCTCTCTCTCTCTCTCTCTCTCTCTCTCTCTCCTCTCTCTCTCTCTCTCTCTCTCTCTCTCTCTCTCTCTCTCTCTCTCTCTCTCTCTCTCTCTCTCTCTCTCTCTCTCTCTCTCTTTTTATTTGCTAAAAAATTTTACCAGAGTACATGAACAGAGTTGTTACATTCTATTTTACATAGATATACAGTAACTTAAACAGGCTACAGGTAACATTTTTAGTGTTTCCTATCTAAAAGCCATGTTTTGCAATGTCACTTCACATCACTTCAGCCAGCTGTTTACAAAATCCTTGAAACACTGAATGGACACATTTTCAAATTCAAGGTTTGTCTGTGTTGTTAATATTGTGTTCCATAAGCTGATGTATTTGTTTGTGTATTGATGTTGATGGTGCCACGTCCACGTAGCCACGGTGCCAGGCGTTACAATGACCACACGCGTGTTGACCTGAGCCTGGCTACGGCCCCTGGAGGTGACGTTCTTGTTGCTTCCCAACTGCCAGTTGCTCCTTACAAGTGAGCAGTTTTGGACACTGCTCCCCAGAGTGACTGTTGGTGTTACCCACCAAGCTTCCCCCTCTGTTTACCGCGTGGTATAGGCTTTGGGTATTTCCCATAGGAAGGAAACTTTCACTTTTAAGATACCATATGTAGCTAGATAATTTGATTAATCTAATATACATACAGTATTATATGTTTTTCACTATGAAATATTCATTATTATGTAACTAGTACATTAATGATTTTACTTATATATCTGAAAAAGCATACCATGCACAAACACGCGCTTTTCGTGGAAGCCGATTGCCTCTTCGCCCAAATGACCTTAACTTAATGGGTGTTAATCGCGGACATTTATACAGTTTAAGTATTGTTTGTCTCCCCATCTCCCTAGAAAAAGGTACTTCAATCAAACGTTTGGACTTTTACGTCGCATCTAACTTCTCGTTACCCACAGACGGGTTGATAGATTTAATGTCGATGAAGTCAAACAAAATGGAAATTCATCCTAATAGTAACTTAATTAGATACCAGAATAAAAGCTTTAAGGCCATGGTTTAACCCGTGTGTCTTGCTCCAGGGTCGGAAACTATTTGTGAAGATAATCAAGGCACTTTTGAAGCTCAAGCTCTGTCTACACTCACGGTAACTGACCCGGTATCGGAACCTAACAGAAATAGAATTCCATTTCAATCAAATGATCCCAACGATAATTAATTGGACCACTGTGAATGCCACGGTAATTAGGGATCATGAAATTCCCCACCATGTGGCCATGCATATTCCAGTGTGAGTTTCATCAACTTACACTGTGTACACTATGTCTGCGTAATCACTGTGTTTGTGGAATCACTGTAGTCCGTAAAATGGTGTATATTGTAACATGAGACGGAACTCAGAAAATATTAGCAAAATATAATTTGTTACTCATAATGTTTTTTTTTTAAGTATGTGAATAACACAATAATTTATATAGTTGACCAATGAAAAATAAAAACAATGTGTTAGGAACAACTTTTTGTAAATATTTAATAAGTTCGTTTTGTTGTACTCACAAAGTCTGGGAACTTTTACCGCACAAAATGGCGATCAATGGGCAGGTCAGGCTGGGTCAAGTTGGGTGAAGGCCGGGCCGTTGCTGCCAAACGCCACCAGAAGACCGTAAGCGGACGGGCGAAAATCCAATCCCAGGGCAGGGCAGAGCAGGGAGGTTGATATCCCTTATGGCTTGAGACACAAAGGCAAAGTTTCCACTACATGGTCTGATGTGGGGGGGTTGAAAACCGTTGAAGCCGACCAGTGCGTAGTTTCTAAAAAATAACTTGGGAGGGTCGCAGATCCCTATGTAATTAAGCAAAAACAATTCTTAATAAAAGGCAGGGGTCTTGAGAATTTAGGAGAACATGTTCTTAAACACACACAGAGACACAGGCTTGTATCCAAATGGGTTTCCTCTCAAGGGCGTGAGGGCGTCACCGCTGCCATCAATATGTTTTGGTGTGTAAGGGGGCTCACCGTTGGAGTATGTGAAGAGGTAGCTGCCACCAGGGTTCTTGATAATAATGTGTTCTTGGTAGAAATGATGGTAACGTGAAGTAATCCAAGCGGGTGTGTGGCGTGTCTCCTGTACGTCACTGCCTTAGATAATCCCTTTCCTGTATGTTCAAAGGAAGAAGGTAAATATGCTTCTTCCTTAATAATGCTTTAATGGCACAAGCAAAATATACAGGGGAATGCATATATGGCTAGAGCAACATAAATATATCCTGTTTTTGGAAGGGTCTGCTGATAACTCACGGGAGCCCCACAAGGGAAGGTTCCGCGTGTGACACTCAGACTGACTGACCTTTGGGTCAGGTCAAACACTGGGCTTCACCATACAACCCTGGGGGTTGCCATACACCACTATATTACCTGCTTCGTGTCTCGCCTCTGTTTATCAAAATACAAGCGTTAATAACACGGCTTCTGTACCAACTTTAAAATCATGTGTTCCTGTAGCAGACTATTCCGATTTACGTCACTCACTGTTAGCATTTTTAAACCAATACCGTAATGTTATTGTCATACCCGGAGAAGCTTTAGGTGCTACTGATTTCACGGACCACCACATAAAATTAAAACAAGGAACTCAGTCTATCTATGTGCCTGCTTATCGATTACCCCACAGCAAAAAGGAAATAGTCGATACTCAAATTAAAGAAATGTTGGATCAGGATGTTATACAACATTCCCGTTCACCGTGAAACTCACCCTTATTCCTCGTACCTAAAAAAGGACGGAACTTATAGGCCTGTCATAGATTTCCTGTCTTAAGTGATTTGTTGACATCTCTAGGACAAGGTATTTCAATTGTCAGTAATTGATTGATTGATTGGTGACAATAGATCATGGTGCCGCAACATCGAGGTCATTTGGCACCGTACTAAAACACTAAAAATTAAAAAGCTACTTAAATACTACATAAAAAGAAAAAAAAATCTACAGGAGGTGGAGAAAGCCACTTTCCTGTAGGAATTTTAACACTTCATGTCCCGGGGAGAGTGCCTCCTCCCCCAGCACCAGAGAGAGAGAGAAACTCCCATCTCTGCCCCGACACTGGGCGAGGTACTGCTCTCGCAATTCCCTCAGACTGGGGCACTCGACCAGCAAGTGCCGCACAGTCAGGGGAACTAAGCAATCATCACAATAGGGCTCAACTCCCCGGGACATGAGGAAACCGTGGGTGAGGCGGGTATGGCCCGTCCGTAGACGGGCCAATGCTGTCTCACGGCAGCGGCCTCGGACGTGCGCATAAGACCAGGGGCTCACAGCCCTTGCGGTAATTGCACCCATCTTGGAGGTAGCTCTATTGGCATTCCATCTCTCTTGCCAAACTACAACAATAGCAGCTCGAATTGTGGGAAAACAGGTCTCTGTGAGGGACGGGGCAGGTAGTGACTTGACGTGAGGCGCCAGTCTTAGCTAGCTCATCTGCCTTCTCGTTCCCTTTAACAGAGACATGGGCTGGTACCCAACAAAAAGTAATTCTGTGCCCACGACGGGCTGCTAGTACGAGCCAGTTGAAAATTTCTGAGACTATTGGATGTGCGTTATTAAAATCCTCAAGGGCTGACAAAGCTGCTCTGGAGTCTGAAAAAATAACAAAACCTCCAACATTCAAGGTAAAAAGAGATTTTATCGCTACTAAAATGGCCCACAGCTCTGCGGTAAAAATTGATGTACAGGGGGGTAGACTGCCGCACCGGGTAAAATCAGGGAAGACAGCTCCAAATCCGACGCCTGCATCGGATTTGGAGCCGTCAGTAAAAATGGGCGTGCAACCCTCATGTACGGAGGCATGATCGGTGAACAAAGTCCTCGCAGCATGCTCCGACATAGCACTCTTGTTAGCCGGCATGTAACGGCAATACGATACTGCCAGCCGCTTCCACGGCGGGACAGGCAATAATCGTGGGACAGCTATGGCAGGGCGAGGAAGGGACAACTCTTCAATCACGCCACGAGCCCGAAAGCCAAAAGGCTTTGGGAAGTGCGGGTGCTGGGTGAAAGTGGCGTCCCGTGAAGTGTCCGTCACAGCACTGTAAGTGGGATCACCATAGAGACTTTGGCATCTGAACCACAAACGTGCCATCTGAGTCTGACGGTGAAGGTCGAGGGGTAACACTCCTGCATCTACGAGTAGACTGGGGATTGGGACAAGACCGAAAGGCGCCCGTCGCCAGTCTGATTCCACCGTGATGTACAGAGTCGAGAGTACGAAGGCGAGGGGATGTGGCTGAAGCGTAGACTTGGGAACCGTAATCTAACTTGGACAGAACGAAACAGTGATATAAACGGAGGAGAATGGTGCGGTCAGCTCCCCAAGACACATGGGAAAGAAAACGGAGCAGGGACATCCGCCGCTGGCAAGCAGCTTTCAGGTCCCGCAGGTGTGGCAACCATGTAAGGCGTCTGTCAAATATTAAGCCCAAGAATCGAGTCGTTTCAACTACTGGCAGTCTCCTGCCATAGAGGTATAGGTCTGGATCCCTAAAATCACCTCTGCTTCGAGAGAAAAGCATAGCAACCGTCTTTGTGGGGGAAAAGTTAAAACCATGACTATCGGCCCAACGGGTGACCCGGCCAAGAGCCAACTGGATGTGTCGCTCGGCCACATCGAGACGAGAGGAAGCGTAGGAGAGGGAAAAGTCATCAGCGTATAGCGTGCATCGAAAGTCCCGGTGGACGCACTCGGTGATGCTATTGATGGCAACGCTGAATAGAGTGACACTGAGGACACTACCTTGTGGGACTCCTTCTTCTTGCTCAAAAGAGCTAGAAAGAGCAGTGCCCACCCTCACCCTAAAAGTACGGTCCTGTAAAAAAGACCGGAGGAACAGAGGGAGGTGACCCCTGAGTCCAACCGTATGGAGAGCTCGTAGAATGCCATACCTCCAGGTGGTGTCGTATGCCTTTTCAAGGTCGAAAAAGACGCTCACAACCCGCTGCCTGCAAGCAAAAGCTTGGCAGATAGTTTTTTCTAATCGCAGAAGAGCGTCTAAAGTAGAGCGAGATCGACGAAAACCACACTGTACTGCCGAAAGATGGCCACCCTTCTCAAGGAACCAGACTAGACGAGTGTTAATCATCTTCTCCAAAACTTTAATCATGCAAACGGTAGGGACATGGGCGATAGCTAAGGGGGAGTGAGGCGTCCTTTCCAGCTTGGGGCATGGTATGACTATAGCAGACTCAGTAGGGTGGTACGTATCCGTCACTCAATCGTGAGACAAAAGATGCAGGGGACTTACGGCGAGCATCCTTGAGGACTCGACGAGCCTTAGCTCTAGCCAGTCTGTATTGTCCCCGGAAAAATTCGGTTTTGTGTCGACGGTACCTACCAAAAGCTCGACGACGCTCTGTCACTGCCTGTCTACACTCATCAGACCACCAGGGGACCGGTCGGCGCTTGGTAAACCCTGTGGTCTGAGGGATGGAAAGCTCACCAGCTCGCTGGAGTATAGATGTAAAATACTCGACAGCGCTGTCTATGTCTAAAAACTCATCAACCTCGCAGTCAACTATGGCAAGTTGTTTAAAAAGTCCCCAGTCAGCGCGGTCTAGCCGCCAGCGGGGGACACGGGGTAAGGGGAGGACGTCGGGAGAAGACAGGAGTATAGGGTAGTGGTCACTCCCACAAAGATCTCCTGTGACGCTCCATGTGAAGTCAAGTAGGGTGTCGGGAGAACACAATGATAAATCTAGGGCCGAGGTGGTGTCTGTCTGGATGTGGTAGTGTGTATGGTCACCGGTGTTAAAAATACCTAGATCTAAGGCTTCAACCACAGTGGCAATCATTGCTCCCCTGGGGTTGATAAGTGTATCTCCCCACAGGGTGTGCCGACCATTAAAATCTCCTAAAACAATAAACGGGGAAGGCAATTGCTGGACTAGGGAAACGAAGTCCTCTCTGTCTACTGGAGAATTGGGAGGGAGGTATAAAGAGCAGACAGTGTAAGTTCTCCTGAGGTGGAGCTGGACAGCCACCAGCTGCAGGGGGGAGACAATATTAAAAGAGGTAAAAGCAATGCCTCGTGAGTTATCTAAAAAAATTGCTGTTCCACCATGATGGCCTTGCGCGCGATCATGAGGAGAGTAAAAGCCAGAGTAACCCCTGGGTGTAGGATGGGAGGACGAACCAATCATAGTCTCCTGCAGACAGACACAGACCGGCTGGTGTCTTCGCAGGAGTAGACTGAGCTCCTCCCAATTCCCTCTCAACCCACGAAGGTTCCACTGTAAAATATTAAAAATATTAAAATTAACGGTGCGTGGGGAGGCCCCTAGAGGAGACCCTCCCAACACCAGTATCCTTCTTGCTCTTACCCTGCCTAATGGCAGTGGCTAGAGCAGTGGAGGCAGTGGACAATCGCCTTGCAGTCTTTCCTAGCCCAGTGGCCAGTGAGGTGGCCACAGCAGCAGGAGCAGTGATGACGGCGTGAGCCGACAACGGGGTAGGAGTGACGGCCGGAGCCGACACCAAGGCGGGAGTAACGGCCGTAGCCGACACAGGGGCGGGAGTAACGGCCAGAGCCGTCACCGGGGCAGGAGTGTTGGTCGAAGTCAACACCGAGGTGGGAGTGACGGTCGGAGCCGACACCAGGGGGGGAGTGACGACCGGGGCCGACACCGGGGTGGGAGTGACGGCCGGAGCCGACACCGGGGTGGGAGTGACGGCCGGAGCCGACACCGGGGTGGGAGTGACGGCCGGAGCCGACACCGGGGTAGAAGTGACGGCGAGCCGACACGGGGAAGTGACGGCGGAGCCGACACCGGGGTGGGAGTGACGGCCGGAGCCGACACCTGGGGTGGGAGTGACGGTCAGAGCCGACACCGGGGAGGTAGTGACGGCCGAAGCCGACACAGGGGTAGAAGTGACGGCCGGAGCCGACACTGGTGGGGGCCTTCGAGGCCCACCAGAGGGTATAGAGGATCGTGCCTCCTTAGGAAGGGGCACCTCCTCGAGGGAGTCCTCACTTCTGCTACGCTTATGGTGTGATGGCGTAGCAGTAGGGGCCTGAGTGAGTTCCTCTGACACCTCCATAGATGTAGAGGGCAGAGCAGCAGGAGCAACAGCATTTTTGTTGGAATCATTTTGTGGCTTAGCCATTTGGTGCACTGTAGCAGTCGTTTTGCGTAGTTGACGTCTATTAGTAAGAGAGGAAAGCATAGTTGCATAAGTCACTCCTGGACGTATATGCGTAGTAAGAACTCTACGCTTTGCCTCGGCAAAATCAATTTTCTCCGTGGTCCTGATGGAGAGTACTTCCCTCTCAAATCTGTAGCGGTCGCAGTCTTTTGAGTAAGCTGGGTGAGGTCCGTGGCAGTTAAAACAGGAGACAGGACCAGGGCAGGTCGTGCCATCGTGATCCGTTGTACCACAGGACGGGCACACCGCTGGGAGGCCATCTTGCAACCTACGGCAGGAACGACTGACATGTCCGAATGCCTGACAGTGATAGCATCGCCTAGGGGACGGTATGTATGCTTTTACTGGGAGGCGGAGCCACGCCAGTTTGACAACTTCAGGCAGTTTGAGTCGGTCGAAAGTGAGAAAGAGGGTAGGGGTGGGAACAAGAACTCCATCAACTTTCCTTTGTAGACGATCAACTCCTACAACACCCTGATCACTCAGTTCGTGTAGAAGCTTTTCGTTTGAGTAGCGCATGACGTCACGAGAAAAGATGACCCCCTTACACTGGTTGAGGGTAGCGTGTGGAGTACACGCCACCTGCGTTCCAGGGACAGAGGAGATCGCTCTGAGGCGAGCACTCTCTTCCGGGGACGACACCTCCACTAGGAGACTACCATCCCTTTGGGAGGAGACCTTAGGCTCGCGTCCACAAACTTTAATGAGTGCTCGATGTACGTCAAATATGTCTAGATCCATAACAGACACACCCATCAAGAGACTTGATGACAAGGAATTGTTCGTAATATGCCGGCTCGAAAGTACCTGGTAGAGTCTGAATGAGAGGGCCTGAAAAGCCCTTCTGTGCGTTAACGCGTCTTTGTTTTCTAGGCTTATAATTTAAAAATTCTCGGTTCGAATCTGTAGAATTCGAAGCGGAGGGGACAGTGGTCCCAGTTGCACCACCCGTGGCCCGGAAAGGCTCAAGCGTGGCGATAAGGGAAGATCGAGAAGAAGAAGCCGGGGACGAGCGGACGTCAGGGAGCGAGCTTGGTCGCGAAAGTGGTGGTGAAGATGCCATAAATATTAAGAAAAGCATTCGCTTCCCCACCCCCCCACCCACCACGGAGCCCAACAAGGGAGGGATGTATGTTGAGGCACGACGGCTCCCAACAGCCCTAGGGGTAGTGGGGGAAGTATACGCAGCCACTGCCTGGAGTGAGGTGGCAGCCGCAGGGACCGTTGCGGTGCCCACCAGACAGCAGCCGCTTGACCCTAGCCAACGCATGACCAGCCGATTGATCCAGCGGGGCCACACTGGACCACCTGTCTTACCCCAACTCCCCCACCAAAGAAGTGTGTTGTCCACCGCAGGGAACTACCTCCTGCCCTGCGGTGGACTCAACTCCCAGATGAGGGAGCGCGGGGAGTATACAGGACGCCACGCACGGCAAACACGCTGGGAGG
>JAPQNM010000019.1:2026336-2036336 GCA_029783475.1 Metacarcinus magister | reverse complement strand
GAAGTGAGGCTCCCACTCCACCCCTGCGACCTGCCACACAGGCCTGTAGCCTAGCCATAGCCGAGCCATGACCATGTTGTGTCTCCGAACCATCAGGCCTTGGCGACGATAGCGGTACTTGCGGCAACATACAATCTCGTAGTGCTGAATGCTGACGCTGGGGGGTCTCTCTGCGTCTGTGCGGCGGCGGGTGGGCAGGAGAGCGGCGGAGCGGACCCCAGCCAGGTAGCAGCTGAGTGAGAGGGGCGGCAGGGCACCAGGGACGGGCAGGCGGCACGCATCCTTGGCTAATCTGTCAACTGTGTCATTATGTCTTAATCCAATGTGTGATGGAATCCATAAGAATTGTACTGTTAACTCACGTCAAATAGGACACGATCCTTTGCACTATAATAAAGTTTGTTGACCCAACACATGAGAGAGACTTTAGAGCAGGTTTCGAATCATATTATTATAGCATTCACTCCCCGTTGGCAAATAAGGCTAACTGCATCTAGTATGGCGTATAGTTCATATAGTGTTGAGCTTGAGCGGTCTGGGAGTCTGAGACCAACCCATCCGTTCCCTGGCGGCTCCAAATCAGGCGAGAAAACTGCGCTGCTGGCTGCGCCATCGACTTGCAGGGAGCCATCAGTGTAGATACGGTGCGGTGCTGGGATTGAAGACATCACTGTCTCAATGCTTTCCAAGGCCAACTGTTTTTGTAAAGGAGGAAAGTCAGCCTTTGATGTAGGAGTGAAGCTTACTACAGGTGTTGGCTGCAACCACGGTGGAGGGCCAGGCGGGATCTCTGCCACTGGAACTTCGATGTCAAGCCTGCGCAGCATTTTGGAAACATTATTTACGAGCGTTCGTCCGCCAGGTAGTGTGTCTGGTGTGGGGAAGGGAGGGTCAAGGGATCTCCTGACGACTTGTGAGTAGTGTGGTGACATATGTGGTAAGTGGAGACACTTGACAGTGCTGCACGTCACATTGGCATGTATCCTGTCAATTAATGGGGAAAGGGTCAGTTCTTTTTGCATATTTACAATTTTGGTTGACATGGGACAGTCAAGAATAATCCTCATCACCCTATTCTGAAACTTTTCTAAGGGTCCCAGAGCAGATGTTGGTATTTGAATCAAGGCAGGGGAAAGGTAATCAATAACTGAGCGAATAAATGTAACATAAATAGTTCTCGCTACATGAATGGAAATACCGGAGTTGTTGCTGGTGAGCCATTTGAGCGGTGTCAATCATCTGTTAAGGCGATCCAGTAGCTCCTGGACGACGGGATGAACTTCACGCCTCACTGGGGTAACTGTTGGAATTCTCACCGGGGCTCCCAGGTATCGGTACTGCGTGCACAGGGGGATATTACTTCCTGCTACGGCCAAGTCTGGCAGCGTTCTTAGATGGCGGCACGAGAAGATTTTGCTTTTATCAGGAGAAATTATAATACCACAGTTAACTGTGACTGTAGAAAAAACATCGAGAAAGCGTTGTAGATCCCTCGGGGAATTGGAGTGAATACAAATGTCGTCTGCGTAACATGTAATTGTAGTGCCAGGAATATCGGGGAGAGAATTAACAAGTCGATGCATCAGTATATTAAACAAAAAAGGACTTAAGACTCCTCCCTGTGGTGTACCAAGCTGGAATTGTTTAGCACTACTAAACGCACCGCTGAAGAAAACACGAGAAGTTCTGTTACTAAGGTAGCCTCTAATCCACTTTAAAACATTACGTTTAATGCCAAAGTCAACTAACTGATCTAATATTATGTCCCTGTTAGCGATGTCAAAAGCACTCTGGAGGTCTATGAAGGCCACAACGCTGCTGTGTGAAAGTCTGGAGTAGAGATCAAGGAGGTGTGTGCCTCGCTGAGGAAGGAAACCAAACAAGTGCGGAGACAGCCTGTCCTGGAGCTGGAACATGAGGCGATTGAGTAGTATTCGTTCCATAACTTTGCTGAAACATGATGTAAGTGAGACTGGTCTGAATTTAGCTGTGCCAGTCTTGGGAATAGGAACGATAGTGCTGCTGGTCCAGGCAGTCGGCACACGCCCTTCACAAATGCTAAGATTATATAATCGCAGGAGGGGGTTCCCGGGGACCTTTTCTAACAATCTCAGCACAGAGTAAGTAATGCCGTCATCCCTGGAGAAGTAGCTTTACCTTTAGCGATTGCACGATGTAGCTCATCTTCAGTAATTTCATCATTGTCTTCACCTTCTAAAATGGCTGACATTAAACGGAGTTGGCGGACATGAGCACGGGATGAGAGGGCATCTTGTATGGGCAACGGTAGATTTTGTGGCGTAGACTGTGTAGACCAGGTGTCGATAAGCTGTTGTGCGTAATCAGCTGGGGTGTGGTGAAGAGCAGTTGGGGGCTTTTTCTTCACAACTCTGTTGATAAGACGCCACATAGAGGAAACACTAGTCTGCTGGTTAATGCTGTCTGTAAATTTTTTCCCAGAATTCGGTGTGTACACAATCCTGCAATGCTACTAAGTCGTTCCGGGACCTCTGGTATCGATGAAGTGTTTCAGGAGTCGGATCCGTTCGAAATAGATGACCATCATGTTCAGCTTGTTCCCTTGCCTCTTGAATGCGGGAGTCAAGTGTCCACGAGTGTGCGTTGCGGCTACGCTGTAGGTGTGGCCTGGAGACAAACTGTTTGTAAAATTCATGAGTAGTAGAAACAAGACTGGAATATAAATTTTCTGCCGAACCCACGTCAAATGTTGGAAGTTGCTGGATCATGTAATCGATATAATTGGGACAGTACTTAGGAGGTATATTAATGCGTAAACGAGTATGTCGCAGGGATGAAGTAACTGGCACAGAGTACTGAAAGCCAAGGGCAACATGACCAGAAAATAAGCTTGGTATAGAGAAGCACTTGACCCGATCCGCTATTAATCCTGCCGTAAACACCTGATCCAAGGTCCCTCCTCGGGAATGAGTGGCTCCGGCCGTGTCCCAGCGCGTCAGCTGGTGCCTGCGGACATAGTTAATGAGACGGTGGCCGTTGGTGTTGTTATTGCCAGACAGATCACCCAAATCAGCGTGCCTCGCGTTGAAGTCTCCCATATACACTATACCACGTACAGTCGGAGGAGGAAGAGCAAGAAGATTTATTTTTGCTGGAGCAGAGTAAACATTACATAACTGTAATGCGCCATTACCAATCGCTACTTCAAATAGTTGAAATGTCATGTCATTGTCTGTGGAGTGACGGAAAAGGCGGTGTGTCACGGAACTGTGTATGTATGTTAACAAACCATTTCTCACCATGTGGACATACGGGACATAACCAGCAAGCAGAAGAGCTTGCCCAGCGTGGAGAGGCCGGCCTGGAAATGCTTCTTGAAGGAAAATAATGTCTGGGTGATGATGAAAAATATAAGCCTTAAGCTGTGTAAATTTTCCTGAATAGTGATACCATTTATATTCCAGGAAATTGCATGTAACGTACCATGACTAATGAACTCTGTGTTTGGTGATACGAGTTCTGGCAGATGCAGGAGATGAGGTACTTGGCCGAGTGGACAGGTCACACATCCTATCAAAGCGATTAGCGATAGTATCCATCTTGTCAGTGAGAGCAGTGACGGAGGCGATGACAGCCTGGTTAGTGTCAACCAAAGAGGAGAGTCTGTTGTCGGTGGCGACATGAGTTGAGAGCAAACTTTCAATCCGGGCATCGAGGGCGTCAAAGCGTTTTTCAAGAGCCGAGCATCGAGCCATAAGAGACTCAACAGACTTACATAGGGCTAACTCTTGACGAGATGGCAAAGCAGGGGCAGCGGCAGCAGTCCATGACTGAGCTGATGGTGATGGTGGTGGTGGTGGTGGTGGTGGTGGTGGCGGTGGCGGTGGCGGCGGCGGTGGCGGGGCGGTGGCGGCGGCGGCGGCGGCGGCGGCGGCGGCGGCGGCGGCGGCGGCGGTGGCGGCGGCGGCGGCGGCTGGCGCCTGGCACAGCCGTACCAAACATTGACTCCTGGCTTGTGACAGCGGGGACACTTCCAGCGAGATTTATCCACTTCTGGTGGCGGATCGGAGCTGGATGAGGATTCGCCAAGCGAAGTCGGCTTCTTTTCAGGGCACGTCCTAGAGTCGTGTTCGGCAGCACACCAGGCACACTTAGGTGAGGCAGAGCAATATCGGGAAATATGCCCAATTCTCCAACACTTGTAACACCACGGCTTGTCATTTTCAAATCTACGCACTTCCCACGGTGGCAAGCAAGGTAAAAAATCAAAGGAAATAACAGGTGGTGGAGGCTTCTGGTAATTCCAAACAACAAGAATGCGGTTGATGGGCGAACCGTTGTTGTAGAAGCGACGGGCAGAGTAAACACCAGGAACTTCCTTAGCAAGACTTGGGTCGACACTGACAGGGAAGCGAGTGAGGATGTAGCTTGGGAGCTTAACAGGCCTCAAGGGTGAATCCTGCTGAGTGAGTTGTAGGGACAAAAACTCACCAGTCGTGACTCTATCGATAATGTCTGTACGGTGTCTTGACACGTAAACAAACCATCTTGACCATCTTGACCTCAGCCAAATCTCGCTGAAGGTGGAACGCTTTGTTGACCTCATGCAACCATCGTAGCTTGGTGTCAATTGACGGGTTCCCACTAAAGAGAAGCTTGATGTAATTATCCCTGGGGGCAAAAGCTGGTTGTTGAGGGTGAGGATGGCGTGTAGTTGGTGGAGGCACTTCGGCAGCAGTCGCGGGAGGGTTAGAGACACGAGAACCACAAGCAGTATCCCGATGTTTCGGTTTGTTGAATGGAGGCTGACACTCGTTGCTGCTGTCGTCCGAGTCTGCCCTGTGCCGCTTGGTGGAAGTGGAAGGCTGCGGGCCATACTGAGAGGCGACCGATGGCTTGTTATGGTTGTCGGTGGTTAGGCGAGGCCAGTGTTGCTCGTCAGACGTTTCGTCGTCGCTCAGAGCCAGATCTTGTTCCAAGTCTGAAGCAGCGTCGTAGTAATCCATTGAGACAGTAAGTTGCAAACACAGAGGCAAGCAAGCCTGCTTCTACGCGTGCACTGCAGTCTTGACCTTAAACAGCTGGTTCCCGAGTCTCTGAGGCAACCATGAAGCACTCGAACCACTGTGTCGACCTAGAGCAGCAAAAGAGGCAAATCCGCACCCAACCAACGCTGTAGTGGGACTGATTTGATTTGATAAATTTATTGCGCTAGTGCGCCAGACAAAAGGTTTACATTGTAGCAGGACATAATTATAGGATCTACAATACATTAAAGACCACACACACACACACACACACACACACACACACACACACACACACACACACAAAAGAAACATATAAAAAAAAAGACAAACACAGGACCATACAAAAAAGGCATATGCCACGCAGGGCTCGTTAGGCTATCTAAACCCACCAAAACGAGGGTGGCGTAACAATAGTTCCTCCAAAACATCGTGTTGTAGTAGATGTTTACAAACTACATCCAGTGGTTGGCCTTGGGGCAGCAGGTGACTGACAGTGGGGCAGATCAGGCAGTAGTGTCGTAGAGTGTTGGCTCGAGACGCGGCGCACAGCCGACACTCCGTGAAGGAAGGCTCGCCTTCCACCCCGGCAATCTCCCACGGTGGCCGGTAGCCCAGCCGCAGACGGGCAGAAACAACGTTGTGCCTCCGAACCATGAGGCCCTGCCGACGGTACGAGTACTTGTGGAGGCAAACAGACTCGTAGTGGAGGATGGTAATACTGTAGGGCCTCTCTGCATCCCTGCGTCGCCGTACAGGGAGAAGAGCAGCGGAGCGGACTCTGGAGAGGTAGCATGTCAGGGAGAGGTGGCGTCCAGCACCACGAGGAGGTAGATGGCAAGCTTCCTTCGCGAGTTTGTCAACTGTATCATTGTAATTTAAACCCACATGAGAAGGAACCCAAACAAATTTAATAATTAAGTTACGGCGACACATTAAAGACAAAAAAGATAGAATTTGATGAACAACTGTAGGGTGTGTGGGTTGAACACTGGAAAGGGACTGGAGGGCAGGCTTAGAGTCACAAACGATGACAGCATTTACTCCCCGTTGACAAAGAAGACTAACAGCATCAAGAATGGCATACAGTTCACATAATGTGGAGCTGGAGTGGTCACGGAGACGACGGCCAACCCAACCCCCTGGAGGCGGCTCCAGGTCAGGCGAGAAAACCGCGCCACCAGCCGCGCCATCCGCTTGCAATGACCCGTCAGTGTAGAGGCGGTGTGGAGCTGCTATGGGGAACATCACTCTTGCTAAGTGTTCCAGAGCCAACTGTAGCTGTAGGGAAGGCAAGTCCGACTTGGAAGTGGGAGTGTAACTCACCTCAGGTATAGACAGCATCCAGGGTGGAGGTCCTGGTGGTATGTCGGCTTCATGAATATCCAGATTAAGGCTTTGGAGCATAGAGGAAACAGACTTGATAAGAGCACGTCCCGATGGCAGTAAGGGAGGGACGGGACAGTTCGGCCTAAGGCAATTCCTGATTAGCTGTGAGTAGTGAGGTGAAAGATGTGGGAAATGGAGGCACTTAACAGTAAGACAAGTGACATTTGAATTAATTCTTTCAACCAAAGGTGGTAGACACAACTCACGCTGCATGTTTACTATCCTGGTAGACATAGGACAGCCAAGAATTATTCTCATTGCTCTATTTTGAAATTTTTCTAAGGGTTCAAGAGCATTCCTAGGAAGTTGAATCAAGGCAGGAGAAAGGTAATCCACAACAGAGCGAATAAAAGCAATATAGATGGTCCTGGCCACAGGAATGGAGATGCCTGAACAATTGTTAGTGAGCCACTGAAATGGAGTGAGTCGGTGTTGGAGGCGATCCAACAAGTCACGGACGAAGGGATGAGCTTGACGCCCGGTGGGTAGAGCTGCTGAGATTTTGACAGGTGCGCCCAGGTAACGGTATTGAGAGCACAAGGGAAAGACAGTCCCTCCAATGGTGAAGTCCGGCAAGCCTTGAGGAGGGCGGCAAGAGAATATTCTGCTCTTATCTGGGGAAACAATAATACCACAGTGAGAGGAACCCACAGAGAAGGTGGTAAGAAACTGCTGGGTATCCCTTGGTGAAGTAGAATGAACACAAATATCATCAGCATAACAAGTAATAGTAATTCCAGGAATGTCAGGTAAAGAAGTAATCAATTTATGCATCAAAATGTTAAACAAAAATGGGCTGAGAACGCCTCCTTGAAGCGTACCGAGATGAAAACTGCGTGAATGACTGTACACACCACTGAAAAAACACACGGGAGGTCCTGTTACTAAGATAGCCCTGAATCCACCGTAAAGGATTACCTTTTACCCCAAAGTCAACGAGTTGATCCAAAATGATGTCCCTATTAGCAACGTCGAAGGCACTTTGAAGGTCGATGAAGGCCACCACACTGTCCCGGGAAAGGCGAGAGTACAAATCGACGAGGCAATGGTGTGTGCTGCGCTGGGGAAGGAATCCAAATATACGGGGAGAAAGGCGGTCTTGCAGACGGTACATAAGACGGTTTAATAAAATTCTTTCCATCACTTTACAAAAACAGGAAGTAAGGGAAATAGGCCTGAACTTGGCCGTGCCAGGCTTGGGGATGGGTATAATGGTGCTGCAGGTCCAGGCTCGTGGTACACAACCGTCTTGATGGCTTTGGTCGTACAGGCAAAGCAGGGGGTTCCCGGGAGGCGTAACACTGCGTAGGTAATACCGTCATCGCCAGGGGACGTAGCTTTACCTCGAAAAAGAGCACGGCGCAGCTCCTCAGTTATCTGCACTGTTTCATCGTCATCATCTTGTAACAGAGCTGATACCAGATGAAGTCGCCGAACAGGAGCACGGGAAAAAAGTGCATCTTGTATGTGGATGGGAAGACTAGCCAGGGTAGAGTGTTCCGACCAAGCATTAACAAGTTCTTGGGCGTAGGCGTCAAAAGTGTGATGTCGGGCAGTGGCGGGCGTTTTCCTAATAACCCTACGGATGAGATGCCACATGGTAGTTACACTTGTCTGCTGGTTAATGCTGTCTGTGAACCGCTGCCAAGGATTGAGTTTAGCAGGAGCAGAATAAACATTGCATAGCTGAAGTACACCATCCAATTGTGAGATCTCAAAGAGCTGAAAGGTTGTGTCAGGATCAGAGGAGGTGCGGAGAAGGCGATGTGGCAATGAGCTATGTATGTAAGTCAAAAGACCATTCCTTACCAGATGGACGTATGGAACATAACCTGCGAGGGAAGGAGCTTGCCCAGCGGGGAGTGGCCGGCCTGGAAATGCTTCCTGAAGAAAAATAACACTTGGGTGATGACAAAAAACATAAGCCTTGAGTTGAGCAAGCTTGGCGTGACTGGTGATACCACAGACGTTCCAGGAGATGACATCTAACTGGTGATTAAGAGTGAACCTTATGTTTTGAAGTAAGAGACCGGGAAGTGGAGGCAGACGAATGACCCGTAGAAGGAGACGGATCTGAAGAAGGCAATGACTGACAGAGTTTTTCAAGACTTGAAGCAATAGTATCCATCCTTTCGGTGAGGATGGTAACAGCAGAGACGACTGCCTTCTGAGCCTCAACCATGGTGGCGAGTTTGGTGTCAGAGGCGGCATGAGAAGCAACCAGCCCATCAATTCTGGCTTCAAGGTTGGTAAAGCGGTTCTCGAGAGCCTTACATCGTGCCATGAGGGAATCGACAGACTTACGGAGATCCATATCTGGAGGCGTGGCAGGAGTGATGAGAGGAGCAGACTGGGTGGCGAGTGGTGGCGGCGGTGGAGGTGGCGCGGTAGCAGAGGCAGGAGTCGGGGACTGGCGTCGAGCGCAACCATGCCAAACGTTAACCCCCGACTGTAAACAGCGTGGACACTTCCATCGAGACGTGTCCCCAGGAGGTGGGGGCTCGGAGGTGGAAGAAGTGGCTGCTGGAGGCAGTAGCTCACTCTTGAAGGGGCACGTCCTGGAGTCATGGCCGGCCGCACACCAGGCACACTTCGGCGGGGCAGAACAGTACGTGGAGATGTGGCCAACGCCCCAGCACCTGTAGCACCAAGGCTGGTCATTGTGTAGCTTCCGTACTTCACATGGTGGAAGGCAGGGGAGGAAGTCAAAGGAAATAACAGATGGAGGTGGGTCGGGAAGACACCAGACAACAACAATGCGGTTAATGGGGGAACCATCCTGGATGAAACGACGGGCAGAGTACACACCAGGGTGTGTCTGAGCAAGACTGGGGTCAACATCAACAGGAAAACGGGTGAGGATGTAGCTGGGGTATTTACGAGGCCTTTCGGGTGAATCCTGGGGAATGAGTGACAGAGACAGAAATTCACCAGACTTAACTCTGTCGATGATGTCCATACGTTGTCTGGATATATACACAAACCGAGAATTGACAGAAGCCATCTTGACTTCGGCCAGGTCACGCTGCATTGGAAGGTCTTGGTAATTGCATGCAACCACCGCAGCTTCGTGTCCGTAGACGGGTTCCCACTGAAGGAGAGCTTGATGTAATCTTCTCTCGGAGCAAAGGCAGGGAGGTGGGACGAGGGCCGGGAGGGAGCACGGTTAGAAGCACTAGGGCAAGGCAGAGAAGGCTGAGCGATAACCACGTCGCATAAAGCCGAAGCACACTTGGCAGTTTTGGCAACTGGAGGTAAACAATCCACATAAAGGGAGTCAGCAGAGTCCTCCATGGGCCGCTTGTTAGAAGTGGATGAGGTGGACGACCGTAACTCATACTGAGGAGAGGGCGAACACTGACGGGGGTTGGAAACGGACAGATCAGGCCAGTGATCTACCACAGGAGATCGGTCGTCGTCAGACAAGACCAAATCGGCCTCCAAGCAAGAAGCAGTATCCAATACTGAGCACTCCATCAAGCCAGGCAAGGCCTCGACGGGAAGGCAAACAAGCCCGTCAGAGCGCACTCGCAGCAACCCGTGACCACTTTAACAACTGTTAGCCGGTGAGACAGTCCAAGACTGCCAAAACAGGTAGAGCAGAG
>JAPQNM010000019.1:2016336-2018836 GCA_029783475.1 Metacarcinus magister | reverse complement strand
ACAGTTGGTGCAGGTGTGGGTCCAGTTGAAGTCCTCCCAGATGTGCTGTGAAGCTCAGATGCCAGGGTGAGAGGTCGTGAAGCTGACGGAAAGAGACGATCTGCATCTGTAGTTCCGTCAGCGTAGAGTGACCTTGTTGCCTGGGGGTGTGAGAAGACGACACGGCAGTGGGAGAGGGCGTCTGCTGAAGCGTTGTCTGCACCGTACTGTACTATCCACGGGAGAGTAGAGTAATCCACAGGGCGATGAGTAATCCACAGGGCGATGAATAATCCACAGTGCGATGAGTGGCGATGGTGGAGATCACTTTAACGCCGCGAGGCGGGTGATAGGAGTTGGACATAAAGGTGCACTGAAGGCGCAAAGGGGTGTGTTGAGGACACATAGGGCCGCTAGCGGGCGCGCTTAGGGCACAGGGGCCGCGCTGAAATGCGCTTTAGGCCGTGCCGATGACGCAAGAAGGCGTCAGGGGGCATAGAGGCCACGCATGCGTGCGCATTTAGACCGCTGAAGACGCAGTAAGGCGTCTGAGGGGGCACAGAAGATGCCAGGGTGGGCGGGAGGGAATAACCTTATAAGTGGCAGCTACACAAAAGTGTAATATTTTCCCTGACCGTTGTCTCAATCTCACAAACACCATAATGGAGGTGAGACTTTTTGCCTTCGGAGTGATCAAGCGAATGAATCTATAAGACTCAGGCCGTCACACTGGGGAAATTGTGCTCTTTGTTCAGCACAAGCTAGAAGCCACTTATTAGACCATAGCTCCACTCCGGGTTCACCAATTGTAAATGGTGCTCGGATGTGGTAATGCTAGTTGGTCAACTGGTAGAGAAAACTCGATACCAGTTAAGGTTCTTTTTATTGACAAAATATAGTGTATATATATATATATAATATATATATATATATATATTATATATATATATATATATATATATATATATATATATATATAAATAAAAACATTTTAAAAACAAATATAAATAATTGTATATGCGCACTGTATAAGCACAGTGCGCGCCAAGTTGATATTGTTTGCTGGACTGCAGCGCAACATAATAAATAATAATAATATAAAAGAAAAACATAAATAAAGATATATATGGAGTACAATGAATATTGAAAAATATAATAAAAATAAAATTAGAATAGTCATGGCTGCGTGACCCACGTTTTCAGGGAACATTCTCTAAGCCTGTAGAGGAGACTGCTACAAGATTTTGTCCTAGGGGTGTTTTGTCTGAGGGTGTTTTGTCCGATGGGTGTTTTGTCCAATGGGTATTTTGTCCGATGGGAGTTTTGTCCGATGGGAGTTTTGTCCGATGGGAGTTTTGTCCGATTGGAGTTTTGTCCGATGGGAGTTTTGTCCGATGGGAGTTTTGTCCGATGGGAATTTTGTCCCATGGGAGTTTTGTCCGATGGGGGTTTTGTCCGATGGGGGTTTTGTCCGATGGGGGTTTTGTCCGATGGGGGTTTTGTCCGATGTGAGTTTTGTCCGATGGGGGTTTTGTCCGATGTGAGTTTTGTCCGATGTGAGTTTTGTCCGATGTGAGTTTTGTCCGATGGGAGTTTTGTCCGATGGGAGTTTTGTCCGATGTGAGTTTTGTCCGATGGGGGTTTTGTCCGATGGAGGTTTTGTCCGATGGAAATTTTGTGCCATGGGAGTTTTGTCCGATGGGGGTTTTGTCCGATGTGAGTTTTGTCCGATGTGAGTTTTGTCCAATGGGGATTTTGTCCGATGGGAGTTTTGTCCGATGTGAGTTTTGTCCGATGGGAGTTTTGTCCGATAGGAGTTTTGTCCGATGTGAGTTTTGTCCGATGGGGGTTTTGTCCGATGGGAGTTTTGTCCGATGGGAGTTTTGTCCGATAGGGGTTTTGTCCGATGGGAGTTTTGTCCGATGGGAGTTTTGTCCAATGGGGGTTTTGTCCGATGGGAGTTTTGTCCAATGGGGATTTTGTCCGATGGGAGTTTTGTCCGATGGGAGTTTTGTCCGATAGGAGTTTTGTCCGATGTGAGTTTTGTCCGATGGGGGTTTTGTCCGATGGGAGTTTTGTCCGATGGGAGTTTTGTCCGATAGGGGTTTTGTCCGATGGGAGTTTTGTCCGATGGGAGTTTTGTCCAATGGGGGTTTTGTCCGATGGGAGTTTTGTCCGATGTGAGTTTTGTCCGATGTGAGTTTTGTCCGATGGGAGTTTTGTCCGATGGGAGTTTTGTCCGATGGGGGTTTTGTCCGATGGGAGTTTTGTCCGATGGGAGTTTTGTCCGATGTGAGTTTTGTCCGATGGGGGTTTTGTCCGATGTGAGTTTTGTCCGATGGGGGTTTTGTCCGATGGGAGTTTTGTCCGATGGGGGATTTGTCCGATGGGAATTTTGTCCGATGGGGGTTTTGTCCGATGGGAGTTTTGTCCGATGGGGGTTTTATCCGATGTGAGTTTTGTCCGATGGGGGTTTTATCCGATGGGAGTTTTGTCCGATGGGGGTTTTATCCGATGGGAG
>JAPQNM010000019.1:1978836-2013836 GCA_029783475.1 Metacarcinus magister | reverse complement strand
GATGGTAATGATGACAGTTATGGTGTGGTGATGTCGATAACAGAAGTAGTGACGATGGTGATGCTGCGATGATGATAACAGGAGTGATAATGATAACAATGATGACGATTATGATGACAGTGATGATGACAGTGGAGATAAGAATGGTGGTGATGATTGGTGTTGATGGTATATGCAGATGGTGCGTTGGGTGGTGCAGACGGTGTTCCTGAGTTGGGGCCTCGTGTTGTGTGTCACCTTCCTCTATGGTGGCGCCAGGATCCTGAAGCTGCTGCGGACCATACCACACTCAGCCTTCCAGGGCACCGAGGAGAACGCAAGCAACAGCAAGGGTGAGTGTGTGTGTGTGTGTGTGTGTGTGTGTGTGTGTGTGTGTGTGTGTGTGTGTGTGTGTGTGTGTGTGTGTGTTCATTGTTAAATGTTAATACCTAAAATCTCCTTTTCTCCTTCTCTCCTTCTTTTTTTCTCCTTTCTATCACTTCTCTTTCTCATTCCCTCCCTCCCCCAAACTCTACCTAACACACACACACACACATGCACACACGCATGAAAAATCTAAAATCAGCCGTTAATGAATTTAATTTCCTTCTCTCTCTCTCTCTCTCTCTCTCTCTCTCTCTCTCTCTCTCTCTCTCTCTCTCTCTCTCTCTCTCTCTCTCTCTCTCTCTCTCTCTCTCTCTCTCTCTCTCTCTCTCTCTCTCTCTCTCTCTCTCTCTCTCTCTCCCTCTCTATCTCTCTCTCTCTCTCTCTCACTCTCTCTCTCTCTCTCTCTCGCTCTCGCTCGCTGGCTCGTGCGCGCGCTTTTTCTCGTCTCAACTTGCTTTGTCCAACATTTTCTAAAGAATAAACAAGATAGAAAGTTAGGACGTTGGGGAGAAAGAAAGAACAAATAAGTATATAATCAAAGATAAAAAGATTGAAAGACAGAAAAAAAGAAGAAAAAGTAAGAAAGAAAGAAAGAACACATAAGCAGATGAGAAATACACACAACCATGACCCTTCGACCACCTCTCTCTCAATTTTCCCTCCTTCCTTCCCTCCGTCATTCGTCTTTTTCTCCTCTCTCCCTCCTTTCCTCCCCTCCCTCCCTTCCTCCTTCCCTCCCTTCTTCCTTCCCCTTTCAATCATCTTGCCGTCACACATCTCTCTCTTCTAAGGCCTCTCCTTCAGTCTTCCCTGCCTTCTTCCCTCCCTCCCTCCCTTCCTCCGTCCCTCACTAACCTTCTTTCCTACCTCTCCCCTCCTTTTCTTTCTCACATAGGGATAAGAGACTATAATGGAAAACAAAAGGAACAAATAGTGTAATGACGCAAAGAAGAGAGGATGAAAAGTAGAGATGTAGAGGAGAAGAGTAACTTACCCCACTTACTATCTACTAAAGCGAGTCCCATTTAGAGTTGCAGGTGACTTAATTTTCTCATTCCCCTCTTTCATCTCCTCTTCTTCCACCCCCACCGTCAAAAACCCCGGATCGTACTAAATGGTGAAAAAACAGATAAAGGGAGAGCGTTATGGATTTGAATATTTCCCTCTACCATTCTTTTGTTTCCTAAATCATCCCTTTCTCGGTCTCTCCTATATTTCCTTCCTCTGTATCTCCTTTACTTACCCTCTCTCTCCTTCCTTCCCTACCTCAAAATCCTTCACTCAACACAACCCCACACTCTTTCCCTCAACCCTCAACAACTTTATCTCTTTCTCCCCTTAACACTCTTCATTTTCCTAAGTCACATTCTTCTATTACGTCTCCTTCAGGCATTCTGCAGCTGGCCCTCCTCGCGCAGTGCAACAACATCGCCTCCTCTGTACTGACGGCCGCCGCGCCATCGCTACTCACTCCGAAGATCAAGATTACAGACGAACATGACCACACCTTCTCCTACGTGTCAGACTCCCGCCACGCCTCCAGTGACTTAGGTGAGACGCAGGGCAGGTAGAGAAGGCCTGCTAAGGGCTTGTCAGATGCCGAGAGGTGCTGTGAGGTGGGAGGGAAGGTGAGAAAGAAAAGAAGGTCGAATCAAAAAAGGTTTGTTAGGCAGATAAATAAATGGCAATGAAGGTACGAGGTTAAAATGTTAAGGGAGAGTAGGAATGAGTGAGTGAAATACAGGAAGTAAGGAAGGAAAGGAAAGAGGGAGGGGAGCAATTGAGAAAAAAATCCAAAGATTAAGAGATGTGTTAGTCCATGTACGAGTCAATCCATCAGTCAATCAGTCAGCATGCGTGAATACAAGACTGTATGCATGTATATAGGTAACCTTGTACATGATTGATGATTTAATGGTTTAATTGAATGATTGACTGATCAGGTGAGTGAGTGAGAATAAACGATAAAGACAGACAGGTCATATAACAAGACGCCTTGTAAGAGGTAGTACCTATCCGTATGCAAGAGAGAGAGAGAGAGAGAGAGAGAGAGAGAGAGAGAGAGAGAGAGAGAGAGAGAGAGAGAGAGAGAGAGAGAGAGAGAGAGAGAGAGAGAGAGAGAGGAGAGAGAGAGAGAGAGAGAGAGAGAGAGAGAGAGAGAGAGAGAGAGAGAGAGAGAGAGAGAGAGAGAGAGAGAGAGAGAGAGAGAGAGAGAGAGAGAGAGAGAGAGAGAGAGAGAGAGAGGAGAGAGAGAGAGAGAGAGAGAGAGAGAGAGAGAGAGAGAGAGAGAGAGAGAGAGAGAGAGAGAGAGAGAGAGAGAGAGAGAGAGAGAGAGAGAGAGAGAGAGAGAGAGAGAGAGAGAGAGAGAGAGAGAGAGAGAGAGAGAGAGAGAGAGAGAGAGAGAGAGAGAGAGAGAGAGAGAGAGAGAGAGAGAGAGAGAGAGAGAGAGAGAGAGAGAGAGAGAGAGGAGAGAGAGAGAGAGAGAGAGAGAGAGAGAGAGAGAGAGAGAGAGAGAGAGAGAGAGAGAGAGAAGAGAGAGAGAGAGAGAGAGAGAGAGAGAGAGAGAGAGAGAGAGGAGAGAGAGAGAGAGAGAGAGAGAGAGAGAGAGAGAGAGAGAGAGAGAGAGAGGAGAGAGAGAGAGAGAGAGAGAGAGAGAGAGAGAGAGAGAGAGAGAGAGAGAGAGAGAGAGAGAGAGAGAGAGAGAGAGAGAGAGAGAAGAGAGAGAGAGAGAGAGAGAGAGAGAGAGAGAGAGAGAGAGAGAGAGAGAGAGAGAGAGAGAGAGAGAGAAAAAAAAAAGAGAGAGAGAGAATACATGAGAATACATGAGAAGAACAGACACCAGAAGACCTAATGGTCTATAACTAGGGTATCTGCTGCACTACATACTACTACAAGGGCATTAAGAGTTTGAGAACAGGATAGAACAGAACAAGGCTCTCTCCCACCCTCTTCTCCCTCCGGCAACATGCCAGCAGGAAAAACAGATAGAAGGGAACACCATGACCTTGTAGAAAACATTGCCATGGACATTTTATAGTAAAGAATGAAAATAGAGGAGGATACTATACTATAATAGACTAGACTACTATACTATACTATACTATACTATACTATACTATACTATACTAGACTAGACTAGACTACACTACCACACTACCACTAGTGATGGTACATCCTGGATGGGGAATATTATTTATATTGAATGAAATTACTGCCATTACACTTCTAATCTGAGATATAGGGACACAAGGATATAAGTTTCATAGATGCTCGCATTGTTTACTCTAAATTTCATGCTCATATCAAATGGGAACCAGTGAAGTAGACACAGACCAGAAGGACTTATACTGCAACTGTTGTCCAGGTAGAGATTTGATTCTCATTAACGTCGGATCACGGATGGATGCACCAGTACCCTGATAACCAACAGCTGCAGCCACCCACCAGTCTGAGTTACTTTACACCGTGAATCCCTTAACTACCTTTTTTAAAGTAAACCTGTTTCTCGGAAATGTTTGTCTAATATGGATTTGAAAATGTCTATAGTTTTAGAACTAACTACTGATGCTGGGAGTCTATTCCAATGGTCAACAACTCTAACATTGAAGTATGACTTACGAGCAATTGTGTAAAATTTTTGTACTTTTAATTTCATACCTTTACCTCTCGTTACTGACGCGTTATTCATTTCAAAAAGTACTTCTGGATTGATTTTGTCAAATCTATTAAATAGTTTTAAAACTTCAATTATATTTCCCCTAATTCTTCGCTTATGGAGAGTAAACATGTCTAACTGTTTTAATCGTTCCTCATATGATAAATTACGCAATGTAGGAATAAGTTTTGCCGCTCGTCTCTGTACTCTTTCCAGCAAGTTTTGGTCTTTAATATAGTTTGGTGACCAGAATTGTATCGCATATTCAAGGTGTGGCCTTACAAATGCCGTATAGAGTTTTTTCATTACTTCTAGTGCTTTGTGATCAAAATTTCTTGAAATTAGCCCTAACATCATATTTGCTTTCTTACTGGCAGCTATGCACTGATCACTCACTTTTCGATTACAGTTAATGATTACACCAAAATCCTTTTCTTGTTTGACTTTATCGAGCACCTGATCACACATTTTGTATTTCGGTCGATAGTTAGCAGCTTGTTTCTTTTCTCCCTTCTTAAAGATGGGGGTTATGTTTGCTCTTTTCCATGCACGAGGTAGTCTAGCTTGTGCTAATGATTTATTGAATAAACTTGTTATAGCAGTTTCTAGCTGCGCACAACATTCTTTAATTAGCCGTGGTGATATTTCATCAGGACCAACGGACTTATTTGGATCAATCTTTTGTAAATATTTATGAACCTCATGTGTTTGAATTTCGGTTATGATGAGTTTTTCTTCATCGGGGCCTTGCAATATATTCGACGGGGTAGGGATATTTTATTTTTTTATTTATTTATTTATTTTTTTACCCGTGGCGCCGGTAGGCTTCAAGGAGACCTTAGATGGTTGGCCTCCGCCCGTTAGTAGCAGCACGGGTTAGAATTTTTTTTAAGTGACGCCTTGTTTCTTCTTATTGATAGGCTCATGCTGCCAGCGGAAGCTCCTCGCGCATATAACGTTGCAGTCCCGGCGATGATGGTGTTATGGCAGCATGTGGGTGATCTTAGGCCACTCGGCGGTAGCATCGAAGAAAAGTAGCCAGCACGAGCCGAGGCTCGAACGCGGGACCCTGAGCTGGTATGCCCGACCGCTAGTCACTAGGCCACCGCCTCCTCAGTAAAAAACGCTACTGAACGTTGAATTAAGTATGGAGGCCATATCTTTGTCATCGCTAATTAGTTTATTATCATTATCTACTAGTGGGCCTATATTATTTCTTACGGTTTTTTTCTTTCTTATATAACTATAGAACAATTTGGGATTTTTCTTTGCTTCGTGAGATATCCTTACTTCATAATCGCGCTTTTTTTTGCCTTATCTCTTTTTCGCACGTTCTTTTAAGATCAACGTAACTGTTGTAATCTGAGGTTAACTGTGATAATTTGAATTTTTTGTAAGCCTTTCTCTTTTCTGCTATAATTTTTTGTAATCTGTCAGTCATCCATACTGGTTGACATATATTAAGTCTTCGTGGCTTATAAGAGAGAGAGAGAGAGAGAGAGAGAGAGAGAGAGAGAGAGAGAGAGAGAGAGAGAGAGCGAGAGAGAGAGAGAGAGAGAGAGAGAGAGAGAGAGAGAGAGAGAGAGAGAGAGAGAGAGAGAGAGAGAGAGAGAGAGAGAGAGAGAGAGAGAGAGAGAGAGAGAGAGAGAGAGAGAGAGAGAGAGAGAGAGAGAGAGAGGAGAGAGAGAGAGAGAGAGAGAGAGAGAGAGAGAGAGAGAGAGAGAGAGAGAGAGAGAGAGAGAGAGAGAGAGAGAGAGAGAGAGAGAGAGAGAGAGAGAGAGAGAGAGAGAGAGAGAGGAGAGAGAGAGAGAGAGAGAGAGAGAGAGAGAGAGGAGAGAGAGAGAGAGAGAGAGAGAGAGAGAGAGAGAGAGAGAGAGAGAGAGAGAGAGAGAGAGAGAGAGAGAGGAGAGAGAGAGAGAGAGAGAGAGAGAGAGAGAGAGAGAGGAGAGAGAGAGAGAGAGAGAGAGAGAGAGAGAGGAGAGAGAGAGAGAGAGAGAGAGAGAGAGAGAGAGAGAGAGAGAGAGGAGAGAGAGAGAGAGAGAGAGAGAGAGAGAGAGAGAGAGAGAGAGAGAGAGAGAGAGAGAGAGAGAGAGGAGAGAGAGAGAGAGAGAGAGAGAGGAGAGAGAGAGAGAGAGGAGAGAGAGAGAGAGAGAGAGAGAGAGAGAGAGAGAGAGAGAGGAGAGAGAGAGAGAGAGAGAGAGAGAGAGAGAGAGAGAGAGAGAGAGAGAGAGAGAGAGAGAGAGAGAGAGAGAGAGAGAGAGAGAGAGAGAGAGAGAGAGAGAGAGAGAGAGATACGATTACAATGGTGATCGGATAATGATAATAGAAATAACAATGATCACAATAATGACTGATTATGAAAATAATGATAATAATATTATCACTCTTTTCATTAATATCATTACTATCATTATTATCATTATTATTATTATTTTTATTATTATTATTATTATCATAATAATAATAATAATAATAATTATTATTATTATTATTATTATTATTATTATTATTATTATTATTATTATTATTATTATTATTATTATCATTATTACTACTATAATAATAATAATTATTATTATTATTATTATTATTGTTATTATTATTACTATGATTATTATTATTATTATCATCATCATTATTATCATCAATTTTATTATTACTGTTATTTTTGTTAATTTTATAATCATTATCAATATCATTATTATTACTATTAAAATTATTATGAGCACTATTATCATCATTATCATTATTGTAATTATAATTATCAGCATTATAATTAATATTACTATTATAATCATCATTGTTACTATTATTTTCATTATTTCCATAATTAGTTTTATTGGTATTAATATTATCATTATCATTATTATTATCGTTGTTATTATTATCATCATTATTATTATGATTATTATTATTATCATCATTATCATTATTATAATTATTTTTATAATTATTCTCATTCGCATTGTTATCATTATTGCTATTATTATTATTATTATAATGATAATTATAATAATTATTATTATTATCAATATCATTTTTATTATTGTTAATATTATTATTATTATTATTATTATTGTTATTATTATTATTATTATTATTATTATTGTTATTATTATTATTATTATTGTTCTTATTATCATTATCATGATTATCATTAGTAGTAGTAGTAATAATAGTAGTAGTATAAGGTATATTATTGTTATCATTATTACTACTATCGTTATTATTACTGTTACTATTATTATCAGCATCATCATTTCATTAAGGTTCTGCATTTTTCCAGTATCCAAGAGAGTGTGGGTTAGCTAAAGGAAGGAAGGAGGGAAAGAGGGAGAGAGGGAGGGAAGGAGGAAGGGAGAGTAGGAGGAGGAGTGAGAGAGGATGCAACGTAGAGGTATAGTAGGAGGGAGGAGGGGAAGGACGGACGCTGATTTAGAAGGAGGAACAGGCAGAGGATTAAGAGGACAAGAAGGAGAAAGAGGAGGAGGAGAAAGAGAGAAGGAAGAGGAAAAGGAGGAGGAGGAGGAGGAGGAGGAGGAGGAGGAGGAGGAGGAGGAGGAGGAGGAGGGAGAGGAAGGAGTGATAAAGAACAAAATAAAAAAGTGCGGATGGAGGCTGGGAAAGATAGGGAAAGAAGGAGAGAGAGATACGAGAGGAGGGAGAAGGGAGATAGGGAGAGGGAGGAATTTGAGGGGAGATGAGGGTGAATGACGTATGATTAGGTTTCAGTACTGTGCCTCTCACCCTCTCACCCTCTTCATCTCCCTTTCCCTTTCCTTTCCCCTCTCCCTTTCCTCTTTCCTCCCCTCTTCCTTTGCTATTTGATGATTTATATTTCCTCGTGTCTGATCACCCTTTCCCTTATTTCCCCTCTTCTCTTTCCCCTCTTCCTCTCATCTCTCACACATAACGAATCATAGTGGAAAATGATATGTGATGATGATGATGATGATGATGATGATGATCCCTATTTCCCCTCACTCCCTTTCAGAGTCTGCTTCCCCTTCCCGCCGCCACTCCCTCCGTTCTTCCATCAGCGGTGACTGTGTAGGGGGCACTTCCATCCCCTCCACGTCAGGTAAGCAACCCTTGACCCATTAATCTATATCTCTTAGTTGTTACATCAACCCTTAACCCTTTCCATTATGTATTATCTATGCCTCTCACACCTCCAATCCATTCCTTCTCATTCTTTTATCCACTCCATCTACACTCACTTCACTTCTCGTCACTCTTCTCTTCGTTATCAAGCTTCCCTATAATTTATCTGCTATTTCACTCATTCTGCCTCATACACGTTCTCATGTTCCTTATAATCCTCTGACTTACTTATCGACCTTCCTCCCTGTAGGCTCTTAATTCCCTCTTCATCTCTTTCTCTTCTCCTTCATCTCCTTAGCTTCTAATCCATCCATTCAAACCCATATATCCTGCCTCCTCTTTCTCTATTCTTACATCTCTTATCTGTTTCTTTAATGCGTTCAATCTACTTTTCTTCATCCCTTTTATACTGTCCCTTATTCTTTAATTATGCATTTCCTCCTTCTGACCCATTCTTGCTTCGTGAGTAAAAAAAAAACCTCGTGTTTTTCTCATTAGTTTCATCTTCACCTTCCTTTTTTTTTTTTTTTACTTTTTTTTATTTAATTTATCTCTCTGTGGTTATTATATTCATAACAATACTGTTTTTTCTTCTTTAATATGTTTAGTTTAGCAATATTACAGTTTTATCCGTTTTCTTACGGCGTCGATGAAGTCTTTACTTTCTTTTTTGTCTTTCTTTTAACAATGTAACAAGTTGAAAGCGGCTATAAGATTACGTTCTCAAGTTTGCAGCTGGTGTCAAAACGTTTCTGTTCTTTTCTTTTCTTTATCAGCCTAAATGGTAGGATATTCAGGCTGTGTATGTGTGTCTGTGTGTGTATATATGTGTGTGTGTGTGTGTGTGTGTGTGTGTGTGTGTGTGTGTGTGTGTGTATGTGTGTGTGTGTGTGTGTGTGTGTGTGTGTGTGTGTGTGTGTGTGTGTGTGTGTGTGTGTGTGTGTTAATAATAATAATAATAATAATAGACGGTTTATTAGGAAATGCAGCCATAAGCTGAAAATATACATTTTAAACTTGCTTAATTCTAAATGTGAGGAGTGGAAGACTGTTTCTTCTTTAATTGAGAGTATTCAGACAAATTGTTAGCATAGTGATAGGTGGTATGTGGTGGGTCGAGTGCAGTCAGGTGGTTGTATGTGGTGGGTCAGGTCAGGTCCGCTTCGCGACCCTATCCACCCGGTGGCGTGAGGTGACAGTGGTGTAGCACCTTGGAGGCCGGGGATGGCCTCGAGCCAGGGTTAATGGCATCGCCTTCAGGTGTTGAAGAAGGTGCCGCCTGTAGGAGGCCGACGTCTACGAGGCAGCTGACACAGGGTGATGGCTGGAAGTGCAGGTGTATATAGGTGGTGGGTAGAGGTGCAGCTGTGGGTGGTGACTGGTGGTGCAGCTGTTGGCGGGAAGGTGATGGTCCGGAGGGGATTAACAGGCATGGATTAGCACCGATAGCCCTCCTCACAGTCCCAGCTAGTGAGGTGTGTGTGTGTGTGTGTGTGTGTGTGGGTGTGTGTGTGTGTGTGTGTGTGTGTGTGTGTGTGTGTGTGTGTGTGTGTGTGTGTGTGTGTATGTGTGTGTGTGTGTGTGTGTTGCGTGTGTGTGTGTGTGTGTGTGTGTGTGTGTGTGTGTGTGTGTGTGTGTGTGTGTGTGTGTGTGTGTGTGTGTGTGTGTGTGTTTCGTAGTAGTTAGCATGGTGTATAGAAATCTAATCATACGAAATGTAAGAGTGGTGTTTCTGTGGCAAAAGTGATGAAACAGGTCCTTGGTAATCATAGGATATCCCAAGATGTTCCCAGCGGCACTTACTTATCCCACTCCACTCCTTCCTTCTCCTCTCTCACTCCTCGGGTCAGCCGGCAGGGGGCGGGGGAAGCCTGCCACGTGTCTCTCCTCCAATTACAAAATCTCCAGACTCTCCTGACCTGACTGAGCTGCGACTCGCTTCATATAAGGTTTAGGATGAAGTTTGAGGCCAAGGAGGAACAAAGTACCTGACATATTAGGTACTTTGCTAATATATCAGGTACTCTTGGGACGAGAAGCTGCTGCTGTGGTGTGAGTCCTCCGTTGTGGTAAGGGTCCTCCAAAGGGGTTATGGTAGTGGTGTAGAAGTTGGGTAATTGTGGTGAGGTGAGGAGGTGACGGAGGTGGGGGGCATTGGAGGTTTATCCATGTACTTCCCGCAGGCATCCGGAACCACGACACTGGTGCGTCGGACATCGAGGAGGAGAACGAGGACCAGGACTCCCTCGTGTCGCCCACACTATCCAGAAAGAGCGTGGGGGGAGGGGAGCGGACATGCACCTCCCCTAAGCAGCCGTCGCCGCCTCGTAGTCCGCGGTCGCGGCGGGAGAGCATGAAGGGCCGCGCCAAGGCCAGGGGATGCGAGAGTGAGCGTTGCGGAGACATCATCATCAGAGTTGAGGACATGGAGGGATGTGAGAATCCCTGCGGTGGGGAAAGCGGCGGGGCGGGGATAGCGTGCCCGGACGGGAAGCAAGGTTGCGGGGAGGTACCGCGCGTGGTGCAAGGGACACAGAGACGCAAGGAGGGAAAGGATAGTAGTGTGCATCGCGCAGCGTCTCTCAGATCGGTGGAGTCCCCAATGCGGAAAGCAGCGCTAGAAGCAGGGCGAAGGGGTTCCTCCCGTCGGAGCAGTGCCTCTGAGGGCGGCACGCATGGCAATGATTCTGAGATGCCGCGCAGTCCTGCGGATGGTGAGCGTCGTGCGGTGTTGTTAGCCGCAGAGGAGGCGCCGCCCAAGAGGAAAAAAAGCCTCACGTGGTCTGAGGACACACCCACGCCTGACACATCGGACAGAGAGAGTCGAGGGGTGCCACTCGAGGTGGAGGAAGCAGAGCCACTGGCCCGCGACAGCCGCCGCCGCGCCAGCAGTTCTAGCCGCCGTAGCAGCCGCGGTAGCGAGAAGAAGAAGCTGCGGCATACACGATCCTGCGAGTTGGGGGATGCGGCAGCGAGGCGGCGAGGCAGCGGACTGTCCACGTCCTCCAGCCGCGGTACCGACCACACCACGGGCTTCCCGGGGCCGGGTCTCAGCCTGGGCAGGGCAGGACCCTCCTCACCCTGCAGCGTGCGCCGTGGCAGTCGGCGTAGCGTTAAGGACGAGATGGAGGTGGAGACGCTGTTATCTCGTTCTCCCAACGGGCGGCACGACGTGACCCTCACCTCCATCCTCAATCACATTGCCTACGTGAACCAGGCGGCCGCCGCTCCCCGCCTGCCCGCCTCCTTCAAAGACTCCAGGAAGGCACAGGTGCAGCAGGTAAGTGGAGACGGAGGGGGAAGAGCGGGGGAAAGAAGCATCAGGGAGGAGGGAGGGAGGGAGAAGGCAAGGGGGCAAAGCGATAAGAATGAAGCGGAACCAACTGCGAAAACGGCACGCACACACACACACACACACACACACACACACACACACACACAACACACACACACCCACACACCCACACACACACACACACACACACACACACACGTCCCTTTCTTTCCTCCTCCCAAATTTTGTTTTTATCTTTTCACACTCGGCACCCCCCTCCCCCCACTGCCACTCTCCCCTTACCCCCACTAACAGCGCCTCTCTCTAATCTGCCATTTTTCCTTCGCGCTGCCTATTCCACCCTTACTCCTGCCTTTCATCTTCCCTCCTCCTTCACCCCTCTGATCACCCCTCCACCTCGCCCACTTCCATTACCATTACCCAGGTTTTTCTCTTTATATGTTCTTATATTTTTGCTCTCTCTCTCTCTCTCTCTCTCTCTCTCTCTCTCTCTCTCTCTCTCTCTCTCTCTCTCTCTCTCTCTCTCTCTCTAACACTATCTATCGAACACTATCTTTCCTCCTTCCCTCCCTCCCTCCCAATGGTTCCATCTTTCTCCTCTCTTCCTCGCTTCTCTTATCTCCTTCTCCTCTTCTCTCCTTTCCTCTCTCCCCCTGTTCCCATCTTTCTAATCTCTTCCACTGCGTCTATTATATACTCCTCTCTCTTCTTTCCCTTCCTCCCTCTCTTCTTTTCCCCTTACTAATTTTCCCTCCCTTCCTTTTTCTCCTCCACTTTGTCTCCTTCCTCTTCCTTATCCTCTTGCACTCACACTTTTTTTCTGTTTTCCTATCTTTTTTTTCTTTTTTTCTTCCTCCCTCACATAACTTTCTCTTCCTTTCCTCTGTTTTCAGTTTCCTCTGTTTTTCCTAACTCTTCCTTTCATCTCCATCTCTCTTCTTTCCATTTCTCACAACTTTTCCTCTTTCCCATACGCTGATCTCATTCTTTCTTTCTCCCTTTCTTTCTTTCTTTCTTTCTTTCTTTCTTTCTTTCTTTCTTTTTTTCTTTCTTTCTTTCTTTCTCTTTCTATTTTTCTCTCATTTCTTACAAACTTCTTACAACTCCTCCTCCTTCATTTTCCTTCTCTTCATATTCTGCTTCTCTCTTTCTCTCTCCATCCATCCTTACTTCCTAACTTCTTTCCTTTTTTTCTTGTCAAAAACACTCCAAGAATTTTCCACAGGTAACAAGAGACAGCAAGCTATATATATCTTCTTCTACTACTTTTTTCTCGTCTTACTTGCGATGCTCTTTAGGAACAAGACATAATGGGAGGCAGTGGGAGGCAAGGCAGGTGCATTCATGGATTCCCAGCTCACCTTCCTCTCTAGAACGGCAGGTGAATCAAATGAAGAGATAAGGTTACAGCCCCGAGATGGCCATGAGTTATCAACCTCCTTCTCCTCCTTCTCTTCCTCCTCCTCCTCCTCCTCCTCCTCCTCCTCCTCCTCCTCCTCCTCCTCCTTTTGTTCTTGTTCACATTCTTTTATCTATTTTCACCTGCTCTTCCTCCTACTTTTCATTCTCCTACTTCTCGTTTTCCTTCTTCTTTTTCCTTATAATTTTTTGATTTTCTTTTATCGTGTAGTTTTCTTATTCTTGTCCTTGTTCATGTAATTGTGGTCCTTTTTTACAATCTTCTATCCTCTCCTCTTCTCCTGTTCATCCTCTTTTTCATCCTTTTTCCTTTTCCCTTTCTCTTTCTCTTTCTCTTTCTCTTCCTCCTCCTCTTCCTCCTCCTCCTCCTCCTCCTCCTCCTCCTCCTGGAAAAGTTTCAGATTGGATCAGTGTTAATTAATAGTGGATTTCTTCAAGGGTAAGTTGGACCTATTGTATTTACCATCTCTGTAAATGACATCAATGATGGTATCACTTGAAATTTATAAGAATTTGCATGACACAAAAATAGCAAATACAGTTACTTCATAATCTCAACGTCAATTCATAATAAACAATTACACTTTCGTGGATTGGTCAGAAAATTAGCAAATGATATTAACTTTGATAAATATCACATACTTCATACCGGAAATAACCTTCTTACAAGTTACTTGATGAAGGATGTTCAAATAAAAAGTGAAGATAAAGAAAAAGACTGAGGCGTTATTACTTCAAGAGATTTAAAGCCGAGGTACCAATGTACTGAAGTGGTAAAAATTTCAAGTAAACTCTTTGATTTTATTGGAAGAACTTTAATTTTCAACTTAAGAAAAAGTGATACTTACATTACATAACTCACTCTTGCGTACCAATTTAGATTCCTGTGTACAATTTTGGTCACCATATTGTATGAAAAGTATCGAAAAGCTAGAGAAAATACAACGTAGTACCAAAGACTATGTAACAAACCATACTAGTGACGACTTAAGGAAATAAACAAATAAAAAAAATTTAGTTGGAATTTTCAAAATATTCAAAGACTTCACAAACGTAAGCCAGTCGCCTATTTCTCAGTGAATCGTTCTAACGTCACTAGAAACAACGGCTTTTCAATGATCGGGAAACGCTTTGAAACTAATGAGGGTAGGTACTTTGTCTTTAATCGTGTTGTCAGTATTTGGAATCGACCACCCTCGAACGCCGTCAACTTATGTAGGTACCGTCGAAACTTAGAAAAAAACCTCCTTGAAAATTAATTCATATCATATTGCCAGCTGACACTATTCGTTTCAGACTAATTAACTGTTTATATTTCTAAATTGGCGTCTATAAATTTGGTTTCGTAGATTACAGCATTTTTCACAGTCCTCTTAAATTCCATGTAGTTTTTCAATAATACATGAAATCGCTTCTTTTCCGGGTAGCTTCGGCTAAAAGGACGGTGGGATGGGGGGGGTAGAGAGGAGCCTTCTGCTGTTCTATCCTTTCTTTAATGATAATAGTTAGTGTTGAGTAATGAAATAAAAAAGCTAAGTAGGGATCTATAGGTCAGTTGCTGTTTCTATTACTTTGTAATCCTCTTCTTCCTCCTCCTCCTCCTACATCAGCATACTCTCAAACTAACTTTGCTAAATAACTCAACTTCCAAAAACACCAGTAATTCACCGTCTTTCACACACACACACACACACACACACACACACACACACACACACACACACACACACACACACACACACACACACATACACACACACACACACACACACACACACACACACACATACACACACATACACACACACACACACACACACACACACACACACACACACACATACACACACACACACACACACACACACACACACACACACACACACATACACACACACACACACACACACACACACACACACACACACACACACACACACACATACAGACCCACACATACACACAAACACACACACACAAACACACACACGCACACACACACACACACACACACACACACACACACACACACACACACACACACACACACACACACACACACACACACACACCTATGTCTCATCCTTGCGTGACGGGGGCAGCGATTAGTTTAAAGTCAAGTCAAGGTCGTCGGAAACACATCACCTGTAACACCTGTCCAAGCGGCCCCCTCCCTGCAGGGCCATCACAGGTAGCTCGTAAAACCAATTAATCTCCTTTCACCTGACTCACCTTCACTTCGTCTCAATTTTCGAATGGGGGGTGTTGTGTCACGTGGTGATGGTCATGAAGGTCATTGCAGTGGTCTGTGGTCTTGCGTCGTGTCGTGGTGTAGTCTGTGTGTGAGTGTCGTCGTGGCATGAGCGTCAGCTACATCTATAGGCAAAGGCTACATGAGGGTTGTTGGGAATCGAGCCCTGAATGTGACTAAAATGACGAGTCAGGCTTGCGGGTAAAAGTGTCACTTGGTTATACGTGCGTCCCTAGAATGGTGATAGTGATGGTGGTAGTGGTGGTAATTATGGTGGTGGTGGTGGTGGTGGTGGTGGTAGTGGTGGTGATGGGAGTGGTGGTGATAATAAGTGTAATAATAATAATAATAATAATAATAATAATAATAATAATAATATAATAATAATAATAATAATGATAACAATAATGATAATAATAATAATAATAATAATAATAATAATAATAATAATAATAATAATAATAATAATAATAATAATTATGATAATAATAATAATAGTAAAAATAATAATAACAATAAAACTATTGATAATAGTAATAATAACAATAGTAATGATAATAGTAATAATAATAATAATAATAATAATAATAATAATAATAATAATAATAATAATAATAATAATAATAACAACTGGAGGGAATCCATCCGGACCGTAAGCCTTCCGAGAATTAAGGCCAGAGAGGGCATGGAAAACGTCATAATGAAGAATCTTAATTATAGGGATGAAGTAGTCAGAGGGTGGAGGAGTAGGAGGAATATGCCCAGTATCATCCAAAGTAGAGTTGGTAGCAAAGGTTTGAGCGAAGAGTTCAGCTTTAGAGAAAGAAGAGACAGCTGTGGAGCCAGGAGAGGGAAAGATGAAAAAGTAAAATTATTGGAGATATTATTTGCTAGATGCCAGAAATCACGAGAAGAGTTAGAATTGGAAAGATTTTGACATTTTCTATTGATGAAAGAGTTTTTAGTAAGTTGGAAAATAGATTGGGCATGACTACGGGCAAAAATATAAAGGGTATGAGTTTCAGCAGATGGATGGCTACGGTACCGTTTATGAGCCGCCTCTTTATCTTTGACAGCACGAGAACAAGCAGAGTTAAACCAGAGCTTTTTAGCTTTAGTATTAGAGAAAATATGAGGAATGTATAACTCCATGCCAGAGATAATCACCTCTGTTATGCGCTCGGCACAAAGAGAAGGATTTCTGACACGGAAGCAATAATCATCGCAAGGAAAATCAGAATAATACTGCCTTAGGTCCTCCTACTTAGCAGAGTTAAAATGCCAGAAACACCTCCGTCTAGGCGGGTTCTGAGGCTGCACTGGAGTGATAGAACAGGTAACGGAAATAAGATTGGAGAAGCCCAACAGTGAGGAAAGTTTAACAAAGTAAGCTGAAGGGTTGGAAGTTAGGAAAAGATCAAGAATGTTGGGCGTGTCTCCAAGGCGGTCAGGGATACGGGTAGGGAACTGTACCAGCTGCTCTAGGTCATGAAGGATAGCAATGTTGAAGGTTTGTTTACCAGGTTGTTGGCAGTGGGTGGTGGTTAACATTGAAATCCCCAAGAATGGAGATCTCAGCATAAGGAAAGTGAGTTAGGATGTACTCCACTTTGGAAGTCATATCGTCAAAGAATTTTACATAGTTAGAGAAATTAGGTGAGAGATATACAGCACATATGAATTTAGTTAGAGAGTGACATTGAAGTCTTAGCCAGATGGTAGGAAATTCTGAAGATTCAAGATTGTGGGCACGAAAGCAAGTAATGTCATTACGCACATATACGCAACAGCCATCTTTGGATTGAAAATGAGGATAGAAAAAGTAGGAGGGAACAGAGAAGGGGCTGCTGTCAGTAGCCACAGACAACTGTGTTTCAGTTAGGAAGATAAGATGAAGCTTAGCGAAGGAGAGATGGTGTTCCACAGATTGGAGATTAGATCTAAGGCCACGAATGTTGCAAAAATCAAGAGAAAAATATTAGAAGTGTCAAGACACTCAAGGTCGTCAGTGAGGGGCATTTGTGGTCCCCTCCCCAGATGGGAACTTGAAGGAGGGGGCGTGGTGAGGCAATTGAAATAAATTTTTAGTTGAAGAGAGTGTAGAAGTGTAAGGTGTCTGTAAAGCTATGTAAGTAGTAGTAGATGTTGTCCTTAGAAGGCAGGCTGCAGTTGCTCTCTTGTGTAAGTGAGACACTAAGAGAACCGGGAAGAGAGGACACGGGGAATCATTAAGTCCGCAGCACCGCCTACATCCCCGTAAGTATCTCTTCTGGAGTATTTCACCGGGCGGCAGGTGTCTACTGCCTACTCCATGAATTGGAATAGCGACGAATCAATAAACAGTAAATTAAAGAGAGAGAGAGAGAGAGAGAGAGAGAGAGAGAGAGAGAGAGAGAGAGAGAGAGAGAGAGAGAGAGAGAGAGAGAGAGAGAGAGAGAGAGAGAGAGAGAGAGAGAGAGAGAGAGAGAGAGAGAGAGAGAGAGAGAGAGAGAGAGAGCGAGAGAGAGAGAGAGAGAAAAAAAAAGACTATAGAAACTATCAACACTAAATCTCTACACCACCTAAAAAATCTGTAGAGGTACTTGAACTGATCCTGGGATGAATTACGCAAATGAAAACATATTTTAATGCAACAATCTAAGCGAGGAGAAACTGAAATGATTTGGATTATTTATCTTACACTTACACAGACCAAACCATCTGCTGAGGTGATCACTAGCAATATAAGGCCTTAGAATATTAATGATTCATGCAGTTATTATCAGTCTTACGTTCACTTCACTCTTCATCCATTTGGATGATACAAATTAATCATACACTAATCAAATGCCGTGAACAAAAAAAAAATACTGTGTAGCTCTTACTGGTGTTGCTTCTGATTATTATTATTTTTATTTAACATTAAAAGGGTACTGGCTAAGGGAAAACAAAAATACGTAAAAAAAAATATCCCGCTTGTCGTCAGACCAGACTCTACTATATATGAATTTTGAGTTTAGTAATGAAGTTGCTCACTCGTAATATTAACCTGTAATTTGAGGGAAGAAGTAGAAAGGACACATCGAGGAGTTCATTGATATGTGTGTGCGTGTTTTTATTTTTTTTGGGTATTGCTTATATATTTCCTTGTAAGTGTGGCATCTAAATTATTTTCTCCCTCTTGAGTCTCATTCTTATCTGAAACACAAGCCCATACACACGCACATACAACATAATGGGGTATTTTGAAGTATCTCCCTGCATGACAAACAATATTCCTACACAAAATATTTACTTATTAACTAAAAACAAAAAAGTGACACAGACACATACAAGCCCTTACGTTGCACTAAAAATGAAAGACAAACATATAATATACGCTCGCACACATCATCTTCACCTTCAATCCTCCTCACTAACTGTCTTTTAAATGCACATTAAATTAGGTAAATCATATGTTGCCTGTGTGTAACCAGATTTAGGTCTTAAGGGAAGGATAAGACGTCATGCGTGAAAGAAAGGTCTCTCTGTGTGTGTGTGTGTGTGTGTGTGTGTGTGTGTGTGTGTGTGTGTGTGTGTGAGGGCGTTGTATGTGTGTTTATGTATATGCATCATAACATCTCTCTCTCTCCCTCTCTCTCTCTCTCTCTCTCTCTCTCTCTCTCTCTCTCTCTCTCTCTCTCTCTCTCTCTCTCTCTCTCATCACCCTCCTATCATCATATCTCCTCTTGCTTTCCCTATTAGTCCATCTTACATCACTTAAATCCCTCTCCAGTCACTGCTTCATCTCTAATCCTTCCTTCCCTCCTTAACTTAACCTTTCGCCAACCATTACCGTCAACCTCTCCATCTCCCCTTCAGGTGCTGCTGGTGACGTATGTGACGGCTGTCCTCGGCACCGTCCTCTCCCTGGCTCTTGTCTACGGCCTCTACCGGCACTTCATATCTCTCCCTCAACTGCCGCGTCCTGCTTGGCTCTGGTTCATCTACGAGTCGAGTTGCCGCTTCCTGGAATTTCTAATGGGATGCGCCATGGCGAATATCACCCGTCAACCCGTCAACAGGCATCCACAGTATCCTTACTCTCTCCGTATTAAACAAAGAAACTCCATCTACATGTGAGGGAACGAATGTGGGTGTGACGTCCTTTTTATAGAGTTATCTGTGAAAGAGTTGCCGATGGAGTTCATTTTTTGTAAATACGTGTATGAGTCTTAAAGAATATCAAGATGCAATCACAATGTATTTCATCTCAAGATATTGTTATGGACCTACTACTACCGCTACCTAGGTAGCATAGTTCATAACAATGGTGGGTCACGTCAAGAAGTCTTACAGTGGATTGGCTTGGCCCATGGTGTTATGAACTCGCTCAGCACGAGTATCTGGCGTTTTCGGTACCTGTGCAGACGGACACAAATTCGGATCTTTAAGTCGCTGGTGATCCCTGTCTTACTGTATAGGTGTGAAACATGAACACTGAATACCGATCTGAAGAGGCGAATTGACGTCTTTGGTAATAAGTGCCTTCGCAAAATCATGGGGTATCGCTGGAACGATTTTGTGTCATATCAGCGATTGTTCTCAGAGACTGAATCAAGACCTATTACCAGCATAGTTTGCCCAACGTCAGCTCCGGTTATATGGATATGTGGTATGTTACCCAGAAGTTAATCCTGCTTGCCGGGTTGTCTCTGAAAGGGATAACCCAGCGTGGGGGAAGCCAAGGGAGCACTCACACAGTTCGTTGCTGGGGCAAGTCGATGCTTCCTGTAGGGAATTTCTTGGTATGGGAAGGGGGCTAAAATGGAGACTCGCTCGGGGTGATCGCCGGGGTTGGCGTCGAAGGATGGGCTAGGCGACGCGCCCTTCGGCGTATGCTCCCAATGATTGATTGACTGTATGTGAGTTGGAAGGACGGGTAGAATTATTATGGTGTTTGGTAGTTCAGTGGTAACGTCTCCGCCTGTCACTCTACAAGATAAGAGGATGGCGTGTGTGATGTGTGAAAGGTCACAGCCTTACCCATAGATCGGGCCATAATGAGCTCTAAGGCTTCTCTGGGAGGATAATGGCTGGCGATCACGAGTCCGGCGCGTGATCCTCACGACAGTGGTGATTAACACATACATGAGATAAAGGTGAAGCTAAGAGTGAAGACGAAGAAAATGAAGGAGAAAAAGTGGAGTTTGCACTATCTAAAATATTCTAATACTTTGTTTATTGTATGAAAATCGAAAAAGAAATGTGTGATTATTTCTTGTACGTATGTGTGTTCCTATCTATCTATCTATCAATCAATCTATCTACCTAACGATCTATCAATATATCTTTCTATTTATCTTTCTATCTCGTCTCGTCACGTCTATGGTGTTTTGGTGTTGACCTGCAAATATCTTATCTCCGGCTTGTGTAAAGGATTTTTTCACTCGGTTAATTTTGTATCATAAGAGTCGATTATTTCTTCTGTCCTTATTTTGTCTGGGAGGGTAGGGAAAAGGCGGGAGGGGAGTGGGAAGGGGAAGGGAGGGAAGGGAGGGAAGGGAAGGTTGGGATGGGAAGGCGAAGAGGGGTAAGTTATGGGAGGAAAAAGGGGACGAAAATAGTGAAATAATGGAAGATGTTAAATGTGATAATGTGCGTTGGATAAGTCTGTGATGCCAATGTCAATCTTAATTTCTCTCTCTCTCTCTCTCTCTCTCTCTCTCTCTCTCTCTCTCTCTCTCTCTCTCTCTCTCTCTCTCTCTCTCTCTCTCTCTCTCTCTCTCTCTCTCTCTCTCTCTCTCTCTCTACTGTAAATATACAAAAAAATAAAAAATCCACTCAATGTATTTTTGTAGTTCTGTGTTTGTACATACACGTGTGTGCCTGTATGTTATTCCGTGTGTACGTACGTGTGTGTGTATGCATGTATGTACAGACGTGTATACGTAGATATGTGTGCGTGTGTGTAGATATGTGTACGTACGTGTGCATGACGTGAATTGAGCATTGTATGTTATCAATAAAAGCAATAAAAATTTGACTCTATTTTATGAAGTTTCCTTCAAAGTGTAAGAATACGAATAAGAAAAATGGAAAAGATAATAAGAACACACTTTTGTCACGTGAGTTGTCTTAAGGCTGGCAGCACTTGGCTGCCCGCGCGTGGGTGAGGGTTGGGTCTGGTGGCGTATTTCCGAAATCTTCATCACTTTCCCATACGTTCCGCCCTCGCCAGTGACGTCGCATGACTCTGCTTCGTGATTGGCTGGCTACGCTCGACCCTTGCGCCATCATCCCGCCCACCGCTTTTTCTCTCTCTCTCTCTCTCTCTCTCTCTCTCTCTCTCTCTCTCTCTCTCTCTCTCTCTCTCTCTCTCTCTCTCTCTCTCTCTCTCTCTCTCACTGCCTTAGGTTAGGTTAGGTAACCTAACCTAACCTAACCTGACCCCATAGGTTAGGTTAGGTTAGGTAACCTAACCTAACTAATGTGGGGAGGAAGGTAGTTAAAGAGAGTGAGAGAGAGAGAGAGAGAGAGAGAGAGAGAGAGAGAGAGAGAGAGAGAGAGAGAGAGAGAGAGAGAGAGAGAGAGAGAGAGAGAGAGAGAGAGCGGGAGAGAAAGTAGGGTGGGGGAGATGGAGGTGAGATTGTCATTGGGAGGGAAGCAGAGAGGGAGAGAGAAAAGAAGGGTGGGGGTGCGAGGAAGGCACCGAGGGAGAGAATACGGTGGGGGGTGGGGAGGGAGGAGGGAGGGAGGCAGTGAGAGTGGGATAGAAAAACGGGAGGTAGGGGGCGCATGGAAGCGAGCCGGAGAGAAAGAGCGGCGAGCGTAGCCAGCCAATCATGAGGCAGAGTCATGCGACGTCACTGGCGAGAGCAGAGCGTATGGGAAAGTGATGAAGATTTCGGAAATATGCGGACTGGTGTCTCCCAACTCTTTTAAGCTGGGGTCACACATTGGCGAATCGGCTGTGTGAATGGCCGGGAACAAAAAAATGTCCGATTCGTTCCGGATTCCCCGTCCGGAAATGGCGAAGCCTAGGCTTTTGACAGAAATCGCCATTTTGAGTGAACCCCATCGCTATGTCCCACGACCACCCAGCGTTCATTCGTCCTGCCAACGCAATCGTTGGAGATGAGGCGCAATATATTCGAGGGAAGGTCACAGCCTACGGCGATGTATCGCCCAACTTGCGATGGCGATGTATCGTAAGGTCGGCGAATCCACTATGATGTGTTGCCATTTAGGGCGATAATTTGCAATAGATTCTCGCATGCATTGCGATTTCCCTGCGTTCGTCTAGCGATAATTCGTTTGACATTCGTGGGCACGTTGTGGGTGGGGCACGGTGGTATATATAGTGGGTTCCCACTACCTGGCTGCACAGTGCCCAAAACACCCCTTCAGCAGCTGCATTGCCATCATGGAGTACCTTAATCTTATTACCGAAGACATTGTGGTGTTTGCCATACCTGGTTCTCATGCCCTTTAGCCACCTTCATATATCATCACCTGAGAGAGGGGGGTTAAGAGTGGCGCTCTTTTCTGCCCTAACACGGTCCTTCCTGGGCTTGTTGCGGTACTCGTTCAGGCTCCTGTCGTATAAGAAAGCATTTTCCTGGAGCCACTTCCCTAGCTCCCTCTCCACGTCGGCAGGTAGTTGAAGGGACTTCCTCCTGCCTGCCCTCACGCCATCGTGGTACCCTTCCTCATCCGATGTGTCTGCGTCCGTCCTGAGTATGTCAGTCCAATCCCCGTTGTCCTCTGTATCGGCTTCATGTTCGGGTACGGTAGCTGAAGGAAGAGGTGGTGGTGGTGGCAAAAAATCTTCAGGTTTGAGGACCTCACTTGGCTCACCTATGACTTCCACAGCTTGCAGGATCACAAATTGGGGTTCTTCCTCTCCCTGGGGCTCCAACATAAAATCAGGCTCACTTGCAGGCGATGGGGGCGTCTCTTTCTCCTGAAGAAGAGCCCTCGTGGCGGTTTTCTTGCCATTCTTGGGTATTTTGGCCATGGTGGTGGGGTGGGGGCACGTGTACCAGGTGGCGAGGGAACGTACGTGTAGTGTAGCGGCTGGGTGAGAGTGAGAGAGAGCGTCGCCCGTCGCTCGTAATTATGGGCGAGCGAGCTGCGCATACGTGGAGATGCGTCGTTGACACATCGTCAGTCCCAGCAGTTGCCAGATACACCTGCGCAGCATCGCCATTATTGGCGTTCCTATGGCGATAGAACGCAATAGGGACGCTATTTTATCGCAGGTAATGGCGAATCACGTACGACCTTCCCGCTAATCAACTGCGATAAATCGCCATAACCCGATTCTCCGAGGCTGACTGGCGAAAGTTTTGAAATTTTCTAAAGTTTCGCGCGGTCTGGCAACCTCCCGAGATGGCGCGCCAGACTCGGCAACGCCGCCTCGAACCTAGGAGAAGGCAAGCGAATGCGTGGGCGAATTCCTGCCGTTTTGAACGTAACGGACGGAGAATCGGCGATTCTCCGTCCATTACGTTCAAAACGCCAGGAATTCGCCCGCGCATTCACTTGCCTACTCCTAGGTTCGAGGCGGCGTTGCCGAGTCTGGCGCGCTATTTGGGGAGGTTGTCAGACCGCGCGAAACTTTTTAAAACATGGCTGGACATACACAACATACATAACTTACAAAACAATCAAACAAAATATAATAAAAGAATGTAATGAACAGAATATAAAGAACTGGGAAAACAAGATTAAGGGACTTAACACACTTAACTATGACCCACAAAAATTTTGGCAAAATATAAAAACATTAAAAGGCAGCCAAACTAACACAAAGCCATATCTAATACAAGACAATAAAAAAATATAGAGTAGAAAAAAAAGAACAAATATTTAAAGACATCTGGAGCAATGTTTTTAGAATAAGCCCTACAGAAAATCTGCAATATGATAAAGATACGGAACTTCTAGTTAATAATTACATCAACAATAACAAAGCTCAAATACTACCCAATCAACAAGGCAACCCTGGCAATCTAAATAACGATACCTATTACACAGCACACATCACATCACAAGAAATAAAGCAAACAATAAAACAACTAAAAAACAACACACCTGGGGAAACAAAAATAAATAAAACCATATTACAAAACCTACCAGACAACGTACTCGAAATCTTTACCAAACTATTAAACATCGCTCTCTCCATGGGCTATTTTCCACAACCACCATTCAAGCCTGCTAAAATCATACTCATCCCCAAACAGAACAAACCAACCACTGACGCAATTAACTACCGACCAATTTCACTTCTAGAAGTACCTGGAAAATTTTTTGAGAAAATAATCAACAAAAGAGCAAGAACATTCCTTGAAGTCAGTAAAATCCTACCAGACTCCCAGCATGGATTCAGAACAGCAAGATCCACAGACACGACAATAGCAACAGCAGTAGAAATAATCTCAAAAGCTTTATCAGACAAAAAACAATGTTGCATTGCACTCAGGGACGTCTCAAAGGCGTTTGACAAGGTGTGGCTAAATGGATTAAAGTACAAGCTTAATCAAATAAAATTACCCAGCATCCTCAACAAGATTTTATGTAGCTTCTTAGACAATAGGTCAGCATTCATATAATTAAATAACTACATTGGCCCACCATTCCAACTACCACAGGGGAGTAGTATCTCACCCACACTTTATACTATACACGCACATGACATCCCAACACCACTCACAGACAGCACAAACATTCAATACGCAGACGACATCACACACATCATCACATATGCAGGTAAATCAAAATACATGTTAGCGAAGAGAATAGAAAGAGAAATAAAAAACATCAACAACTACCAAAACAAATGTAAAATTAAAACAAACACACAAAAATTCACATTACTGCCTATAGCAATTAAAAAGTTGCAACCAGTCACCATAGATGGGAACAACATACCATACGCAAAAGACGCTAAAATATTGGGGCTTAAATTGGGTACATACGAATACACAAAACACATAAAAGACATCACAAACAAAGCACAAATAGCATTAACCACCATCAGAAGATTCGATTCACTAAACTCTAACATCAAACTACACCTTGTAAAACCATGCGTACTACCAATACTTACCTACCCAGCCTACGCTCTAAACGCAATCTCTAAATCACATTTACTATCGCTACAACGAAAACAAAACAAAGCACTCCGCTTCGTTTATTCTGAAACATACCCATACACCAAAAATACCGAAGAACTGCATGCACTCGCTAAACTAGACCCAATCAAAAAAACGCTATACGCAAGGGGAAACCAAATAAAAAACAAACTAATAAACATACTCAAAGACACCACGTACACAAACACAACACAAGAACACGAACAGGGAAGGGAACATGCCTGGTTCAAGAAAACAATCAATACAATATCAAAGGAATCACCGAGACCACTATACACATACTGTGTGAGGAACTGCACCTGCCTCGTCTTCCCCTAATTAGTGGTTGAACTACCACTCTCGTCTGCCGGCGCTTGTTCACCGGCTTCCCCGCCACTACCCCACCCCCTTGTCCAGGGGTAGGGGGGTAGTCTAACCGAGCCAAGCTCCACGCACCGGCTTGGAGAAGGACAGAACGCCTCAGCTCTCACACCTGACAACACCTCACCACCTGCTGTTGGTTCTCAACATTCCGAAGGCATTTCTGGAGACTTGGGCTCCCTTCCAGTGTGCCCTTCAACTGTACCTACACCATTCGACCCTTCCTGCTCTCTGAGGAGCAATCTACGTTGCCGAGTGTTGCTGTCACGCATCTCACCCTCCAGACAGCTGTACAGGAAGTTATTTGGGTGTCATACCCCTGCTCTGGTAATTGTTTACGAGCAGTTCGTCGTTGGTGATTTATTTTGGCTTCTAGCCTATTGTTTGCTATTTGTGTGTGTGTAAATATATTCGGGGTATCATACTCCATGATGTTTCTTCCCCACAACTCTATAAAAGATAATATTAATTGGTAGTCACCTCGGCCCTGACATACACAAACTTTTAAAAATAAATACTATTCATATACCCATAAAAAAGCTAAAATCAAATAAAAGCAAGTAAAAAAGCAAAGGGAAAGGGATCTATAGCTTAATAGATATAAAACTTTTAAGTGAAAATATAGCGATGCGGATCGCCCGCCACCTTTAATCTTCTACTGTCTTTCTTCATTTCTTTGACTTTCGTCTTATACTACAAACTTTTCTTTCACCCCACTGTCTATCCCCCCAAGCAAGCAAGCAAGCTCTCTCTCACTCTCACTCAACCGCTGCGCTACACGTACGTTCCCTCGCCACCTAGTACACGTGCCCCCACCCCACCACCATGGTCAAAATATCCAAGAATCTGAGGGTTATTGCAACACGTGGGGCAGGCTCCAATGGCTCCCTCCAGAACGTTCTTGATTGATCAATGTGGGGTCGTACTGGTTCAAAAATTTGATTGAAAAGGTCAGCATCCAGACGGGTGAAGTTCCTATAGAGTAGGGGATCTTCTGCCAGTTCGCGCATGAGATTCTCATGATGCCCATGGGAGGCACGACGGGTTAGGTAGGGGCGTACCCAGACACTTCGGGGCTTCCTTCTCTTCCTACGGTTTTTGAGGTGCAGCTAGAGCCTTACCATGGTCATTTGGTGGCTTCTTTGATAAAAAAAGAAAAGCTTTCATGAATTCAGGCTCCTCCACAATGTCTTCGGTAATAAGATTAAGGTACTCCATGATGACAATGCAGCTGCTGAAGGGGTGTTATGGGCACTGTGCAGCCAGGTAGTGAGAACCCACTATATATACCACCGTACCCCACTCACAACGTGCCCACTAATGTCAAGCGAATTATCGCTAGACGAACGCAGGGCAATCGCAATGCATGTGAGAATCTATTGCAAATTATCGCCCTAAATGGTAACACATCGAAGTGGATTCGCCGACCTTACGATACACCGTCATCGCAAGTTGGGCGATACATCGCCGTAGGCTGTGACATTCCCTCGAATATATTGCGCCTCATCTCCAACGATTGCGTTGGCAGGGCGAATGAACGTGGGGTGGTCGAGGGACATGGCGATGGGGTTCGCTCGAAATGGCGATTTCTGTCAAGAGCCTAGGATTCGCGATTTCCGGACGGGGAATCCGAAACAAATCGGCCATTTTTTTGTTCACGGCCATTCGCGCAGCCGATTCGCCAATGTGTGACCCCAGCATCACAGTCAGTCAGGACCGGGCAGCCATAGCAACAATACCCCCGCTCCGCTCCCTAACACAGACTTGTTTTCAAATTGAGGTGCTTGGTTCGCAACAGCACTCCCGTTTATAGCTGTTTGCAGGTGACCTGGTTGCTGTGCAGCAGAACCCGTGCTACTGTCTCAGGGTGACAACTATAATCACTGGTTGCTGGGTGGTGTTGCGTGACAGCTGCACCTTGTTTTTCTGCGTCGTTGGGTTGTCTGTCTGATTTGTTGTTGGGTTCTCGGTGTGGGTTGTTGTTGGGTTGTCTGTTTGGGTTGTAGTTTGGTTGTCCGTCTGGTTAGTGGTGTCCTTGTTAGGGTTGTTGGGTTTTTTCTTTAAAGAGAACTTGGTAATTCTGTGTTACAACTTGGAGCCGTGTGACGCTTCCGCTAGACAGTAGGCCAGACAAGCGGCTTAGCTCTTAGTTAAAACAAGTGGGGGCCTGACCATAGACAGCATGTTTGACCTGGAGGGTTTTGGTGAGAATCCTTAGGTGGCGGCTTTATCTGGGCCGACTAGCCCACTATGGCCTAAACCCTAAGTCCGGGCAGGGGAAAGAAGAAGTGAGACGTCTCGTAATCGACGATATGATCGAGAATGAGCTGTTTAATGTCGAGGAACTAACTGTTTTGGGTCATCCTCGGGACCTGCTTGCTCTCAAGCAAGAGAGGTGGAGGACCGTAAATTCCAAGTGGAGTTATTGAGGGCCGAAAATGAACGCCTCAGACTCACCCAAGGCCAAGGCAGCATAGTAGTGAGCAAGAGCCTAGTTTTAAGCTAGAGACAGCCATGCGATTTGTCCCTAAGTTTAATGAGGAAGATCCTGAAGGGTTCTTCACACATTTTGAAAAAAAAACAGCTGCCCTTCACAACTGGCCTGTGGATAAGTGGGTAATATTAGCCCAAAGCTCTTTTGAGGGAAGCGCTCAGGAGGTTTTTACCATCCTGGATGATAATGTGTCTCTTGTTTATGGCCAGGTTAAAAAGGCCGTCTTAAATGCCTACGGGAAGGTTCCTGAGGCCTATCGGCAGCAGTTCCACCGGTGCCAAAAAACTTCAGGTCAAACCTATGTAGAGTTCTTCCATCAAAAGCAACTTCTTTGCCGGCATTGGGTGGAAAGCTCGCTGCACTCTTGTGATTACGATGCGCTCTTAGAGCTAATTGTCATGGAGGAGATCAAGTCCTGTCTTCCCTCCAAAGTGAGAGCCCATCTAAATGAGTGAGAACTGCATACCTTGGCGGATGCCGGGTCTGCGGCTGATAATTTCTCTTTAACCAACATTGACTCTTTTCACATAAATCAGCCCTGGTCCCCGTCCTCTCCCTCTCAGTCTATCCGTTCCTTCTCCATTGGGGACTCTGCGACTATTGGCGAGTGCGCTGGGGGTGTAGGGGTACAACGGGAAACCCCTGGGAGAGGAGGACTGTCACCTGCAGCTATTGCAAGACCCCTGGCCATCCTTTAACTGACTGTCTTGATTTTTTAAGTCACCGCCGCAATGTTGCATCTTTATCTATCTTCTACCGCTATTTTCATGCTGACTGCTCTTCTGAACTTGCTAACTGCATGCCTCCCCCCTCCCATGGCCTCGCTGCACAAGACTTTCTACTTCTCATCCCTATTCTGTCCATCTTCCTAATGCAAGAGTTAACCTGTATCTTCACTCTTTCATCCCTTAAACTGGTAAACTCTGGAACTCTCTTCCTTTGTCTGTTTTTCCACTTGCCTATGACTTAAACTCTTTCAAAAGAAGAGTGTCAAGACACCTCTCACACTAAACTGGACTTCCCCCCCATGTCTATATTTCTCCTACTGTCCTCTTTACAGGGTCTGGCGACAAGCGGGATTTTTTTTTACTTATTTTTGTTTCCCTTAGCCAGTACCCTTTTGATGTATAATAAATATTAACTTTTGCAAGAGGCGGCCCCGTAGATCTTACTTCTCTGCCCAAGAACGGACCGTTCTCCAGGCCAGTGTTCTCCCTAATTCGGAGGTGAGGTTGGATTCCCAGGCGGGTGATGTGCCTCTCTCTTTCAAGCCTTTTTGCCGAGTAGCTGTTAGTAACTCATGCTCACGCTCTACCCCTGTCATTATTCTGCGCGACACCTTTCGTGCATTCTTAAGAAGGCTGTTCCTAACTTTCACTGCTAAACGGGTGAACATGTTATTGTGTCCGGTTTACCAGGAGCTGCTAGATATCCCTGTGCACCGTGTACCTTTATTGTGCCATTGTTTCAGGTCATGTCACCTTAGCAGTAGTGGACAGTCTTCCAGCTAATAATGTCTGTTCTTATTGGTCATGATCTTGCTGGTGCCAAAGTAGCACCTAACACTATAGTTTTGGCTGTACCCACACTAGAAAATAACACTTGAAAGTTAAAACAAGACCACCCGAATCTTTTTCCAGCATGTGCCGTCATTCGTAGCATAAACAAAACTTTGGCAGAGGCCCCCTTAATCGAGAACTCCAATCCCACACCTGTTCTTGTTGACCAGCCTCGTAGCGCATCTGATACAATGACGGAGGAATTTACACCTGCGGATTTTTTTTACCATGCCACTGCTAGCTTTTTACCCAGTAGTTACAGACCTGAGGCATTAACTTTTGGCAACACTCCCATTACCAAGGAGAAATACATCTATGAACAGTCTTGTGATCCTGAGCTGAAAGTCTATTTTGATTATCAGCTTGAGATTGCTGATGCTGATTAGGCTCCAAATTGTTTCTACCTTAAGTCGGGCTCTTGATGCGTAAGTTCAGACCTTTACATGTTCCATCAAGTCATACTTGGGAGACCATTCATCAAATTGTCCCTCAGTCTCTGCGGCAGGAAATTTTGAGAATAGCACATGACGGGGCCGGTGGTCACTTAGGAGTACACAAGACCTACCACAAGGTACTTATCCCACTTCTTTTGGACAAAGTTAAAAAGTGACGTTAGCTCCTTCATTCGAACGTGTTCTGTCTGCCAGGTAACTGGTAAATCCGGCACTGGAATTAAACCCGCTCCACTTATACCAATGCCTGTCATGGAGGAACCCTTCAAAAAAGTAATCATTGATTGTGTCGGCCCATTGCTTAAGAGTAAATAGGGGCACCAGTTTTTGCTCACCATTATGGATACAGCCACCCGCTATCCTGAAGCCATTCCCCTCCGTAGCATCATTACCAAAAATGTTGTCATGTCACTAATAAAGTTCTTCACACAGGTTGGTCTGCCTGCCGTTGTGCAGTCAGACCAGGGATCTAATTTCACCCCTGGAATGATTGGGCAGGTTATGAGAACCCTGGAAATTCAACAGGTTAAGTCAAGTATTTTTCACCCTCAGAGTCATGGTGCCCTTGAAAGGTTCCATAACACTCTTAAGACTATGCTAAAAGCTTTCTACTTACAGACGGGAAAGGACTAGGACGAAGGGGTTGATCTCTTACTATTCTCTGTTAGGGATAGTGTGCAAGAAAGTCTGGGATTCAATCCGTTTCAGTTAATTTATGGTCATAAGGTTAGAGGACCACTAAAAGTATTGAAAGAATCTTCGTTATGGGAGGAAAATACAACTCCTGTTGCTGCTTATGTAATAAATTCTCATAATAAACTGCAAAATGCCATTAGACTTGCCCACTCCCACCTTGGTAAAGCTCAGGGGCGTATGAAAAAGTGTGAATATTGTTAGGTTAGGGATTGTTTTTTTTGGTTTTGTGTGTGTGTGCGGTTATCTTTTTGTATGTCATCCTGTTAATCTGAATGGATGTTACAAGTTTGACTCTTTCAATTGACTCAAATAAGAGAGAAAAAACCCTGGAAAAACGGTAATGAAAATAAAGTAAGTGTTCTGGTAGTTATGTAATTATAGTGAAGAACAAGGTAAAGTTGACATTGGCAGTGCTGAGAATTAAGATACTAGGTGGCCTTGACGGGGAAAAATGTAACGGGTGGTGATAGCTGTGTTGGGAAAGGGTGAAGGTGTGGTGATGGGGCAATTGGAATGGGTGATGGAGGCTCCAGTCACCCATCACTGCAAGTTTGATGGTTGAAAGAGTATGTGTAGATTGAACACATGTAACCTGTAGCTATCTATGTGTGTCGGGAGAAGGGGTGTAACCAGGCCACCACAAGGCGAAGGTAAAGGATACGGATATAAACACTGAGGCAACGCGCCACACCTTGATTGCTCCTTGGTGTGTCCTAGAGGAAACTGTAATACGTGAATTCTCTCTCTCTCTCTCTCTCTCTCTCTCTCTCTCTCTCTCTCTCTCTCTCTCTCTCTCTCTCTCTCTCTCTCTCTCTCTCTCTCTCTCTCTCTCTTTCTCTCTCTCTCTCTCTCTCTCTCTCTCTCTCTCTCTCTCTCTCTCTCTCTCTCTCTCTCTCTCTCTCTCTCTCTCTCTCTCTCTCTCTCTCTCTCTCTCTCTCTCTCTCTCTAAAATTGCTCTACTACTACTACTACTACTACTACTACTACTACTACTACTACTACTACTACTACTACTACAACTACTACTACTACTACTACTACTACTACTACTATCGATACCTCCACCCGATGTTTATTTATGAAATATACGAGGGCTCCACGAATTGGAGGTCAGTAGCCCCCAAGTCTGGTTGCTACTGACTGTGGCATCCAACCATATTACTACTATTTATCTACTATTTACTTAAACACAATCCTTATTTACATATCTATGTTATCTAAACAATTATGCCTCTCTCCACTACAGTGGCCTGGTAGTCCAGGTCAGCTTTATTGGTGGTTGGGGGGGGCGGAGTATCTAGTACTCCTCCTGAAACATAGGAGGGCAAACCTGAGCAGGGAGAAGGAGAGATGGCATCTCATCCAAGCGACAACGTGGCTCTTTGGCTGGTGCTTCTTTTCTGCGATCTCATATGCTAGTGTTGAATAGAAACACTTGGATTGGATTGGATTGGAGCCCATCCCGACGTAGTGAAGACCATGGGTGTGAAGCTGAAACCTTTCCCCATACGCCCTGATTTTCTCCTGCGCATTCCTTTGGTGGGCGGTGTCCAGGGAGAGCTCTCGGTAGTAGGCGGCCATTGGATCAAAGTTCCTGATATCCATGAAGGCTCTTTATCCTCTGGTCCAGAATCCTCGAGCACTTATGTCCACCCGGGCCTCATTGGCGGTGTTGGCCGTTCTGTACCGCATGTGTTTGCCGTCCAGGGGGAGAAGAGTTGGTTCAGTGGAGACGTCGCGGCACACCTCTCTGAGCCGTCACATCCCTCACCTCGTCGTGCCTTATGTACACGAATCCCCCCTTTTTACACGTCATGGTGTGGTTGACGTCGATTTGGGATCCACATGCACAGGTTTTGGGAATTCCCTCCACTGGCCAGCCATACCTCAGAGCAACGGCGTCTACAAATTCTTGTGTGTTAAAGCTAAGGCCTTTTACTCTGATAGGCAGGCATGTTAACCAGTTGGACTCTCCCATTTCCTGTGCAGTGTGAATTTTCCTCACACGGTATCAGCTGGCAGGATGTTTTTTTAGTTGTTCCAAGCTTTCCCTTTGTGGTCTTTGCCTGTTTCTTGAGATGTTTTTCTTTAGCTCCAAGATCGCATTCTTGTCTGTTTCACTATGTGCGTCTTGAGCTATGATTTTTTTAGTGAGGGATCTAGTGAGGTTGATGGAGTTTATGTTTTCTTTATCGGTGGGATGGGGGCCAGCCCCCATCCCACCCAGTCTTGGTGGAAGTGTCAGCAGCGCCCTCTCGTCATCCCCCAGGGTACGGGATCTCAGCAGCGCTGGTAGAAAGGTGTTCCTGATGGAGTTTTTCAGCGGTCTGAGGAGAGAGCTGATGCTTGGGATGGTGCACATGACAAAGCTCCATCGGTGTTGTAGGCCATGCGTGTATGCTGAGTAGGCTGCTTGTGGTTCTGTCTTTGCCATTTCGAACAGGACGTTCACCTCTTTCACCCACTCCAACACTTTCTCCCCAACGTATTCCTCCTTGAACTCCTCTGTTCCAATTAATGCACCCAAGTGTCGCTGTATATCCTTTGTCAAATTAACCCCACTGCCATTGAACAGTTCCAACGCAATTTCATAATGTTTGGGTTTAACAATAAGGACGGACTTGGTGGCGTTGGGTGTGTATCCTAGAGTAGGGCCATTCTCATTCACAAGGCTCTACCACTCATTTAAGTCTGTGATTTTCCCTACCCCTGATAGATCATCCGCGTATGCCACTTGCTTCACTACTATTACAACTACTATTACTACTATTGCTACTTCTACGACTACAATTTTATACTACTATTACTACTACTACTACTACTACTACTACTACTACTACTACTACTACTACTACTACTACTACTACTACTACTACTACTACTACTGCTGCTGCTGCTGCTGCTATCACTACTGCTACTACTACTACTACTACTATTACTACTGCTGCTTCTATCACTACTGCTACTACTACTACTAGTACTACTACTACTACTACTACTACTACTACTACTACTACTACTACTACTACTACTACTATCACTACTACTACTACCACTACTTCTACTACTACCTCTACTGCTACTATCACTACTACTACTACTATTACTACTACTACTACTACTACTACTACTACTACTACTACTACTACTACTACTACTACTACTACTACTACTACTACTTCTACTACTATCATTATTATAATTACAGGCATGAGTAATAGAATTCAGCAAGCATCTTTAATATAGTTTATTACGAGGCTAAAACACACAATAATAAGGGATCGATAATTGAAGACAATGAAAAATGTAAAGTACCATGCCATAGGGAAAATCTCTCTGTCTCTCTCTCTCTCTCTCTCTCTCTCTCTCTCTCTCTCTCTCTCTCTCTCTCTCTCTCTCTCTCTCTCTCTCTCTCTCTCTCTCTCCCTTAATCTCTCTCTCCCTCCCTTAATCTCTCTCTCTCTCTCTCTCTCTCTCTCTCTCTCTCTCTCTCTCTCTCTCTCTCTCTCTCTCTCTCTCTCTCTCTCTCTCTCTCTCATAGATAGATTAAAGCAATGTGCAATACACGTATATATTATTACCTCCCTTTATCACTTTCTCTTTCTCACTCATAGCTCATTCACTCACTCACTCACTCCCTCACTCATTCCATCATTTACTCATTCCATGACTCACTCCTTCATTCCATTACTCACTTACTTGCTCTCTCACTCACTCAATCACTTGCTCACTATCTCACTAAATCATTCACTCACTCACTGACTCACTCACTCACTCATTCACTCACTCAATCACTTAGTCTCTCTCTCTCTCTCTCTCTCTCTCTCTCTCTCTCTCTCTCTCTCTCTCTCTCTCTCTCTCTCTCTCTCTCTCTCTCTCTCTCTCTAGTTAGAAGCACTGACTAGGGTGCTGAAGCTCTGGTTAAGGAGGTAGTAGAGGATCACTAGCAACAGAACCAGGATCAGAATCACCACCACGAACACGATGATGATGATGATGATGATACGGATTGTTCTCAACTCTGTGGGGAAAATAGCACACATTTAATTATATTCATTTTCTGTCTCCTACAAGAAATATTATTCATGGTATTTTTCAATTAAAATTTTTTTTTTCATTTCTTTGGATTGCCTAAATTCCGGCAGTATTTTATTGTATCAGTGGCAAATGAAACGCGTTCTCTATGGATGTCTAAGTTTCATTCGTTTTCTACAGTTACTCATTGAAT
>JAPQNM010000019.1:1948836-1968836 GCA_029783475.1 Metacarcinus magister | reverse complement strand
TCTGCATAACTACTGCTTCGACGATATCGATATAAATATGAAGTCGTACATACTAGACATAGTGTACTTAACACATATGTAAAGGTTTCAGGAGGTGCTAACCATTATTTAGCTGGTAAAGCATCTTTCAAGTTATGTTAGGTTAGGTTATGGGGTAGAATTTTAATCTTCACCATAATGGCGTCTGTTTACGAAATAAATTGTCTGCAACGCGTCCAACTCCCTATTTTTGGTCATAGAGAACATTTGATAACTTCTAAATTAACCTAGGTAAAGATTCGGAAGACGACCCAGTGTGTTTTTTAGACAAAACTATTTTTTTCTGATCAATTTTGATGTGTTTTGAATTAATCTGCTGTTTGTTTGTTATGCCATGCATTTTTTTCCCCAAGGTAAAAATTGCCACAAAGAAGTCAGAATAATTCAAAACCATCAAAATCAATAAGAGAACAAATTTCTTTAAGTAAGCCTAAGCAAACCGAATTAAACCTAACCTAACCAAAGCAAACCTAATTAAACCTAACCTAACCTATCTGAACAAGTATCTGAGGTCGAATTTGCAGTGCATTACAAAGGTAGTGAGATATCGAGTGGGTCATCTTACGAATCTTGACCTGGTTTGGTTATGTAAGGATAGATTTAGTTAGGTTAGGCTTAATTAGGTTTGCTTAGGTTTAATTAAGTTTACTTAAAGCAATTTTTCTCTTATTGATTTTGATGGTTTTGAATTATTCTGACTTTTTTGTGGCAATTTTTACCTTGGGGAAAAAAAATTACCTGACATAACAAATAAACATCAGATTAATTCAAAACACATCAAAATCTATCAAAAAAAATTTTCTTTGTCCACAAAACAGACTGGGTCAACTTCCGAATCTTTACCTGAACCTAACATAACATAACCTAAATTAACCAAACCTTAACCTACATTGACAATTAACAGAACCTTGTTCAAACCAAACTAAACTTTACTTTTCGAAGAGGTCTCACAGAAAACATTGAATATCTCACAAACTAAGAATTTGCAACGGAATTTGAATTAAGAAAACCTTTTCAAAATACAACAGGTATTGCATAAATACAACCCTGAATTCTCTAGAGCATTCTGATGAAGATGTAAAATAATACTGGTTATGGTTAGGTTACATTAGGTTATGGTTAGATTAGGTTTGGTTAGGTACGGTTTGGTTCGGTTAGGTTCGGTTATATAAGCTTTTTATATTTCATTACCCAGAAGTTAGGCATTTCACTCTAGATTTTTTTCCGGATTGCCATATTAAAGCCTGAATCTAAGTAAATTTCTCTAAGTCAATTACTCTAAATCAATTGCTCGAGAAATAATTTCTCGAACTATCAATTGCTTAACAGTAAATTGCTCTAAATACCTAAACCTAAATAGAAATGTACCCGTTCTTGATTTTAACTGTTCAATTAACAATAATAAAGTTGTATTTCTTTATCTTATTTTTGGATATTATTTATTAAACTACTTTTTTCGAGCAATCTACCTTTCGAGCAATTGATTGTTTGAGATATTATTTTTCGAGCAACTTACTGTCGAGCAATTGATTTCGAAAAAATTACCGGATACCTTATGGCCTATATTTGATTATAATGACGAGCACCACTTGAAACCTTCACAAATGTGTTAAGTACACTATGTATAGTATGTAGGACTTCATATTTCTATTGATATCGTCTGAGCAGTAGTTATGTAGATTTACCAGCAGTTTCGAATACATTTAATGAGCTTTATGTTTTCATATATTTGTTTTCTAAATGTGAACTGAAGGATTACGTTACCCAGAAGGTGATCCCAGCATTGTACATCATTCTTGGCAACTCACCTAGTCTTTTCAGGTGTCCAAACCATCTCAGTATTTATATAAAATTATTGTTGTAATTTACTTAAAAAATAATGTCTTTTAAGTTAAACATGATAGAAAACCAAGAAAATGTATTGACCTGTAAATACAATAGATTAGATTATCTTAGATTATAAACAAACATTCAAGACATAAACCCATATACATTAATGAATACATGTATGTACACGTTTGGGAGACTGCACTGTGTAAAAATTGAAAATGAAAGTAGCTGAAGAATAATATGGTGATAACATTAGTGTCTTCTCCCGAGGTTAATACTTACATGTCAGATATAATTAAGGTATTTTCCTATCAAGTTTGTTATTTTATGTCGTCTCTATTTGTATATAGATAGTTAGGTACAGTAGGTGTTGTGTTATTGATAGATAGTCGGGTCTTAGGGCGTTTCTTGACCATCTGTTGTGAGACGAATTCCTTATTACCGAGACGGCGATATTAAACGTCTTACTTCATCATATATACGAATGTATTGACTTCACTGTCTTAATTACTTATTCTATAACTTCAAAGGATCTTAGTGCATTATTCCTGAGTGAACCTCAGTCTTTGACAGATAAGAAAATTAGCTTTAACGTCTCCGACAGTGGAAATCTAAGATTCTGCGGCTACTTCCTCCGATCGGCTTGCAAAATGTAAACAAACAACCCCCCCCCCAGTCTCAGTCCCAAGTCCCCTCGGTTCATGCTCTGGGAGCATCAGCCGACATATCGATGGTGGGCGGAGCTCATAATCCTTGCGGGAGTCGCTACCGAACGAGGAGCACGGCTCAGCGTGTTATTCCTGGCCGGAGTGCACCCCTGTATTTCTCCCCCCCCCACACACACACACACACACGCACACACACACACACACACACACACACACACACACACACACACACACACACACACACACACACACGCACACACACACATACATACACACACACACACACACACACACACACACACACACACACACACACACACACACACACACACACACACACACACACACACACACACACACTAAAAAAAAAAGTAATTCCAATATATCAAAAAGTTAAGTTTCCCATAAAGGAATATCGAGAAGCAAAATGCAATAATAAATTAGTTAAAGCAAAAATTATACACCGACGAAGTTCAACATTTTTATGGCAGTAAATGACTTGTGCCAAGAGAAATGGCATTTTTTTGAGATACATGAAATTTATGGCAACAAAGGCCAAATTTGGCACGTTCTGGCAACCATGGGGCTGCCTGCTACGTGTTAAAACACGCATTGTACCTATGGAATAATGCGCGTGCTGCCCGCGATGTGTGAAGACACACATTGAACACTGTAGCCTTTAGCAAAATTTGCGGACGCGGGCCTGCAAACTAGCCAAGGGGCGCCCGCGCTGTTTCGCCCGGACGCGGGCGAAAGCCCTTGTCCGGGTGACGTCCGCGCGGTGTGAAAGGTTACATTGAAAACAAAAGTAATTAGTACAAGCGGGCTCGCGGTTATTTGCAGACACGGTCATCGCCCAAGCCGTGTGAAAGGGGCCTTACTGGGTCGCGTATCTTGCTTTTGACTCTGCTCCCAGGGTCACGCATCCTGCCTCCTGATTGGTGCGCTGCCACTGCCTCTGCTCACACGACATCTCCTTTCCTTTTGTTTAAGTTGTTCCTGTCCCTTAAACAAAAGGACAGGAGATGTCGTATGGGCGGAGGCAGCGGCTCATGTGGCAGTGCACCAATCAGGAGGCAGGATGCGTAACCCTTGGAGCGGAGTCAAGAGCAGTAACAGACCAATCAACGCAGGTGAACACAGCCAGCGATCTTCCGGATTACTATAAATACAAGTCAGCTTGGCCTACGAGCCATTTCTAAACTACTACTACTACTATTACTGCTACTACTACTACTACTGCTACTACTACTACTACTACTACTACTACTACTACTACTACTACTACTACTATTATTGATAATAATAATAATAATTAAGTAAATAGACATGCTAGGTGACCATGACCCCCAAACCACTCACCCAGCATACCGAAGATGCTTGCTTCAGTTTGGGTAGTTGCTGCAAAACACATTGCCCTGACAATCAGAGCTATTGAGTGAAGGATACTGCCTGATGAGTCTTGTACCTCAGATTGAACACACACACACACACACACATACACACACACACACACACACACACACACACACACACACACACACACACACACACACACACACACACATACAACAGCTCGTTTAAAATAAGTTATTATCTGAACTATTAATATAATTTTTAAGTATACTTTAATTGATAAATTTATTACGCCGAAGCGCCAGACAATGGGTTAAATTCATGACAAGTATACGGCTAACAATACAACAATGTCTACACCCACACACACACACACACACACACACACACACACACACACACACAGACACACACACACACACACACACACACACACACACACACACACACACACACATACAACAACTCGTTTAAAATAAGCTATCACCTGAGCTATTAATATATTTTTTATGTATACTGGTGTTACTAAACCTTCATAATGTCTTCTAGGATTCAAATCAACACTATAGTTTCTAACGAATAAATAGATTGGTGGTGAAATATATATCGTATGTGTGAAGTGGCAAGCTGTCCTGTCTGCTATCCCTCCTCTCCCTTCCTCTCTTCCCTCCTCTCCCCTCCTCCTACCCTTCTCCACGCAGTTACCAAGTGGGTTGTGGGAGGGACGGAGTCAGCTGTTTTACTCACTCACTCACTCGCTCATTACGTGTTATTCAGACGTTCGAAGCACCAGGCAGCCGTCTCATACCAACCTTTCAGCGTTCTCTGCCTTACTTCACGAGTCAGTAGTAATAGGATTTGCCGTTTTGGCGTATTAATAATTATCAACTCTGGTTATATTTGGTGATTAAAACCATAATTATAATGAGACGAATGGCTTGGTAAGGAAAAGGTGATGACTCTCTAGCATATTCGGTTCAGACTAGCAAACATGACTGACAGCGTTGCTATATAACTAATAAATCTAATAATTATTAAAACATCGTAAAGCAAGGAATTATTACATAACCCTTTGTACTACATACATTCATAATAGCGTGGCGTTAAAAAATATATTAATAAAAGTTGATTACATTATTAATTTCAAGGAATAACATAACCTAACATTCACTATCTGGCAAGACTTAGTATTACACCCTTGCCTAGCTAGTGGAGCATCGGGGAGGGTAGAGAAGCCGGTGTGGTTATACTTTCACCCATCTAAACACTGCAAACCACAGCCACACCTCACCTCGCCCATTCATCGCGCATTCATGTATATTTTGTACTGTTAATACCGTGTGTTAAGAAGAGGATTACCGCCTGTTACCAATTACCTGTTACCAGCACTGCTATGTAAGTGTTAATACGTAGTTACAATGTTAGTTATCTATATCTGTCTTCCTTCCTTCCTTCTTTCCTCCTATCAACTTTATGAAACAATCTTGGGTACCTAGGGAAACCTGGGGAAGGTAAACTGTGGAAACCCAGATGTCATATTGGCATATGTCCCGAGGTAACGAATTAATTTCCACCACATGCTCAAAGGCCAATGTGACGGGAGATGAACGCCCGAAGAAACACACAGCTACAGCGTATACCCCCACTTTACCTTACATACCTGGCTTATATCCAACTTAAGGAGGCTAGCCTAGCCTAAAGGGTTTTGAGATAATTTAATATCCCTTCGACATTTCACATTTTCTCATAATTAAAAGAAGCAATGCTGAGGAGGGGCTCCTAATCTCCTCTATTTTGTTCTGGCACTACTGTTCCATCTTTGCTGCTGATTTGCGACCAGACCAGGTACAGCTAACACAAATACTATTATTACAACTACTGCTACTATTACGATTCCTTCGATTGCTTTTACTACTACTAATACTACTACTACTTCTACTACTATTACTACTACTACTACTACTACTACTACTACTACTACTACTACTACTACTACCACCACTACTACCACTACTACCACTACTACTACTTCTGCTGCTGCTACTACTACTACTACTACTACTACTACTACTACTACTACTACTACTACTACTACTACTACTACTAAATCTACTACTACTACTATCTATCTTACTATTACTGTTAGTATTTCTACTACTACTACTACTTCAACTACTACTACCACTAATACTACCATTGCTACTATTACTATTACTACTACAACCTAACCTAACCTAACCTAACCTAACCTAACCTAACCTAACCTAACCTAACCTAACCTAACTACTACTACTACTACTACTACTACTACTACTACTACTACTACTACTGCTGCTACTACTACTACTATTATGATTTTTATTATTACTGTTCATATTTCTACTTCTATTTTAACTACTACTACTACTACTACTACTACTACTACTACTACTACTACTACTACTACTACTACTATTACTATAAGTAGTAGTTTTTTTAATATTATTACTACTACAGCTACTACTTCTACTACTTCTACTACTACTACTACTACTACTACTACAACTACTACTACTACTACTACTACTACTATTACTACTACTACTACTATTACTATTACTACTACTACCACTACATTCACTACTACTACTACTACTACTACTACTACTACTACTACTACTACTACTACTACTACTACTAGTATTAGTAGTGCTACTACTGCTATTACTACTACTATTACTACTACTACTACTACTACTACTACTACTACTACTACTACTACTACTACTACTACTACTACTATTACTGCTGCTGCTATTATTAGAACGAATGGTAATAATAATTCTACAATCTTTTACAGGTGTTGCATGCACTTCCATCCCATCGCAGTACACGACAATGCGGTGTTTAAAGGTAATTATTTTTTCTTTTTTTCCCCTTTCTCTCTCTTTCTCTCTCTTTCTATTTTTCTGTGTGTGTGTGTGTGTGTGTGTGTGTGTGTGTGTGTGTGTGTGTGTGTGTGTGTCTGTCTGTGTGTGTGTGTGTGTGTGTTAAGCCGCCGTGAGAGTCGTACGTGTTTTTTCACTGCTCCGTGATTACAGTGAATGGCTATTACCATTATCATACATTATACATATCATCGTGACTTTCGAACTACAGTGCACAATGGACAACCTACCACTTGCGGATACTTACTTTGCAATATGCAACAAACAATGTTTACTGGCGTGTTTAAAGGTAATTATTTTTTCTTTTTTTCCCCTTTCTCTCTCTTTCTCTCTCTTTCTATTTTTCTGTGTGTGTGTGTGGTGTGTGTGTGTGTGTGTGTGTGTGTCTGTGTGTGTGTGTGTGTGTGTTAAGCCGCCGTGAGAGTCGTACGTGTTTTTTCACTGCTCCGTGATTACAGTGAATGGCTATTACCATTATCATACATTATACATATCATCGTGACTTTCGAACTACAGTGCACAATGGACAACCTACCACTTGCGGATACTTACTTTGCAATATGCAACAAACAATGTTTACTGGCTTGTTTGAAGTGCCACAAATGTAAAAGATCTATTCACACTGATTGTTCAAACCTCTCTACTAATTCCATCGTGAACTTCTTTAATACAAGGTGTCAGTAAATTTGTGATGAATGTGCAAGAAAACTGCTGGGCGATGATTGTGACCAGCTGTTTGCGCAGAAATAGAGAATGAGAGAGAGGAAAGACAAAAACAACGCTTAGTCCACGAAGGTGATGAAAATGACGTTGACGAAACAAACGGACAGTGAAATAAACTTGGTGAGGAAAATATTGAAAGTATTGTGCCAAACAAATCGTCTTCACAAAATCAAAATACAATTGACTCTACTGGCAAACAAGGCAACACCCAAACTACCGCAGGAAATGACCAGGCTAGCGACCACGGGAAAGAGAAGGTATGTTACTATTACAAAAATATCATGTGTAAATATGGACTAAGGGGCCGCGGTTGCCTGTATGCTCACCCCAAACTGTGCAATAGATACACGGTAAATGGTTGTGACCCAGTAAAAGGGTGTACAAAAGGAAAGGATTGAGTCTTTCTACATCCAGTAAAATGCTATGGGTCAGAAAGAAAGCGGGAGTGTTTAAATATGGAATGTAAAAGATTACATTTGAAGGGCACTCGTCACTACCTCCCTCCCCTCTGACCACTAAACTACCGAACAACAAACAGGTCAACAGGCAGCACCCGCCAAACAACTACACACTTGGTTAACCATACCACCACCACCACCACCACTAGCCCATAAACCACACAATTCATGGCAAAGTGGACCCACAAACCAGACTGGAAAACAACAAAATGATACTACAGTCTTTTATTCCAGCAAATGCAACAAGTACAGCAACAAATACTGCAGGCGCTAAAAGCAGTGCCTTGGCAGTGGGGCCCTACGTATCCGCTACAAGGATACCAGCAACAACAGGCGACAGCAATGCCGACAGATTATATAAAATAATCACTTTAAATATTGCTGGCCTCCTACCATACAAATTTAGAGGCAAAATAAAACTACTCCCAGAAGTGACACAAACTGAAAATGCCTGTATAATTTCTCTAACAGAAACACACTTAACAGATTAAATCAGAGAAGCTGAAATAAACATACCAAACTTTGTACCATACAGAACAGACAAACCAAAACAAAAGAAAAAAGACGGTGTCACCACCTACGTGTATGATCACTTCGCAGCTAGGACACAAGTTCTCCACTCAGAACCAAACTTGTACACAGAATCCCTGGTACTATACATTAAAGACCTTGATTGGGTATATATAAATATATACAGGCCACCAGCGTGCCCAACAAATACATTTAACGACCAAATAACAAAGATTAGAGAAGTAATTGACTCACTACCACCACCCATGCCTACCATTATGCTCACTGGTGACCTAAACTTCCCGCTCATAAACTGGGAGTTGGAAAGTGTGTATGGAGGAGCAGGGGACATGCGTACTCAGGCAGAAGCTGTCTTTAACTTTGCTAAGGAGTTCTGTTTACACCAAGTTATCAACATTCCCACAAAAGGTGACTACATACTGGACATTGTAATGACAAATAATGATGCCTTTCTACATAATATTACTGTGAACAAAACCAATCTCTCGGACCATAACATCATAACCCTGACTACCAGCTTATCTAAAAATATGCAAACCAAATTTCCCAGTGAAACACAACAAGCACCAAATTTCAGCCGACTGAGCTTTCACAGCGAGTCGGTCTGCTGGGAAAGTTTAAAGAAAGACCTCGGTGAAGTAAACTGGGATTCACTCATGAAAGACTGCGATCCTGAAGCCCAATACGACATACTGACGATGAAATGCCTGGAAATATCAGAGAAATATGTACCGTTGAGGAGATCGTCAAATAAGACTTTCCCTAATGAGGGTAACATACCGAGGGATCGAAAAATTCTGATGCGCAAGAGAACAAAACTAAGAAAAAAACTTAGGAATACCAACAACAGTGAAATGCTGACGCAAACCGAAAACAAAATTATCACTATAGAAGACAAACTTAAAAGGTCAGTTGAATTAGAAGATGACGGGAAAAAAATATAAGCCGTTGCATGCATCAAAACCAACCATAAATACTTTTACAAGTATGCCACTAACAAGTCAGTAGTGAGAGCGAGTGTTGGCCCACTGACTGACTCACGGCCGAACCATAAATGAACCCCAGGAGATTGTTGAAACACTATTGCTTCAGTACAAAAGTGTTTTCAGCAGCCCCGTGTAAAACAAAATAATCAAATCACCTATGGACTTTTTTTCATCAAGGTACTGACTGCACATCAAAACTGACGAGCGTAACTTTAAGCAGAGACAACACAGACGAAACAATTAAAGAGATAGCAACTAACTCGGCAGCTGGTCCTGACCACTTCCCTGCTGTGCTCCTTTAACGTTGTGCTAAAGAGCTGAGCCCTCCATTGCGCTCTCTCTATACATTTTCATTAGAATCTGGTATAATACCAAAGAAATTAAAAAGCGCCAACATTACACTAAATTCCTACGGACAATACTCGATCAACCCAAGCTGCCACAATATCATCTCTGCGCTGCAAGCAACAGTATCATTGACCAGCTGGCGCAGAGACGAGCAGACGGGTTGTACATGTGGCGGCGCATCAATGTGACCACAGGTAGCAACTGCTACCTGAAGCTACCACCACAGGAACCAAAAGGGGGGGTATATGTGTGTGTGTGTGTGTGTGTCTGTGTCTGTGTCTGTGTCTGTGTCTGTGTCTGTGTCTGTGTGTGTCTGTGTGTGTGTGTGTCTGTCTGTGTGTCTGTCTGTGTGTGTGTGTGTGTGTATCTGTCTGTCTGTCTGTGTGTCTGTCTGTGTGTGTGTCTGTCTGTGTCTGTCTGTGTGTGCGTGTGCGTGCGTGCGTGTGTGTGTGTGTGTGTGTGTGTGTGTGTGTGTGTGTGTGTGTGTGTGTGTGTGTGTGTGTGTGCGTGTGCGTGTGCGTGTGTGTGTGCGTGTGTGTATATATGATAATAATATGATAATAATATAGTTATAATAATTTATCATTAGTCAGAATCACAAGGCAATGGACCGTTGCAATACCTGTTTTCACACAAATCAATTTACTTCAATTTTCTTTACTCATATGCCCGATTTTCTTAAATACTTGATGAATGTATTAACTATATCATTAATTTTTATCACCGTAGTCTTGTAACGTTTTATAACAGTTTATATTAGCTTCAGCTTATTTTCAAGTACGTAATGGAAATCTGTGTTGTGGTAACACTAAATTGAGTACTCTTTCTCGTCATTTTGTGTCCAACTGCGCCTACCAATCCAGAGACAGCCAGTGCATACTTAACACAAGTGTTGAAATTTGGATTCATACCTTCATTTACTAATGAAATAATGCCTATGTCCCTCTTATGCGAAAAGACTCAGTAATGATGTCATGAAACTTGCGAAGATAAAAGACCATCTTGAAAGGATTCACTGATAAGAAAAACAAAGATCTTGATGTTTTTTTAAGATGCTGAAAGAAAAATCAGAAATCAACCAAATTTAAAGACATTTTTAAAGCATCTGCCAATGCTGCTAATGAAGGAGGACTGAAGACAGCAAATATCATCTCCCTTAATATAGCAAAGAAAGAAAAATCGCATAACATTGGTGAAGAGATCATAATACCAGCAATTAAAGATGTTATTGAAAATGTTATGAAATAAGACTCTCAACCTGTTTTAAAATGCATACCATTAAGTACAAATACAGTGCAACAATGCATTGATGAAATAGCTGCTGATGTGGAGTAAACCTTGACCTCTGAGCTTCAACATTGTAAATTTTCTATTCCACTTTTGACAGCTCAAATATTTTCATGGCCTATGTGAGGTATTATAGTCGAAGCCTAAAATGCATTGTTGATGAGTTCTTGTTCAATAAGTACCTTAAAGGTGATGCGAAAGGTGAGACAATTTTTAGATGTTTGGAGGATTATTTGAAGAAACACAATGTTCCCCTTTGGAATATTACTGCAGTGACTACCGATGGTGCACAAGTAATGGTTGGCCGTTACAGAGGATTTGCCGCCTTACTCAAGGGAAAGGTTCCCAATGTATGTACTGTTCACGGTGTTTTACAGACACTATTTTGTAACCAGTGGTGAGCTGCATGTTGCCTTAAAAGTGTGTATCAGTTCAATCAATATAATTAAAGCACATCCTCTCAATTCGCGACTATTTGCAATGTTTTGTGAAAAAAAATAATGAGACTATAAACCAATTTCTTTTGTACACTTAAGTAAGATGGTTGTCAAGAGGTAATAGCTTGTAAAGACTTGTTGACTTGTATTGCTCAACTGTGAAGTTTCTTACGGATGTGGAGCCATTACTATGTGACAAGCTGAAAACGTATAAAACCAATCTGTTTTATTTAACAGACCTATATCAAAATCTAATGAAGTACAGATACGTCTGCATGTTACAACTATACAAGCCCGAACAATACTTATAGGCTTCCAAGTCCTAATAGGGCTATTCAAATCTTCATTGGCACGTAAAAAATGTTAATATTTTTCAAACTTACGACATTTGGAAGAAAATTGGAAAAAATTTCTGACTGTTTTTTGGAAATATACATAAAGCACATTGAAACATTAAGGGAAGACTTTAGAGTACGTTTTGAGGACCTAGAGAAAATGCACGTACCCGAAAAAAACTGTTACACCGTTTGATTTAGAAATACAAAATGCAGAAACTGAATCTCAATTAGAAGATGAACTCGTTGTGGATCTTGAAGCTAAATCATTGTTAAGAAGTAAAAGCCTCAGGAACTATTGGAGTCCTGTAAATACTGCTACTAAATATCCCAGGTTTAGTGCAGCGGTTGAGTCATTTCTACTTGCATTCCCAAGCTCGTACATGGTTGAAGCTGGTTTTAGCCACACACATGTAGTTCTGACAAAACAGAGGAACAGACTGAACCTGGAAGAGCGTGATGACTTACGACCTAAACTCACCAGTTTCCAACCAAACATCAATGCCCTTGCTGATGCTCATCTAACACATCCTTATGATGTCAACCAATTCAATAAAAAATTAAAGAAATAATCAAGCAGAGGTAAACCTTAGGAAACCCTTGGCTGGGCTTACCAAAGAAACAACTCAAATCTGGGCTGGAGAGCTTTAATTAAGTCAACAAAACAAGGCTAACTAAAAGAAACGGAAGGTGCCCTAGTCAACCCAAGCTAACCATATCTTCCCCTAAACAGAGCTAACCTTAAGAATTACCAGAAGACTTAATTCAAAGTAGCAATTGACAACCAATTATAAACCAATTAACTTTACTAGATAAGATTCACTGCATCTCTTAAGAAATGGGGGGGGGTGGGGGGGTCGGGGAGCCTAAGTCAAAAATAAAATTAAAGCACCTACCGTAAAACTAGATTTTCTGCCTTGTTTCTAGAGAACTATAAAAGGGGGCTACAAACTACCACTTGACCAATCTTTACATAGCCAATGAAATTTATATATTTTTAAGGACCCCGTAACTATAGCAAATAATCTCAAATATCTTTCTATTACCTGCTAAAAAATTTACAAGTACTTGTCTAGAGACAGAAAAGATCTATCGGCCTCTAAAAAAGAAGCTAAGCAGATATTTATTTATTTCAGAAATAATTCCAAGCTTCCGTCTTCTTCCCTTTTCGGAGAATCGAAAACGACGCAGACGAGATTATTTCTGTTATCAATTTTTTTTATGCAAGATAGCTCTAATTGTATGAATAAATTTCTTCTTTAAAATTAACCAATTAATAATTTATAGTTAAATTAAATGTCTATACAATCTATTTAGCTAACAAGGGCCCCGGCTCTTACTGCTTATTATAACCGTTCCGGTACTTAAAATAGAAAAAACAAGGCAAAGCTATTCAGTCTAGTGAAACAACTCTTTAGTCCCAGAGATTGTAGAAGAGCTTTGGGAGTGTTTATTTTAAGGCTCCAGATCACGGGCTGCTTAAATCACATAATAATTAGTTCACTAACAAAAAAGATTTATTAAAGTTAAGAGACACCTTGGTAGAGCTAGGATGGGTGGAACCTTAATTCAAAATGAAAAAATGAGATCCCTTTTTAATCAAAGGCCCTAAGTTACGGGGGCAAGCTTCAGCTAACAGAAACCTTATTTTATAGGCACCTTTCTAGGCAAAACCCGAAAATCTTCTAAAAACTCGAGCTACTTGAACTACTTAAACTAGAAAAAGAGATTAAAGCAAATCCGGCAAACTTTCAATAAGACAGTCTTCTTAAGTAACATGGGGGCCCAGCTAAAAATCAATCTTGTGCTGAGGCCGACCTGCAAAAATAAGTTGTTGGGGAGGCAGTAATTCAGCGTTCGGGCATGCAAACCTAGGGTTCCGGGTTCGAGTCCCGATATCCGCTGGCCACTTTTACCGCCAAGTGGCCAAGGATTACACAAATTGCTGCCGTACTGTCCTCGGACGGGATTTACAATGTTATATGCATCTGAGGCTTTAGCAACAATAGCCTCTTTCGTTCTCAACATCATCAAGAAAGAACGTAAGAAATCGGGGCGTCACTATAAAAAATCTAAACCTGTAACTCTTTTTTTTTATATGACAAACCTGTGACGCCTTTCGGCGCCACAGGTTTGTCATGTAAAAAAAGAGTAAAATAAAAAAAAAGCGAGTTCATGATATCCTACTAAACCTATCGGGGCAGGCCGGCCGCTGTTAGAAGCAGGGCGGGACTCCAACAACCTTCAACAATAAAGCTAACTGATTAAGAAAGCTTAGATTAAACCGGGAGCCAAAATAGAAGTCTAAGGCTATCAAAATAATTGTTAAGAAGTCCTATCGCCCCTAAACTATAACTCTGATCTCATAAATTTCTTCTTAACCAATAAATCTAAAATTTACTGCTAAATTAAATATTCATATAATCTCTTGATTAATATCCACCCAGTTTCCCTACTATAAAGGATAACAATTCCGGTAATTAAAGTAGTAAATAAAATAAACCCGCACGGCGAACAGCTTAGTGGGCTACTCTCAAGATGGCAGAACAATCCCTAGATTTTGTATTCGGAGCTCCAGTCACAGCTGGCTTATATTACATGCCCAGGGGTTTGACAGCGAAAAAACACTCTACCAAAAGCCTTTCAGAGTAATAGAAGCAGCTCGCTGTAGAACATATCAAACTCAAGTTAAGGACCGAGCTCCTTAGTATATCTGCTCTGAGATAGGTCCTTGAATCCCCTTGGCGCAAGCTTTAGACATAAAATATAATGGAAAGAGTCGGCAACAATTACCTTTCGTTAAAGGTCCAATAGAGGCTATATGACCTGGCTTATTGCTGGCTGTTTGACTATGTTGCTACTGATTAAGTCAAATTGTGATCATGTTGCAATAGATAGTATTTACTCTAGATCACTTAGATCTTAGAGTCTTTGTGGTCTGATTATTTTTGTAATTAAATGTAGTTCTCTTTCTCTTTCCCCCCCTCTCTCTCTACAGCATTACGAGGAGTGTTATCTGCTGCTACTTCTAGGTGAGTGTATATATTTGTGTGTTTATTTGTTTATTAATTCTTACCTAAATGGTCTTGTCTAATTATATTCAACACGATTGAATCAAGCTTAATCTTTTCCTAACTTCCAACCTTTCAGCTTACTCTGTCAAACTTTCCTCTCCGTTGGGATCCTGCAATCATAATCTTATTTCCGTTACCTGTTCTATCGCTCCAGTGCAGCCTCAGGACCCACCTAAGCGGAGGTGCTTCTGGCATTTCAACTCTGCTAAGTGGGAGGACTTAAGACAGTACTATTCTGATTTTCCTTGTGATAATTATTGCTTCCGTGTTAGAGACCCTTCTCTTTGTGCAGAGAGCATAACAGAGGTGATTGTCTCTCTGAAGTCATACATTCCTCACACTTTCTCTAATACTAAAGCTTGTTCTCGTGCTGTCAAAGATAGAGAGGTGGCTCACAAACGGTACCGTAGCCACTGACCTTACAGCTGCTCTTTGTACCATATTAATCTTCATAACATGTTTTACTTTTTTTTATTGCGGGTTCCATACATATATTGGCTCGCCCTTCTGCATATTCTTTCAGCACCTAATTTGATATTTCATCTGGTTCAGTGCCAAATGACCTCGATGTTGCGGCACCATGATCTATTGTCACCAATCAATCATCTGGTTCACTTGCTTTCCGTTTAATTAGGTTTTATAGTTTTGCCTCAATTTTTTGATTTGTCAATATGAATATTATACAAGCATTGCTTGTATAATTTAATTTCAAACATTTCAAATGGCTGTTCTTTAGTGAATACAAACTATTTAGGACTTCCTTCCTTCATAACATAATTCTTGCCTCTCTCTATCATATCGACTTTGAATTTCCACGCAAATTTTCATGAAGCCTTTGTCAAAGTCACAATTGTAACAGTTACTGCTTCCTTTAGACGTTTTATTTGCAGAACAATGGCTCTTTTTCTCAGATTTTATGACTAAACTCAATATATCCTATCATTGACTGGAGCTTTCAGTTACCTAATCTTTCAAACGCGTTTTTCTCGAAACACAATAATAATGATGATAATAATAATAATAATAATAATAATAATAATAATAATAATAATAATAATAATAATAATAATAATAATATTAATAATAATAATTTATTATTATTATTATTATTATTATTATTATTATTATTATTATTATAATGATAATAATAGTAAACATAATTATAATAATAATAACAATACTACTACTACTACTAATAATAGATTATTTAATCTATCTATCTATCCATATACCAAAATGTTATCCCCTAATGGGGGTAGCCAGGACGAGGCACGCCATGGTTTATGGAAACTTTCTTCTCTCCCTCTGTGCCCTGTCTTTTTGTAGGAGAGAACGGGGTTCCCAGACACCTCACTTCGGCCCTTTTGTTGCCTTTTATGAACCACAGGGCTTACGGTGGTAGAATTCTTATAGCTAAACCACAGGGCTAGTAATAATAATAGTGATAATAGTAATAATAATAATAATGATAATAATAACAATGATAATAATAATAGTGATAGTAATAGTAGTAATAATAATGATAATAATAATAATAATAATAATAACAATAATGATAATAATATTAATAATAATAATAATAATAATAATAATAATAATAATAATAATAACAAAAATAATAAAAATAATAATAATAACAGTAATAACGATAACAATAATAATAAAAATATATTAAGGATAATAATAACATGACAGTATTGATGGTATATGACATTATGTATAGATATTCATGTACGTATGCATATATGTATTATGTATGTAGTGTGTATAAATATATGTATATGTCTATCTGCAGCAGTTGCAAGTTGTGGAGTGGATATAGTGTGGGGAAAAGATGTCATCTCCACCACTCGTCAACCCACGACCCACCCCACCAAACTCATCACTACCACCCGCACTCCTAAAACTCCTATTCTCCTCACGAAACCCACCACCAAAATTGGCCCCACCAAACCTACCACCACCCGAGCTCCAAGCTCCAAAATTTCCTTCATTAAACCCCTCACTAGAATTGGCACCACCAAAACCACCACCACCAAAAGCACCCCCACCACTACAATTACTTTAATCAAACCCATCACCAAAATCCTCCCCAAGAATTCCACCACCAAAATCCTTCCCACCAAACCCCCTACTAAGCTCCCCAGCAATAAATCGACCACCAAAAGCTCCTCCAACAAACTCACTACTGAATTCCCTCCCAACAAACTCATCACTGAATTCCCCCCCAACAAGCTCACCACCAAATTCCCCCCCAACAAACTCACCACCAATTTCCCCCCCAACAAACCTACCACGAACATACCCCCAAACAAACCCGTCACACCAATTACCACCAACAAATCCACCAACAAAATCCCTTCCACCAAATCCACCACCGAAATCCCCCCCAAGAAACCCACCACCACAATTACCACCAACAAACCCACCACCACAATCTCCCCCAACAAACCCACCACCACAATCTCCCCGAACAAACCCACCACCACAATCCCTTCCAAAGCCACCACCCAAAATCCCCCGAATAAACTTACTACCACAATCTCCCCCAATAAACTTACTACCACAATTACGACCAGCAAACCCACTTTCAAAAGCTCCTCCAACAAACTCACCACCAACAAACCTACCACCACAATCACCCCAAAAAAACCCATCAACACACTCATCCCCACCAAAAATACTATCACCAACACCGCCACCCTCACAAGAATTCGTAGAGCCAATACGACCAACACGACCACAACGAAAAACGACAACCACAACAACACCGACGCGAATCCTGTGCTCCGACACCCAACGTAGGTAGACCATGCATTGGATGATGTCACTGTGTGCTGGCCAAGTGTGAGGTAGTCCTGTCTGTTGGTCAAATGTTGGATTACCTAGACAAACATACAATTGCTTCTGCTGTTATAATACATCATTGACTGTTCGTACTACTGCCGTTATAAAGTATGCCGTACTAAAGCTTTGCATTATTTTTTTTTCTCTCATTCTATCTCTCTTTTCTCTCTCTCTCTCTCTCTCTCTCTCTCTCTCTCTCTCCTCTCTCTCTCTCTCTCTCTCTCTCTCTCTCTCTCTCTCTCTCTCTCTCTCTCTCTCTCTCTCTCTCTCTCTCTCTCTCTCTCTCTCTCTCTCTCTCTCTCTCTCTCTCTCTCTCTCTCTCTCTCTCTCTCTCTCTCTCTCTCTCTCTCTCTCTCTCTCTCTCTCTCTCTCTCTCTCTCTCTCTCTCTCTCTCTCTCCTCTCTCTCTCTCTCTCTCTCTCTCTCTCTCTCTCTCTCTCTCTCTCTCTCTCTCTCTCTCTCTCTCTCTCCTCTCTCTCTCTCTCTCTCTCTCTCTCTCTCTCTCTCTCTCTCTCTCTCTCTCTCTCTCTCTCTCTCTCTCTCTCTCTCTCTCTCTCCTCTCTCTCTCTCTCTCTCTCTCTCTCTCTCTCTCTCTCTCTCTCTCTCTCTCTCTCTCTCTCTCTCTCTCTCTCTCTCTCTCTCTCTCTCTCTCTCTCTCTCTCTCTCTCTCTCTCTCTCTCTCTCTCTCCTCTCTCTCTCTCTCTCTCTCTCTCTCTCTCTCTCTCTCTCTCTCTCTCTCTCTCTCTCTCTCTCTCTCTCTCTCTCTCCTCCGTTACCAGGCCACCCACAATATTGTTGACTGTGACTCCCGACACAGTGGATGTGGGCTCCAGTGTATACATCCTTATGGAGGTGAGTATTCTCATTGAAGTGCAAATGTGCTATACAAATACTTCGAATGCAATAGTGAGGCTTGAATGTTGTACAGGACATTTGTAGATGTGTGTTCTGTGTGTTGTGTACTAAAGGTGTTTTTTATTGGCGTGTCCTTCAGAAGAGTTTGGGGTGTCGGGTAAAGTAGACGAAAATATTGAATCCTTTATCAGAGACTAGCATACTATTGTTCATCATAGTCTTTCACATTAATTTTGTACTTTTCTCCCATAAGAGTGACGTTAGATCTAGCGATCATGCCCCACTCATGTGTACCATTTAGTGCCCAGCCCGTGGTGACGATTTGTATGGCGATGACATAATGTTTGCATACTGCTAGTGATTGGATTGGGAGAGTGGACAGGGCCACCGAGCATATGATGGGGTTTGGGAAAATCCAACTGTTGTGTGTGGATATTGTGTGGGAGTGCTTTGTTAGTGGAGTGAGCAAGATCTACCAATGCTGTTTGGGGTCCCAGAGCATAGTGTGACAGTCTTTCGTAGGGTTATCGATATGGTGTCCTTTGTTGGGAACGGAAATAACGTACGGATCCTGTAATTGAAGAAGCTGAGAATGGTGTACCAGTGTTGCCTGGGGATTATAGGGATGGTAAAGCAATCCTCTGTGGGGGCTGTGAGGATGATATGGCAGTCCTGTGTGGGGGCTGTGGGAATGGTGTAGCAGTACTGTGTATACGCTGTGGGAATAGTAGAGTGGTACAGTGGTCTAGCGCTCGGGTATGCGAGCCTAGGATCCCGGGTTCGAATCCCCGTTATTCCCTGATCACTTTCCATTCTTTGATTTCACCGCCGAGTGGCCAAAGACTACTCACATTGCTGCCATACTGTCCTCAGACGGGACTTACAATGTTTATATGCATCTGAGGCTGTAGTAGCAATTAGCCCCGCACGTTCTCAACATATTCATAAGAGAACGTAAACATTTGAGGCGTCACTATAAAAATCTGAAAACCTACGCCAAATAACAGGCGAGGCAAGTCCATCTGTGTCTCCATAAGCCTACTGGCGCCAACAGTTAATGATATATATATATATATATATATATATATATATATATATATATATATATATATATATATAAAGTACTGTGTGTAGGCTGTGGGAATGGTGTGGTAGTACTGTGTGTATGCCATGGGTATAGTGTGGCAGTACTGTGTGTATGGGCTGTGGGGATGGTATGGCAGTGCTGTGTGTTGGCTGTGGGGATGGTGTGACAGTACTGTGTGCGTTGGCTGTGGGAATAGTGTGGCAGAACTGTGTG
>JAPQNM010000019.1:1936336-1943836 GCA_029783475.1 Metacarcinus magister | reverse complement strand
GCCAGCAATGGGAAGGTGTGAGGTAGCTTAAGGAGGAGAGAAGATGGAGGAAGTGAAAGAGTTTAAGTATTTCGGAACAGTGCTATGCAAACATGGAGATGATGGAAGGAAAAAATAAGCAAGGGAGAGCTGCGAAAGGCAGGTATGTCAGGATCACTTGCAAGGGTTATGAGAGGAAACAATATATCCAATGAGGAAAAATGAGATTTAAGGAACATTATTTTCCTGCCAACATTGACGTATGTATCAGAGACTTGGGCATGCAATGGGGAACAGTAGTCAAGAGTGTGTGTGTGTTGTGGAAATGAGTTATTTGAAAAGAGCATACGGCGTAACAAGATAAGATGGGAGAGTGAGAGCAATGAAAGCATTTATGAAAGATGTGGCATGGGAACTTCTGCTAATTAAGTAATGTAGTGCAGTGAAATGGGTGAAATAAAATATTTGAGTGAGGAGTTAGCGAATAAAGTATGAGTGAAACTGAGGGTCATAGAAAAAGAGAAAGGCTGGTTGTAAGATGGAAAGATAGGGTAAAGGAGTACATGCATGAAACAGTTGCCGATAGAGGGGAAGGGATTGAACTAACAAGGAGGGAGTGTATGGATAGGGAGAGATGGAGGCTCTTCTGTCGTGGCCAAGGTAAACAGAATGTCGAACTCATGCAAATTGAATCCTAAAGAATCTTATAGTTATATTAGAAAAAAAAGTCATTACCTCAACTATTGGTCCTTTATCGACAGCCAACGGAGAACACACCGAAGACGAATTCGTTGTAGCTAACGTATTAAATGATTATTCTGCGTCAGTTTTCACCGATGGTAATAATTCATCGAACCTTCCCACTCCCCGAATGTATAATAATAATACCTACTTAAATACATGCGTATTCCATGAAAATTGTATACTAAGTGCGATCAATAACCTGAAAACTAACAATAAACCCGGTCCAGATTAGATTTTGCCGAGAATATTAAAGAAAGCCAAAAACAAACTCGTTAAACCACTCTGCATTATATTCAATAAACCAATATCAATTGGCAGAGTCCCTCGCGACTAGAAATTGGCGAACGTCACTCCGATCTTTAAAGAAAGAAAATAAATCTCTCCCCGGTAATTATCGTCCAATTAGCTTACCATCAGTAGTAAGCAGATTGATGGAATCAATCCTTAAAGACCAAATTGTATATTACTTGGAAAAGAACAACATTATCAAAAACTCACAAAATGAGTTTTAGAAATATGAGATCATGCCTCACAAATTTACTTGATTTTTTCAATGAGGTATATATTTTGTACGATAACACTAAAACAGTTGATATAATCTACTTAGACTTCCAGAAAGCGTTCGATAAAATGCCTCATAAACGTCTTTTAAGAAAAGTTAAAGCTCATGGTATAACGAAAAACCTTAGTAAGTGGATAGAAGACTGGTTATCGGAACGTAAACAGTGAGTCGTAATTAACGGAAACACATCAGAGTGGGTAAAAATAAACAGCGGCGTTTCTTAGGGGTCTATATTATACAAAAAAGTAGTTAAAGAAAAAGACCTTGGTGAAATAGTCTCAACTGAACTTAAACCTAAACTTCAATGCGCCGAAGTAGTAAAAACTGCTAATAAATTAGTGAGCTTTATTGGAAAAGCTTTCAAATTCAAATCAGAAAAAATCATACTAACCCTGTATAACTCGAGTACTACGTACAGTTCTGGTCACCTTACTGCAGAGAGGATATTAATAAATTAGACAGAATTCAACGTAGAATAACCAAAATGATTCCAAGACTGCCCAATAAACCATACGACGAACGTCTTATAGAACTTATTCTATTTTCTCTTACGAAACGCAGACTGAGAGGATACTTTCTAACAGTATTCAAAATTTTCAATGGATTTACAAATTTAAAGCCGGACGATTACTTTACTATTGACTGTTCAAGCATCACCCATAACAATGGTTTCATAATAATTGGCAAACGCTTTATGATTAACGAAGCCAAGTACTTTTTCTTCAATCGAGTCGTAAATATATGGAATGAACTGCCCCCAAACGTTGTCAACTCGAGCACAATACAAATTTTCAAAAATCGTATCGACAAATATCTTGAATGTAATCCCTGGCTGGCAATGTTCGTTTCAGAATAACTTAGTCGTTTTTATAGCCAGGAGGACTCCGATCATAGGATTGTTATGAAATCACCAGCTGGTTCAAAACTAAATACCACCCTCATCAGAAGTTAGTTATAAAACTATAGACATTTTCAAATCCAGATTAGATAAATATTTCCGAGAAACAGGTTTACTTTGAAAAAGGTAATTAAGGAATTCATGGTGTAGTGTGACTCAAACGGGTGGGGGGCTGCAACTGTTGGTTTTCAGGGTACTGAGAGATCCTCTGATCTGAAGTAAACGAGAATCGAATCTCTACCTGAACAACAGTTGCAGTATGAGTCTTTCTGGTCTGTGTCTACTTCACTAGTTCCCATTTGACATGAGCATACGATTTAGAGTAAACAAAATGAGCGTCTATAAAACCTATGTCTATGAAATAAACCTTGTGTCCCTATGTGTCAAATGAGAAGTGTAGTGGCAGCAATTGTTGCGGTATTAAAGTTATTCCCCATCCAGGATGTACCAGCATTAGTGGTAGTCTAGTCTATTATAGTATCTATTATAGTATCTTCCTCTATTTCATTCTTAACTATTTCACACTTTCCTCGTAAATTCTATGTAGTTTTGCTATACTACATGGTATCACTTTTTTTCCTGCCAGCTTCGGCTGTAGGAATGGGTGAGCGGGGAGGAGCCTTCCACTGTACTATCCTTTCTCTAATTCAAGTAATTAGTGTAGAGTATATATATCAAACTGCTTTCGCAGGCACCCTAGGGTCTTTTGCTGTTGTGTTCCCTTGTATTCCCTTGTATCCCCTTGGAGGACATTCCCGGAGGGAACGAGGTGTCAGAATATAGAATAGAAAAGGAAATATATATATATATATATATATATATATATATATATATATATTTCCTTTTATATATATATATATATATATATATATATATATATATATATATATATATATATATATATACATATATATATATATATATATATATATATATATATATATATATATATATATATATATAGATAGATAGATAGATAGATAGATAGATAGATAGATAGATAGATAGATAGATAGATAGATAGATAGATAGATAGATAGATAGATAGATAGATATGGAGCTAGATTAATAGTAGACATATCTCATAATTCATCATTCCCTATCTTGATTACCACCTCTCATTATATCCACAGGTGAAGAAGTGTCCTTCAATCATACGTACAAGAGTCCCGGCGCATACTCAGTCACCGGCCATATCATCGATAAATACCATACGTACGACTCAAAAAGCGAGATCGTCACCGTATTGTAAGTCACGTGTTTGTGTGATGTTTGAGTGATGTGTGAGTATGGAAAGCAAGGCAGTGAATAATAGGGAAACAAGTTCAGAAGGGAACACAGAGTAATCAGGAAGAACATTTTGAAGTCAAGAAGTGTAGAGAGAAGGGTTAAAAGAAATATCTATTGTTAGTTATTGTTTTTTTTCTTTCCTTTTTACTTAAATTTTTGTTCTACTTTGTATTTATTCCTTTATTATTATCAACAATAAAAACAATAATAAAAATCTGTCATGATAATCACAATAATAATTGTAATAATGATAGTGATGATAATAATAGTAATAATAATAATAATAATAATAATAATAATAATAATAACTGATAATAATAATAATGATAATAATAAAAAGAACAACAATAACAATAATGATAATAATGATAATAGTAATAATCTAGAAGCAAACAAACTGAAAATAATAACCTCGACACGCTTAAATTGATATAGGTTTTTTGTTTTAACGGGTCACCTGCCTTATAGGAGATTTCGGCATTTGTCTGGATCCTTAACTAACAAGTGCAGATCTTAAGCTGAAACTAGTTTATAATCTGTATGTGAAATTGTATATTTTAGTTAATTATTCTGGCTTTTTTCATCTTTTTCTACCAATGTTCATATGCACTTGTGGCAGTGCGGCAGTTAGCCTCTCGCAATCATCATACGAGAAAATGTGAACAATTAGAGGCGTCACTATAAAAAATCTAAAAACCTGAGCCACTAACGTGAGGAAGCAAACCATCAATAATCCTCCATCAATGCCTACCGGCCACAAAGGTGTATGATGTAACTTTTTTACTATATTCACAACTTCCATTCACTTTGTTTATACTCAAATACTTCTCTTTGACATATTCAATGTATATATATATATATATATATATATATATATATATATATATAAATATATATAAAAATATATATAAAAATATATATATATATATATATATATATATATATATATATATATATATATATATATATATATATATATATATATATATATATATATATAGCACCTCAGTGGTGCACGTCTGGCTACAAATCCACTGGCTCAAGTTCGATCCAGGATTGATAGATAAATGGGTACCTAGGGAAACATGGGGAAGATACACTGTGGGAAGTCGGATGTCACAATGGCTCTGTGTCCCGGCGTAATGGATTAATTTCCACCACAGGTTCAAAGGCCAATGCGACGGGAGATGAGCGCCTGCAGCTACGCTCTGCTATATCGTGTGCCCCACTTTATTATATATATATATATATATATATATATATATATATATATATATATATATATATATATATATATATATTGCTTTATTTCCCTCTCTCTATATTTTTTTCTCTCTCCTTTGACAGGCCACCCACAATAGTTTTGACTGTGACACCGAACACAACAGAAGTGGGCACCAGCGTAGATATCAGTCTAACGGTGAGTGTTCCCACTTAAATGTAAAAATGTTACACAGCATCCTAACTTCACGTGCAATACCGAGTGTTCCCAGGGGTTTCTTCTGTTCTCCTACATGAGTTGTGTGAAGGCCCATCTACAATATAACACGTAGATCAGCACCGCCATCAAATATATAAGGGCAATCTTGACAGCAAAGCACATGACGAGCATTGAGGATTTTTTTTTCAACCCTACAACAAATAGAGAGCGTTACAAGGCATTATGTGGATGGGGCTTAGGCCTAATGATCCAGCTTTTTTGTGTGTACCATTTACTGTAGTGCTTATCCGTTGGTGGAAAGATGTGATGATGTATATGAAAACAAAAATGTGTGGCATGTCAGGAGATGGTGTAGCAATTTTCAGTGAGGGCTGTGGAGATCGAATAGCAAGTTTGGTAGCCGGTGTGCTGGGTCACTATGGCGCAGGAACTGTAAGAATGGTATGGTAATTAGATTTCGGGACTTTTGGAGATAGTGTGGCAGTGCCGCGTATGGACCGTAGAAATGTGGAAATGTGGAAATGATGTGGCAGTCTTGTGAAAATGTGGCGATGATGTGGCAGTCTTGTGTTGGAGATGTGGCGATGATGTGGCAGTGTTGTGTTGGAGATGTGGTGATGATGTGGCAGTCTTGTGTTGGAGATGTGGCGATGATGTGGTAATTTTGTGTTGGAGATGTGGTGATGATGTGGCAGTCTTGTGTTGGATATGTGGAGATGATGCGGCAGTCTTGTGTTGGAGATGTGGTGATGATGTGGCAGTCTTGTGTTGGAGATATGGAGATGATGTGGCAGTCCTATGTTGGGAATGTGGAGATGATGTTGCAGTCTTGTGTTGGGGATGTGGAGATGATGTTGCAGTCTTGTGTTGGGAATGTGGAGATGATGTGGCAATCTTGTTTTGGGGATGTGAAGATGATGTGGCTACCCTATGTTGGAGCTATTAAGGCGATGTGGCAGTCTTGTGTTTGAGATGTGATAATAATGTGGCAGCCTTGTGTTGGGGATGTGGAGGTGATGTGGTTATTCTGTGTTAGAGCTGTTGAGATAATGTGACAGTCTTGTGTTGGGGTTAGGAGATGATGTGACAGGCTTGTGTTGTAGCTGTAGATATGATGTGGCAGTCTTGTGTTGTAGCTGTGGAGATGATGTGGCAGTCTTGTGATGGAGATGTGGAGATGATGTGGCAGTCTTGTGATGGAGATGATGTGGCAGTCTTGTGTTGGAGATGTGGAGATGATGTGGCAGTCTTGTATTGTAGCTGTGGAGATGATGTGGCAGTCTTGTGTTGTAGCTGTGGATATGATGTGGTAGTCTTGTGTTGTAGCTGTAGATATGATGTGGTAGACTATTGTTGGGGATGTAGAGATGATGTGGCAGTCCTGTGTTGTGGTCGTGATGATGGTGTGTCAGATATGTGTTGGGGCTGTATCCACATATATATCTCAGTGCCATGTCCTTCTGTAACTGAACTGACTGTCCACTTTCTCCACCACCTTGGACAGGATGGTTGCAATTGTAATGGGCTATAATTGCTAGAAGTAGCAGGGTACTACATTTTACCCCTACGTAAAGGCATTAGTTGCACCGCCAATACCTGTTTGGGTATGCTCTAGTGGCAGGTGCAGGCATTGATAAAGAGGTAGAGCCATGCGATATGGCTGGAAGATGAAGTTTTGAATGCTCAGAAAAGAGCCTATCCACACCTAATGCCTCACTTTTGGAGACGTACCTCCCTCAGCTCATGGCGGGATCTAGATCCATTAGTAAAAACAAGAGTATAAGCAATTGACATGAATAGAAAAGTGTTCAAGAAAAATGGATTTTCAGATGTAATTTGGTTTATCAGACTTGGAAGAATTAGAAAGGATAAAAGAACAAATTGAAGAGGAAGGTTTAAGCAATGGTGAAAAAATAAATCATTGGGGGCATACGCCGAGGAGCACTTCACCTCACCCATCCTCCAACACCAGCCCCGGCGATCACTCCCAACAGTAAATATTAACTTACCATAGCCACGAACTTTGGCCTCCTCCACTCCAGGTTATATCCCTTTCAGAGACAACCCGACAAGCTTCTGGGTAACGTTGGCGGACTATGCTAGTAATAGACCTTGATTCAGTCTTACTGAGCAATCGCTGATTTGATATGGAGTTATGGAGTTATGGGTTATGGAGGTCAGGATAGAGGTTTGGAAAGTGGTTTTATGTTTTGGAGTTATTTATTGTTCGAAGGTGGTTATAAGGAAGGAAGATATGGAAGGAATAGAAGGAAGGGAACGAACAGAGAGGGTGGGTGTATGTTAAAGAAGTAGGAAGTAGGTAAAGGGGAGTTTGAAGGGATGAGATAGTTGACAGGTGGACTGGTTGGGGAGTTCTCGAAGCCAAGGTTAGAGGCGTGTCCGGATCAAAACCAGGAAAGACTTTGGAATTATTTATTTTGAGGCACGTTCCCCAACGCCTTTCCTAATTTTGGGTTATCATAATTGGCTATGGTAAGCTTACTTGTAATATAACTGGTTAGCTCCTAGTAACCTCCATGGGGAATAAGGACTCCAGCATCAGGATGTGGTCGATAGCCTGATGAT
>JAPQNM010000019.1:1923419-1936236 GCA_029783475.1 Metacarcinus magister | reverse complement strand
GGGTGTGGGGTGCGTGGGGGCGTGGCGAGTGCGGTGAGCGTGGGCGCGTGTGTGTGAGGGCGGGTCCGTGTGTGAGGTGCGTGACGCGATGCGTTGGGGCGTGGGGTGTGCGTGTGGGGTGGGCGTGGTTGTTTTGCGTGTGTGTGTGTGTTGGCGTGTGGGGGGCGTGCGTGGTGGGGGTGTGCGTCGTGGGGTGTGCGGGGCGTGTGTGTGTGGGGTGGGGTGTGTGTGCGCGGGGCGCGTTGTGTGTGGGTGCGCGTGCGCGTGGGGTGCGGGCGTGTGTGCGTGCGTGGTGGGGGTTGGGGGGGGGGGGGGGGGGTGGGGGGGGGGGTGGGGGGGGGGGGGGGGGGGGGGGGGGGGGGGGGTGGTGGGGGGGGGGGGGGGGGGGGGGGGTGGGGGGGGGGGGGGGGGGGGGGGGGGGGTGGGGGGGGGGGGGTGGGTGGGGGGGGGGGGGGGGGGGGTGGGGGGGGGTGGGGGGGGGGGGGGGGTGGGGGGGGGGGGGGAGGGGGGGGGGGGGGGGGGGGGGGGGGGGGGGGGGGGGGTGTGGGGGGGGGGTGGGGGGGGGTGGGGGGGGGGGTGTGGGGGGGGGGGGGGGGGGGGGGGGGGGGGGGGGCGGTGGGTGGGGGGGGGGGGGGGTGGGGTGGGGGGGGGGGGGGGGGGGGGGGGGGGGGTGGGGGGGGGGGGGGGGGTGGGGAGGGGGGGGGGGGGTGGGGTGGGGGGGGGGGGGGGTGGGGGGGGGTTGGGGGGGGGGGGGGGGGGTGGGGGAGCCTTATTTCCTGATTGCAGCAAAGCATTTAAGAAGGTCAAAGGAAGGCCTATTGTTACTACAGGAGTAATCAAACAGACTATGCCATCTGAAATAGTACATGGGTAGAGGGACACCTATATTTATTTAGCTAACCTAGACCTGAGGGGCCGTCAAAATATATTAAACACCCGAAGGTGAAAGACAAGGGCAGCAGGACAACATGTACACAGTACCGTGTCTGGGCTCAGTCGCCCTGCGCAGCCGGTGTGGGTTCACTCTAGGTACCCCCTGCACTCAAAGTCCCCCTTCCTCTGCGCGTGCGCGGGAGGTGATTTAGCTGCCAGCCGCACGACTCACTCTTCTGAGCGGGACTAAAATAATGAAAACAACACAGTCGCACTGCTGCTCCGATGCCCTGGAAGAGGATTGGTAATCACAAAACATGTAAGAATAATAGTATCGGACACGAACCATCCCAGGAAACCATGAGCCGAATATATCATCTACCGAATTCATCATCAGAGCAGCAGTGCGACTGTGTTGTTAAACCATCCCAGGAAACCATGAGCCGAATATATAATCTACCGAATTCATCATCAGAGCAGCAGTGTGACTGTTTTGCTTACAAATTTTTAGTCCCACTCAGAAAAGTGGGTCAAACGGCTGGCAGCAAAATTGCTTCCCGCGCACGCGCAGAGGGAGGAGGACTTTGAGTGCAGGGGGTACCTCGAGTGAACCCACATCAGTGTAGCGAAATAAAGTGGGTCGCCCTGAATAAACCGGGCCGTCTGCATCACTGCCTGACGCACGACTCATTCCTTCACAGTGCGACGCTCACCCTCAGTGGATCACTAGCCGAGCCGCATATTGCTGAAGTCTGGAAAATTCCATACGCGTAAAACTAAGAGAGATACAGCGAGTTTAAGTAAAAAATATGAGAAAAATGTTTATACACTACTTAATTTCCATTCAATTATCTTATTATAAATGTAGTGTTACTGTAAATATTATTTGCTCATGATATACATCGATGTATCACGAACACGATGGTAGGCTCAGTTTTTCTTAGTATTATCTGGTAGTTCGGTAATATCTGGTTAGAGTTCAACATTTCAATGCACTCAAAACCTCGCGATCCTCTATATTTCGGCGGCCCGGCTAGTGATCCACTGAGGGTGAGCGTCGCACTGTGAAGGAATGAGTCGTGCGTCAGGCAGTGATGCAGACGGCCCGGTTTATTCAAGACGAACCATATTATTTCGCTACACCGGCGTGCCCTGGTGACGGCTCGCACTTGTAGAAGATGTAACCTTACCGCAGGCCGGGTTACAGGTTCTGGCCGGTGTGACTGGGCTGCGAAAGGAGGTCTACGGTGTTCAGCAGGTTTTTGATAGTAGAGGCTTGGCTGAGAGATGAATGGCTGTCATAAACAACAGTGGGGGAATTTGGAGTGAATGTCGAAGTGTCCGATGGAGACTTGGCTACCAATGACCAGTGCCATGCCCAGCGGCACTTTGTGACACATCCGGCTATAGTAGTAAGGCTGTTTGTAGTAATGGTTCTCGCTGCTGATGTTCAGTCAATCCGAGAACCTTGCCTGTCAAAGGATTACTGACTGACTGACAAGGATCACTGTCAGGGCCGAGGTGACTACCAATTAATATTATCTTTTTATAGAGTTGTGGGGAAGAAAAATCATGGAGTATGATACCCCGAATATATTTACACACACACAAATAGCAAACAATAGGCTAGAAGCCAAAATAAATCACCAACGACGAACTGCTCGTAAACAATTACCAGAGCAGGGGTATGACACCCAAATAACTCCCTGTACAGCTGTTTTGAGGGTGAGATGCGTGACAGCAAAACTCGGCAACGTAGATTGCTCCTCAGACAGCAGGGAGGGTCGAATGGTGTAGGTACAGTTGAAGGGCACACTGGAAGGGAGCCCAAGTCTCCAGAAATGCCTTCGGAATGTTGAGAAACCAGCAGCAGGTGGTGAGGTGTTGTCAGGTGTGAGAGCTGAGGCGTTCTGTCCTTCTCCAAACCGGTGGCGTGGAGCTTGGCTCGGTTAGACTAACCCCCTACCCCTGGACAAGGGGGTGGGGTAGTGGCGGGGAAAGCTGGTGAACAAGCGCCGGCAGACGAGAGTGGTAGTTCAACCACTAATTAGGGGAAGACGAGGCAGGTGCAGTTCCTCACACATGCCCCCACTAAAACATCTGCTGCACAGCTGATGTCGAAGAACTGCAGCTGACCAGGAGACATAAACAAACTTATAATACTTGAGTGCAGGAAACAAAACTTGTAAAAGGCTGGAGTGCAGGAAAACAAAAATAAAGAAAAGCTATTGCCGGCTGAGAAGGTCGGCTCCAATGTTGTCTGTCCCGGCAACATGAACAACCCTAAATTTATAGGGTTGAAGACCTAAAGCCCATCGTAGTACTCTATCATTTTTACCTTTGAATTTCTGAAGGTATATTAGAGGCTTGTGGTCTACTTCAAGGATAAATTCCTTACCTCGAAGATAGAAGTCAAACCTATGAATGCCGAATACGATGGCCAGGCATTCCCTCTCGATGGTAGAGTATCGTCGTTCCCGATCAAGTAGTTTCCGGCTGGCGTAAGAGATGGGATGTGGACGATCATCATGGTACTGTAGGAGTACAGCACCTAATCCATAGTTTGAAGCATCGGTACGTAGGACGAAGGTCTGGCTGGGGTCCGGAAGACGCAGAATAGGTCCCGAAGTCAAGGCTTGCTTAGGCAGCTTGAACCGTTCAAGCAGATCTTCAGTCCACTGGAGGGGATCCCGTACCGGCTTCTTCAACAAGTCAGAGAGGGTGCCGGTAAGCTCAGAGGCCTGAGGAATGAAAGCTTTATAAAATGATATCAAACCTAGGAAACTCCGGAGTAACTTCTTGGTGGTAGGAGGAGTCATGGAGGTGATGGCAGTCAACTTGCCAACTTGTGGTTGGCTTTGGGATGAGGCGGAGAGTGGCGATTTTCCAGGCGTCCGGGAAGTATCCTGCCGCGAGAGCAGAGTTGTATATGATTTGAAGACTTATTATGGCCGAGTCCGGAAGCTGTTTTTAGGACGGTTTTGTTTATTCCACTGGAGCCGGGACAGGATTTCTTGAGGCTCTTTATTGTTGATTTAATTTCTTCCATTGTGATGATGTCAGTTAGATATTGTCCCGTGTTAAGTCTTCCGATATCGACTTCAGCGAATGGGGTTATTCTGGGAGTTTGTGCCAGAAAGTTTCTGATCATGGTGTCATGCTCATCAGCTTCGTCGTCCTCGGGTTCGTTCTCGCCGGAGAAGATTTCCTCCCATCTCCGCCTATGCAGTCTCTCTTTTCCTTTTGTTGTTTCAATTTTTTGTTGTTGTTCATTTAGGAGATGGTGAGGATTATTGTTGTTGTTCCCCATAAGAGATTTTATTTTCCTCCAAAATTCTCTGGGCTCGTTGTGTGTGGCAGCCGTTTCTGCCATAAGTTGGCTCCAGTACTCATTGTTTTCGCGGAGGAGGATATCTCGGAGACTGGCTTGAAGGTGTTTGTATCTGCGATAGAGCATTAAGTTCCATCCATGGGTGTTGAGTGAAATTGCATTGAATTGAATAATAATAAGTCGAGTTTCATGGCTTTGTGGGGGGTGTGGAAGTATTTTGTGACTGGTGCTGGGTATGTTGTTATTGATGGCTGTGAGTATTGTGTCGTACCATTTTTGTATTTTTGTGTCTATGTCTTCAAGAGTGTGTGGAGTGTGTTGTGGTTGTAGTTCAATTGATTCAGTTATTTCATTATAGAAATTCTCCCAATTGGCCTGGGAGAAGCTCAGTCTGGGAGGGCAAGGGATTTGTATGGGTTTTGTGAAGATGGTGAAGATAATAGGAATATGGTCGCTGGTGATGAGAGGGCCTTGTGAAATGTAGGTGTTATAGTGTGTTCTGTGGTTGGAGAGAATAATGTCAGGTGTTGTAGCAGTGTTGTGTGCAAGATATGTTGGAAAGTCAGGTCTTAGGTGTTGTAGAGTTCTGTTAGTGATGAGTCTGATTATATGTCGTCCTGAGGTGTTTGCGTGTCTGTAGCCAAGAGTGGGATGGTTAGCATTTAAATCTGCCAGGAGATAGACAGGGCAGTTGTGACGAAAGAGGCGGATGAAGTCAGGTATGGGAATATATGGGCGTGTTGGTGGCTGATAGAGTGTTGCAATGATGATTTTACCTGTTGTTGTTGTGAGTTCAATCGCTAGAAGGTCAGAGATGAAGTCGTCATAGAGTTTGTGTGAGATGCTGTGTCTTATAAGTATAGCTGTACCATCTGTGTGTGTGTTGGTGGAGTTTTTGGTGTGTGTCTTGTAGCCGATGAGTTTGAGAGACTCATCGTCTTTGTTTCCGTGGCTATTGAGAAGTATGATGTCTGGGTTAAGTTGTCTGTATGTGTTGGAAAGTTCGTGCCGTCTGTTTGCCCATTTTAGTACATTATGTTGTATTATCCTTAATGAATTCATCTCTTGCTTTTGGAGTGGTGTTTTTTGAGTTGGCCTGAGTTAGTGGATGCGAGATGGGCTTGAGAGGAGTCATGGTGGGTGTGTCGTGTAGTTCTTCCTGTCTTTTGGACAGGTGGTGAGGGCTCCTTGGTACGACATGGTTGCCTAGTAGTCGTGGTATTTGTGTGTGCGTGTTTGTGTGTTTAGGCGTTAGTCTCTGCGTTGTTGTCTGATTCAGGAGAATTTTCGTCCTCACTATCGGGGTCTGAAGAATTATTCTGGTCTTCATGGGATGAGGAGTCGGAATCAGATTCTTCTGGAGCTGTTGTTGCTGTTGTGACCTTGGGAGAAGCGACAGGTAGGGTTTGTGAGGATGCTGGTGTTGATGGTTGAGAGGGTGCTAGTGGTGCTGTTTGAGGTAGAATGGGTTCAGTGGGTGGTGGGAAGAGCCCCGGGAAGAGCTTTGAGGAGTTGATTGTGAATGGGATGTGGATGTCTGCTATGTCATTTGCCCTGAAAGTTTCGTTGAGACGCTGATTGAAGGTCCCCGGTTCTGCAGCGTTGGCAACAGTCGCAGCCAGGATGGCAGCGATCATGTTTTCGTAGAGCTTCTTTGGGTTGGGATGAACGTAGATGTTTTGTTTCTGTTGGGATGTGGTGGTGGAAGAAGCTGCTGCGGCTGCATAGCTTGTGTTGGAGTGTTCTTATCTTTCCTTTTTTGTTCCATAACTTCTTTCCGTTTCTGGCATTTGTATGCAAGGGTTCGGTGGTCGCCCTCACAATTGATGCATTGTTTAATAGTAGACGAGCATTGTTGCCAGGTGTGCTCCTTGTTACCGCATTCAGAGCAAATTTTGAAATCTGCTGGCTTGGGACATTGTGAGGTGTGAGGTGTTGTGATCCTCTATCTGGTAGCATTTGAGGCACGTCTTTATGGGGATGAATTCTTCCTTTTTGATGTTATAGTGGGGAATCTTCATGTGGAACATTTTCAGACCCTGTTCCACTGCTTTTGTAGCCGTCGCCGATTGTTTAAAGATGACCTTAATGATTCTGGACCTTGGGAATTTAAAGATGGTTTCAATTTCATCCTTCGTGAATTCGTTGTTGTTGTATATTTCCTCTGTTATTTCTTCCTCCGAGTTGTCCTTGATTTGGCTGTCCACGTTGCAGAGGAGAATGGTTCTTCTTGCTCGTAGTTCTGGAGGGAGGACGGAGGATAATCCATTGCGGTGTAGATTTTCCGAGATGGGGGTGCTGAAGATTTGGTATATATCAAAGAAGTTATCAGTGATGACGACGTAGCCATCCTTTACTTCAATGATGTTTGAGGCGAAGACATCATGGGTTGAAAGTACTTCAAGGAGTGTTTTCTTGGTTGCTGGGTTAGGGGACGGGTGCTTTATTTTTACCCGCGTCATGTTTGAGTGTTGCAGCCTAGTTGGAGAGACTGCATATCAGGGTGACGTTTGCTTGATGACAATTTGTTACAATTGGTAAAGGTAAATTACAGAAATTACAAAGATAGTAGTAGAGTGGCCCCCTAAGTTCCGCAAGTCGATCCCGTCCGATTCCAAAAAACCGTGCAAACGGGCCTTGCGGAACTGTCCTAACCCTACAGCTGGTCGCCCACTCTTCAGTACGGGTAAGGCAGCCCTCTAAGGGCTGCAAGCCGCAGGGCTCACCAGAGTGTACTGAGAGGTCTCTATGGCAGTGGCCGGAAGCAAGGAAGATATATTAGAAGGAGAAATAGGGGTTCAAACAGAACTTTTGTCCATTCAGGGAAGCAAAAGCTTCGTATTTCCAGTTAAGGGCGGTCACCCGTCCAAAGAGAAACCAGACTCTGCGGTGTGGCTCCTGTGTTGCACTAGGCTGGTGAGTGAGGCATGGAGCGGAGCGGAAGAGGTGATCTCTCAGTGGTCACCCGTCCAAAGAGAAACCAGACCCTGCGGTGTGGCTCCTGTGCCAGGTAGGCATCACTCAGTGCACTAGGCTGGTGAAAGAGGGCAGGAGCGGAGCGGGAGAGGTGTTGTCTCAGTGAGAAAATAGAGAATATATATATATATATATATATATATATATATATATATATATATATATATATATATATATAAAATAAAGAATTTGAAAAACAAATATAAGTTATTGTATATGCGCACTGTCTGAGGACAGTGCGCGCCAAGTTGATGGTGTGCGCTAGTTTGCAGCGCAATATAATATATAATAATATTATAAAAGAAAACATAAATAAAGTACATATAAAATTATACATAGAATAATGAAAAATATAATAAAAATAAAGTTACATTAGTTATGGCTCCGCGACCCACGTTTCAGGGAACGGGTATCTCACGTTCTCTAAGCCTGTAGGGGAGACTGCTACAATACTCCCCCCCTAGTGACGAGGAAGGAGGAAAGAAATCTTGGTGGTGCGGTGCTGCTGTTTTGTTGCCAATTCGATGGTAGATATACCAGGAGCCTGATCTGTGGCCAACAGATATGCCGGCTTGACTCGGTCGATGGCCACCGCGTCTTGAGCACCATTCCTGTCAATGGTGACAGTCTTCCTGGTCCTTCTCAGGACGAGGTAGGGTCCTTGGTAGGGCTGCGTCAGAGGCCAACGGACGGCATCCACGCGTATGAAGACGTGGGTGCAGGTGTCGAGGTCCTGGCTCACAAAGCTCTTCATCGGGGAAGAACGAGGCTGCACTGGCTGAAGGCTTCTCATGACACCTTTGAGGCGGGAAGCGAAGTCTTGGACGCTGCAGGGTGCAGGGTCGGATTTTTTTTTACCAGATGTTCGCCTGGGAGCCTAAGGTTGGTGCCGTAAACCAGCTCAGCCGAGGAGTGGTGCAGGTCTCCCTTCAGGGAGGACCTGATGCCGAGGAGAACAATGGGGAGAGCCAGGGACCAATTCTCTCGTTGGGTGGAGGCCATGAGGGAGGACTTCAGTTGGCGATGGAACCGTTCGACCATGCCGTTGGCCTACGGGTGATAGCTGGAAGTCCTGTAGCGGCGGATGCCGAGCAGGGTCATGACCTTGTTCCACACGTTGGCCTCGAACTGGCCGCCGCGGTCTGAGGTGAGGCTGAGAGGAACACCGAACCTGGAGACCCAAGTAGCGATGAAAGCGTGGGCGACGGTGTCCGTTGTGATGTCAGCGATGGGGGTGACTTCAACCCAACGTGTAAAACGATCCACACAGGTGAGGATGTAGCGATGACCGTCAGAGGGTGGCAGAGGGCCGACCAGGTCAATGTGGATGTGGTCGAATCTCTCCGTGACGGGTGTGAAAGTGCCGGGCGGAGAGTGAGTATGCCGAGTCACCTTGGAGGCTTGACAGTTGGTGCAGGTACGAGTCCAGAGTCTGACATCCTTGTTGATGCCCTCCCAGATGAAACGAGACGTCATCAAGTGCTGTGTAGCTCAGACGCCAGGATGAGAGAGATCGTGAAGCTGACGGAAGGCCTGGTAGCGATGTCGCTGTGGCAGGTAGGGACGGACAGCGTCTGTGGAGACGTCAGCGTAGAGAGCGATCTTGGTGCCTGGGAGCGTGAGTTTCTTTATCTTGAGCGCCGGGTTGTACAATAGCTTGTCCAGTTCGGCGTCGCCGGACTGGTCGGCAGCTATGGCGGCGTAATCAAGAGAAAAGCACGTCACAGCAGTAATGTTGCGGAAGAGGGCGTCTGCTGGAGCGTTGTCTGCGCCTTTGATGTACCTGATGTCGGTGGTGAATTGAGAAAGGTAGTCCATGTGGCGAAACTGCCGTGGAGTGTAGGAGTCCTTGTTTCTCAGGAAGGCAGTAGTAAGAGGCTTGTGATTGGTGTACACATGGAAGCGACGGCCTTCAACTAAATAGCGAAAACGCTTGACAGCCTTGAAGATGCCGAGAAGTTCTCTGTCGTATGCGCTGTACTTGGTTTCGGCCGTGTTGAGCTTCTGTGAAAAGAAGGCAATCAGCTTCCAGGCACTGTCGACGAGTTGTTGGAGGATGGCACCAGTCCCAGTGTCGGAGGCGTCTGTCACTATGGAAGTCTCTGCGTCAGGGAATGGGAAAGACAGCATGACTGTGTCGCTGAGGGCCTTCTTAGCTGTGAGGAAGGCAGCGTCAGCGTCCGAAGTCCAGATGAGAGTGACAGACTGGTCACGCTTACAGGGCTTGACCATGGCGTAGAGTGGCTGAAGCAGGAAAGAGCAGTGTGGGATGAAGCGGTTGTAGTAATTAATCATATCCAGTAATTCTTTGAGTTTCCGCTGGGTGGACGGCTTCGGGAACTGCTGAATGGCTTCACACTTCGTGTGGAGTGGAGCGATGCCTGCTGGAGTTACAGTGTGGCCGAGGAAGGTGAGAGAGGTGACACCGAACTCAGACTTCTCCACATTGATCTGTACGACATAGTCTTGTAAGCGGGTGAGGACTTGGTGAAGGTGTTGTCGGTTTGAGGCTTCATCTGGGTTCGCGATTAATAAGTCATCGATGTACGTGAAGCAGAAGGGCAAACCTCGAAGAACCTCGTCAATGTAACGTTGGAAGGTCTGTGCCGCATTCATGAGTCCAAAAGGGCATCCTGACGTACTCAAACAGACCGAAGGGCGTGATGATGGCGGTCTTCGGGATGTCGTCAGGGTGTACTGGAATCTGATGAAAGGCCTTGACGAGGTCTATGCGTGAGAAGATGGTGGAGCCAGCGAGTTGGGACGAGAACTCCTGGATGTTTGGCACAGGGTATCTGTCCATCTGGGTGTGAGAGTTGAGGGCACGGTAGTCTCCACAGGGCCGTATGTCGCCGTTTTTCTTGGGGACGACGTGGAGGGCTGATGACCAGTTGCTGCTGTTAGGCGGCACAATACCTTGGCGCATCAGAGACTCGAACTTGGCCTTGGCTTGACGGTAGCGTTCTGGAGCTAAGTGACGGGCCTTGGCGTGTACTGGTGGTCCTGTTGTCTCGATGTGATGCGTGACGTGGTGTTTGACGGGCAAGCTGGCTGAGTCAGCGTAGGGAAAGACTTAAGCAGGTCAGCGAACTGGTAGTCCTTTTGGATGACAGCGAGGTGCATGCTGTGACCTGGCGCTGATTGTGCTGTGGAGGAGATGGAGGTGAGTGGGTCAACCAATTTTTTACGTTTGACGTCCACCAAGAGGTTGAAGTGCCTCAGAAAGTCTGCTCCGAGGATTGCTTGTGAAACGTTCCCGACGTAGAAGGTCCATTCGAAGGAACGTCGGAGGTAGAGGTTCAGTTGCAAGGTGCGCCGTGTGTAGACAGGTAGCTTGGTCCCGTTAGCGGCGAAGAGATGCAAGATTGGAGGTAGGATTCTTAGATTGGCGGTCGCGGGGATTATACTGACATCGGCGCCGGTATCAATCAGGAACCTTATGTTGGAGCCCTCAGCACTGCTCCAGTGCTGAGGGTTGGCGAGCAGCGCGCTGCACTGATACTCGCCCTAATAGTTTGACGTCTTGTATGAACATGGGGCACACTTCGAAGCTCTGTCGCCGAAGTTGTTGTGGTACCAGCAGTGTCCTGGGCTTCTTGAGCGGGGACGGTGCTGGCGGTGTTGAGGAGTGGGGGAGCGTGGACGGCACTGGCGGTGTTGAGGAGTGGGGGAGCGGGACCGTTGGCAGTCCTGGAACTGCCTCTTGAGGGAGGTGACCTCAGTCGTGAGCTGGGATACCAGCTTGGTGAGCTGAGCGAGCTGAGTGTTGTCCTGGGTTGTAACTGAGGACACTGAAGAAGCCTGTGGTGTAGGGATGGTTACCATAAGGTCGTCTGCTAACTTAGCGATGGCATCAGGGTCTAGGCTGTCTTTGACGCTGAAAAGAGCAAGCTGTGTAGCAGGAGGCAGACGTTGATAAAACAGCTGTTTGAACAACTCGGGGTCAAAAGCGCTGTATTTGTCTCCGAGTAGCTGCTTCATGCGAAGCAGTAGGTCTGTGGGCTTCTCATCACCCAACTCATCCTTGGAGAACAGCTCTTTGAGGAGGGTGGCAATAGAAGACTGAAGTTTTGAGAGTAGAGCAGTCTTCAGGTCTTCATAGGGCGTGGTGGAGGTGGAAGCTTTTGAGATGACGTCAGAGACTTGTGGAAGGACGTCAGGAGGCAGGAGGCTAGCAGCATGGGTGAACTGGGTGAAGCTATTGGAGATTTTGGATGTCTTAAATCCTCACTCTAAAATAGCGAACCACATAGACGGGTTCTGTGGGCAGAAAGGTGGCGATCTGAGTGCCACTGCTGCTGCAGTGTAGAGGTCGTCGTTGTCAGGCATGGTGAAGTCAAGTGGTGTTGAACTGAGTGGCAAAGGCGCTGGCGTGAACGGGCCAGGGGCCACAGTAGCTCAGGGAACGAACCACAGTTAACACTAGTAACACTGGTGTATAAACACGCCCCATGCAGGGCACCTTGGTGGACACTAAGGCACTGAGTGTCCGGGAAGGCACTGTAAGTAATTAATCCACGGGAAACTATAGTAATCCACAGGGCGGTGAGCACTGAACACAGGTGAGAGCACTATTAATCCACCGGAGAGTAGAGTAATCCATCGGGCGATGAGCACTGAACACAGGTGGGAGCACTATGCACCGTAGGTAAGTAATCCACGGGAGAGTAGAATAATCCACAGGGTGATGAGTAATCCACAGAGCGGTGAGTAGCGACAGTGGAGTAGGTCACTTTAACGTCGCGAGGCGGTAGGGCAGGGATTGCACTGAGGGAGCAAAGGGGTGTGTTGAGGACACATAGGGCCGCTAGCGGGCGCGTTTAGGGCGCAGGGGCCGCGCTGAAATGCGCTTTAGGCCGTGCCGATGACGCAAGAAGGCGTCAGGGGGCGTAGAGGCCACGCATGCGTGCGCATTTAGGCCGCTGAAGACGCAGTAAGGCATCTGAGGGGGCACAGAAGGTGCCAGGGTGGGTGGGAGGGGATAACCTATTAAGTGGCAGCTACACAAAAGTGTAATATTTTCCCTGACCGTTGGCTCAATCTCACAAACACCATAATGGAGATGAGACTTTTTGCCTTCGGAGTGATCAAGTGAATGAATCTATAAGACTCAGGCCGTCACACTGGGGACATTGTGCTCTTTGTTCAGCACAAGCTAGATGCCACTTATGACCATAGCTACACTCCGGGGTCACCAATTATAAGTTGATGCTTGGGTGTTGTAATAGCTAGTTGATCGACTGGAGAGAGAAAACTCATGTCCAGTTAAGGTTATTTTTATTCAGAAAATATAGAATATATATATATAATAAAGAATTTGAAAAACAAATATAAATTATTGTATATGCGCACTGTCTGAGGACATTGCGCGCCAAGTTGATAGTGTGCGCTGGTTTGCAGCGCAATATAATATATAATAATATTATAAAAGAAAAACATACATAAAGTACATATAAAATTATATATGGAATAATGAAAAATATAATAAAAATAAAGTTACATTAGTTATGGCTTCGCGACCCACGTTTCAGGGAACGGGTATCTCACGTTCTCTAAGCCTGTAGGGGAGACTGCTACAAAGCTTCCTAACAAAAAATCCCGCTCTGTCAGCAGTAGAAAGAGCGACAGGAGAGGCGA
>JAPQNM010000019.1:1900919-1908419 GCA_029783475.1 Metacarcinus magister | reverse complement strand
TGCGAACGCTTTCTGTGGGAGTACGATAGATAAATAAATTGATTGGTAAATATAAAAATAGATAGATAAATATAGATAGATAGATAGATAGATAGAGAGGAAGATAGAGTGGTGAGAAGATATACATAGAGTTCGATAAATATATAAGAAGATAGGTAGAAGGGTATATTGTTTGATTGGTTAATTAACGGTCACACAATTTCGTTAATTTTTTCCTTAATTTCTTTCGTTGTTTTTTACTTTTTCCTGTTTGTTTCATTTATTACCATCATATTTTTTCCCCAAATTATCCTTCATGCCTCTTCATGCATACATAAAGAGAGAGAGAGAGAGAGAGAGAGAGAGAGAGAGAGAGAGAGAGAGAGAGAGAGAGAGAGAGAGAGAGAGAGAGAGAGAGAGAGAGAGAGAGAGAGAGAGAGAGAGAGAGAGAGAGAGAGAGAGAGAGAGAGAGAAAGAGAAAGAGAAAGAGAAAGAGAAAGAGAAAGAGAGAGAGAGAGAGAGAGAGAGAGAGAGAGAGAGAGAGAGAGAGAGAGAGAGAGAGAGAGAGAGAGACGAGGAGAGAGAGAGAGAGAGAGAGACTGGGAGAGAGCGAGAGCGAGAGCGAGAGCGAGAGCGAGAGCGAGAGAGAGAGAGAGAGAGAGAGAGAGAGAGAGAGAGAGAGAGAGAGAGAGAGAGAGAGAGACTACTTACTTTTTTCTCACACACACACACACCACACACACACATGCGCGCGCAAACACCCAAACAACATCACTTACCCCTATACCAAGGATTCCTTTTCGTCGGCTCCACTGCCGGCTGGTTTGAAGCCTCTTTCCGCCATATGATAGTTTCGGGATGCTTTTGACTTAGCGATTGTCCATTCGAAACTTTATCCGAGTTAAAGGCTCCATTCTGTGATTTGTTTCTAATACGTGCCGTTGTCGGTGCTTGAGATGAGGTCGTGGTTAACTCTTGGGGCTCAGAAGATACAGTAGTCACTAGTACTGATTCAGTTGGTGTTTGAGGCTTCATAACACCTTTAGATAATTTGGCAGGTGGAATAGAAGCTTTATTAATTAAGTAATATTTCAAAAATGCTTCAGGTGACATTGTTGGCTTCAAGAGAGGTTCTATGTATGGTTTATTGTTATGAAAGATTTTACTGGATAGTGATGGTGGTGGTAATACTGGTAGTGGTAGGGATGGATATATAAAAGGTGATTCAGTAGTGACCTGAGACTTCATCGAGCTACGAGAAGTAATTAGGTTGCTTACAAAGTCTTCATTCCTTCTAAGAGGTCCATCAATATGCTTCAAGGACTGTTCCAAACCAAAGAAACGTTGCATCAAGGCTTCATAGTAAGTGTCAAGTTCTGTGAGGCTTTCATGGGACTTCTGAGGCTTCAAGGACGGTGTGGTAGGAGCGGGTGATGTCATCATAGCTTTTAGGGGAGGTGAAGCCTTCTTAAAGCTTTTAAATGATGATAAGTGCTGTGGTATCGGTGTTTTGTGTGTTTGTATGTTTCGTAACATAATGTTCCTGTACGGATGAGTTGTAGGCTTCATGACAGGCTTAGGTGTTACTGGAGATCTTAAGAATGCTTCAAGTGGCAGTGACGCCTTTAAAGAGGATTCGTTATGTGTAGAATGCTTCAGTGGGGCCTCAGATAATGGGGAAAGAGTTTGAATGTTGTTGAAAAAATATCCCTGGAAAGTGGTAGGCATTGTTTGAGGTACCAGTGAGGTTTTGCTTAATGTTCGACTCATGAGTGAGGCTTTAGAAATCTCAGACTTCTTCAAGAGGCTTTTCAGAGTTCTTGGGTATTGTAGAAGTGATACACTAGGCTTCAAAGTAGTGAGCGGGGCTTCATTGGATTTAAAAACTGTGATTGGGGCTTCAAGAGGCTTTAAAGTCATGAGTTCAGCTTCACTGGGATTTAAAATCACGATTGGGTTTTCAACGGGCTTTGTAGTCGTGACTGCGGCTTCATTTGGGTTCAGTGTCATGATTGGAGCTTTATTTGCTCTCAAAGCCGGGATTGGGGGTTCAGAGGCCTTTAAAGTCGTTGTCGGGGCTGCATTGTGCTTTAAAATCATGGCCAGGGACTTATTGGGCCTTATAGTCATGACTTGAGCTTCATTGGGCATTTCAGTCGTAATAGAGGCTTCATAAGGCTTTGTGATTGAGTTCTCATTGGGTTGTAAGGTTGTGATTGAGGCTTTCTTGGGTTTTAAAATCGTGATTGAGGTTTTATTGGGTTTTAAAGTCCCGACTGGGACTCTCTTGGGTTTTAAAGTCGTGATTGAGGCTTTCTTGGGCTTTAAAATAATGGTTGGGACTTTATTGTTTTTTAAAGTCGTGATTGAGAATTTATACGGCCTTAAAGTTGTGATTGATACCTTATTAGGTTTTACATTCACAATTGGATCTTCAATGGGCTTTAAAGTCGTCATGAGGTCTTCATAAGGGTTCAAAGTCGTGATTGAAGCCGTATTATTGTTTATAGTCGTGATTGGAGCTTCATTGGGCTTTAAAGTCGTGATTGAAGCCTTTTTAGTGTTTATAGTCGTGATTGGAGCTTCATTGAGCTTTAAAATCGCGATTGAAGCCTTTTTAGTGTTTATAGTCGTGATTGGAGCTTCATTGGGCTTTAAAGTCGTGATTGAAGCTTTATTAGTGTTTATAGTCGTGATTGGAGCTTCATTGGGCTTTAAAGTCGTGATTGAAGCTTTATTGGGCGCTAAAGTCATGACTGGGGATTCATTAGATTTTAAAGTCGTAATTGGAGCTTCAATTGGCTTCAAAGTCGCCATGTGGTGATCATTGTAATTCAATGTCTTGATTTGGGCTTCATTGGGCTTTAAAGTTATGATTGGGGCTTTATTAGGATTTAAAGTCGTGATTGGAGCTTCATGGGTCTTTACAGTTATGACAAGAGCTGTATTAGACTTTGATGTCGTTATTTGAGTTTTATTGGTCTCTATTATCGTAACTAGGACATCATATGGCCTTATGATTGTGATTGGGACTTCATTAGGTTTGGAAGTTATAATTGGGGCCTTATTGGGTTTTAAAGTTGTTATTTGCCCTTCATTGGGTTTTAAAGTCATGATTGGAACTTCAGTGGGTTTTAAAGTCATGATTGGAACTTCAGTGGATTTTAAAGTCGTGATTGGAACTTCAGTGGGTTTTAAAGTCATGATTGGAACTTCAGTGGGTTTTAAAGTCATGATTGGAACTTCAGTGGATTTTAAAGTCATGATTGGAACTTCAGTGGGTTTTAAAGTCGTGATTGGAACTTCAGTGGGTTTTAAAGTCGTGATTGGAACTTCAGTGGGTTTTAAAGTCATGATTGGAACTTCAGTGGGTTTTAAAGTCGTGATTGGAACTTCAGTGGGTTTTAAAGTCATGATTGGAACTTCAGTGGGTTTTAAAGTCATGATTGGAACTTCAGTGGGTTTTAAAGTCGTGATTGGAACTTCAGTGGGTTTTAAAGTCATGATTGGAACTTCAGTGGGTTTTAAAGTCATGATTGGAACTTCAATGGGTTTTAAAGTCGTGATTGGAGTTTTATTGAGCCTTAAAGTCGTGATTGAATCTTTATTTGGCTTCAAAGTGGTGATTGGATCTTCATTTGGCTTTAAAGTCGTATTAAAACTTCTATGGGGCCTTAAAGTTGTTATTAGAGCTTCATTGGGCTTTAAAGTTGTGATTGTAGCTTTAATGGGTTTTGAAGTCATGATTAGCCTTTCATTGAGTTTCAGAGTCGTGATTGAGACCTTATTGGATTTTGAAATCGTAAATGGGGCATCATTGGGCTTTAAAGTCATGATTTGAGATTCAATGGGTTTCAAAGTAGTGATTAGGTCTTCGTTAAGCTTTAAAATCGTATTTGGGGCTTTATGAGGCCTTAAAGTCGTTATTGGGGCTTTATTAGGCTTCAAAGTCATCAATGCCCCTTTATTGGGTTTCAAAGTCATGATTGGGGCACCATTGGGCTCTAAAGTCATGATTGGAGTTTCACTTGGCTTCAAAGTCATGATTGAGTCTTCATTGGACCTTAAAGTCGTGATTGGCGCTTCATGGGGTTTTAAAGTTGTTATTAAATCTTTATTTGCTTTTATAGTCGTGCTTAGAACTTCATAAGGCTTTGCAATAGTGTTTGAGGCTTCAATTGCATTCAAAGTCGTAGTTAAGGTTTCATAGGGTCTTATTGTCATGATTGGAGCTTCAGGAGCCCATAATTTTACGGTTGGGACTTCATTGGGCCTTAGTGTTGTAGTTGGTGCTTTATCAGACTTTAACATTTTGATTGGTGTTTCATTGGACCTTAATGTCATAATTGGTGCTACATATGACATTTCAGTAATGATTGAGGTTTCAGTGGCTTTTAGAGTGGTGATTGGGGCTGCATTGGGCTTTAAGATCGTGATTGACGCTTCATTGGGCTTTAATGTCATATTTGGTGCTACATATGGTTTTTCAGTCACGATTGGTGCTTCAGTGGCTTTTAAAGTAGTGATTGGGGCTTCATTATGTTTTAAAGTCGTGATTGGCGCTGCAATGGACTTTAAATTTGTGATTGATGCTTCACTAGGTTCTAAAGTCGTGATTGGGACTTCAAAGTGATTTATAGCCGTGATTGGAGCTTCATCAGGCTTTAAAATTGTGATTGGTATTTCATTGATCTTTAAAGTCTTCATTGGTGTGTCATTGGTCTTTAATGTCCTAATTACTGCTTCATTTGGCTTTAATGTCGTGAATAAGGCTTCATAGGATTTTCCAGTCATGATTGGGGCTTCAGAGGGTTTCAGAGTCAAGCTTGGGGCTGTATTGAACTTTAAAGTCGTCATTAGAGCGTCATTGTGCCTTACAGTCGTGATTGGGGATTCTTTGGGCCTTAAAGTCGTGATTGGTGCTTCATTAGGTTTTAAAGTAGTAATTGAAGCTTTAATGGGCCCTAAAATTGTCACTAGTTCTTCATTATGTTTCAAAGTCGTGATTTTGGCTTCGTGGGGCTTTAAGGTCATGACTGGAGCTACATTGGGATATAAAGTCATGTTTGGGGCTTCATTGGGTTTTAAGGTCGTAATTGGGTCTTCATTCTGCTTAAAGGCCGTAATTTGGGCTTCATAGGGTTTTTCAGCAATAATTGGTTCTTCAGGCATTTTCAGAGTCGTTATTGGGGCTGCATTGGATTTTAAAATTGTTATTGAAGCTTCATTGTGCCTTATACTCGTGACTGGGGGTTCAATGGGGTTTAAGATAGTGGGTATTGCTTCATTGGGGTTTAAAGTCGCGATTAGTGCTTTATTAGGTTTCAAAGATGTGATTGGGGTTTCATAAGGCTTTGAAGTAGTGATTGGTGCTTCATTGGGCTTTAAATTTGTGATTAGGGCTTCATATGGCTTTTTAGTTATGCTTGGAGATTCAGGGACTTTTAGAGTTGCGACTGGAGATTCATTAGGCTGTACAGTCGTTATTAGCGCTTCATTGGGCTTTACAGTCAAGATTAGGGCTTCATAGGGCCTTCTAGTCACAATTTGAGGTTCAGAAAGACTCAAAGTCGTGATTGGAGATTTGTTGGGCTTTATAGGAGTGATTGGGATTTTGTTGAGCTTTAAGATCATGATTGGGGACTTACTTGGTCTTAAAGTCATGATTGGAGGTTTATGAGACCTTAACGTTGAGATTGAGTATTCAGAATGGGTAAGAGAGTTTGGAAAATCTGTTGTAGAGCCCATAGGCTCCGTTACTGTTTCATGGTGTGTTGAAGGATATTTTTCATGAGGATTTTTAAAGGTCTGTTGTATCCTTACAGGCTTCATTGGGTCTTCAGAGTTAATGGAAGGCTTTAGAAATGATTGACGATGCTTTTCAGGCCTTACAGTTGATTTTGAGTGTGTTGAAGGTTTATCAAAAATTCTACTTTGTGATGTAGAAACTTTGGAAAGGGCTTCAGGGGCCATTGTAGGCATCATTAGAGATTTACCAGGCGTTGACGAGTTAAAAAAGGCTTCAGTCTTCTCTGTAGGCTTTGTTTGGCCTTTACGAGCATCATCTGGTGTTGTTATTGCTTTAGAGTGTGCCGAAGGTTTCAAAATAGATTCAGTGGTTACTACCGGGTCCTTTGGTGCTTCAGAGCTATTTAGAGGCTTTACAAGAGGTTTACGAGACTCTTCAAGCTTCAGTAGGGTTTCAAAGCTTGTGGGATACTTCGGAGGGGATTCATGAGTTTCACCGGGTCTCAATAAGGCTTCAGAGTATGTAGAAGGCTTCACAATGGTTTTATTAGTGATCGAAGGCTTCGTAACTGCATTTGATGACCCAAGGTAGGTAATATTAGAAGTTTCAGATGAGACAGGTAGAGGTAGGAAAGCCTTAGGTGATATATTTAACATCTTAAAGCTTTTGAGAAGAATTGACTTCGTTAGGGCTTCGTACGATGCCAGCAGTCCCTTAAGGGCTTCATCTATCTGAATGTCAGTGGGTGTATCGGTAGAAGTGAGTTCAGAGGCTTTATTCAACAAATGAGGCTCTGTGGCTTCACGTAAGTGTGTCGGAGAGTAAAGTAGGGCCTTACGGAGTGATGATGATGAAGTCTGGTGGCCTGTGTAAGATTTGTCATCTGGCTTAGAGTAAGTTTGGGGCCTCGTTAGGTGCATGAATGGTGAAGAAGAGACAGTAGGATTAGAGGGCGGAAGACTTAGTGAAGAGAGGGAAGAAGAATAGAGCTTAGGAGAAGAAAAAGCTTCACGTGATTCATCAAAAGATCCAGTAACATTTAAGAACATTTTCAAAAACTCATCCTGTGTTTGAGGCAACTTCACAGACGCCTTGGAAAAGTTCAGAAAGGTTTCAAAGGATGGAGATGAGGTATCATATAGTGAATGAGCCTTACTGAAGTTTTTACTTCGTAAAGGAGGTGCTTGTAAGTTCTTAATATCTTCCGGTGGCTGCTTGAAGACGGCTTCGTTAATGGCGTGAAGCTTCACTAAGCGTTCAGTGGCCTTAGCGGGCTTCTCAGATTTGTCTTTCGTCCAATTTAGCTTCATATCTGCTCGAAGTAAAGGAAAAGTCTTCATCAGTGTTTCGTGAGAGGAATTGGGCTTCTGGAAAACGCCGGGTGCGAAAGTCTTGCTAAATACCTGCCGGGAAGCGTCGGGTTTCGTTATTATTTCAGATACCCGTGACTTTATTGAGGTATGATGCGTCTCATAGCTCTCGGTTCGTTTTTTGTCTTCCACCAAGGTTTCAGGATGTTTCAAGGGCTTAACTAAGGAATTAATTTGTGTCAAAGGCTTCATAGATGCGACTAAGGTTGATAGCGGCTTTGCTTGACCCTCATATCGTATTGCAGGCTTCGCTAAGGACGCAGATTGCTGTACAGTTTTGCTCAAAGCTTCATATTGAGTTTGGTAAGGCGATGCAGTGATTATTTGTGCTTCATAGGGGGTCAGAGACATCGTGAGGGCTTCAAATAAATTTTTTGGGACTTCCGAGTGACTTGGAGCCCT
>JAPQNM010000019.1:1888419-1890919 GCA_029783475.1 Metacarcinus magister | reverse complement strand
CAAGAGTCCTGCATCACTTCCAGCCTCAGCATGAGTCCGAGACAACTGAGGTTCGAACAAACGGTTCACCAAACCAAGAGATGGCACACGTGAAGTGTTTAAGTGCTGTTTGTGTACTGAACGTAAGATTGTCACCTTAAGCAGATAACGTTATGCTACTGATGATAGATAGTTATTAAGAATACCACATGGACAAAAATCTGCATATGTAGATACAAACAAATTAATGGTGGTGGTAACAAGTGCTAGACCGTTACAATAAAAAGCTGACAGTATAATGTCTCGTCACCATCAAGGGTATTCTTGACATGATGGCAAGGGATAGACAGATAGTAAGTAGGCAGATAGTGTATTGTTTACCAACTTCATGTGATATGGAAGTGTATAGTAAAGATTAGTAACCGCCACTCCAACATATGGCTAAAGTAATATTCATAAATTGTTGTTGCGAAACCTGTCCTACTGCACAGCATTTAGTTTTACCTTTGACTCTCGGTAAGTTTTTTATTCAACGACACGCATGCATTAGACTAACGTTGTTATCAAGTAGCACATTCCCATGAGAACGTTTCAGTCCGCCGGAAAGAGTGGGACCATCGTCTGTTTGAGTGGACGTGTGTGTTGTGAGTGGGTGGGAGGAGGAGCTATGTTAGGAGGGCGGGGGAGGCTGAGGTTGGGGGTGGCGATAATGATAGTATGTGGTAAGTGTAAGGGTATTGGGCCTGATAGTAAGAATACTGCAGTGATGTTTAATCCTTCAGAGTACTCAGCCATAATTTTGACTACACTGTTTTGGCGAACAAGTGTTTGCGTTTTATGAATGTGTTGGGTATCTCCTTGTTTCGTTACTGAATATTAGCAGAGGTCTTCACTGAGAGGGCGAGGTGATGTGGGACGTCTGCTTATTCTGTGGTGTCAGTGAGGCTCCTGAGATCTACAGCACCAGTAAGTAGCTGCGATTACACGCTGTAATTGTGTATCGCATATTCAATTGTTACCACACCACACGACTTTATTGTTGGTTTTTACATAGTTTCTATTGCCTAAACAGTTTGCATTATTGTTATCGTTGTAATCCCGTGTTTGAGTGTTAGAAGCAACGTTATTCAGAATTATCATATGCCCATATTTTTCAGTATCATGAAACATCATTAACGTATGACAACCCTTCCAGGAATGGCAGAGAGACGTGACAACGCTGTCGACTTAATAACAAACAGAGGAAGAATCATCGGCGTGTGGGAGTGTGGAAAAAGTTCTAGAGAAATTTGTGAAATGCTAGGTGTATCTGTCAGCACCGTCAACAGGTTGATTAGACGATGGCAGGAGGAGGGTTCGGTGAAAACAAAGCCGCGTAGTGGAAGACCCCGCGTTACCACCCACGAAGACGTCAACCGTATGCTGGACACCATACAGGAGCGACCAATGTTGAATGCAGTGAAGCTCACTCATGACCTACAGCTACCCTGCCACCCACGCACCACAAGGCGACGCTTGCATCACAACAAGATCAATTGTTATGTGACCGCTAAAAAAGAAACTGTCCCTGTCACAGAAAGAATGCAGACTTGGTTTCGCTCTCCAGTATCTAACAAAAGACCAACGTTTATATGAGAAAAACTTTACATCGGTTGAAGCAGGAGCAAGACTGTGCTGGAGACCAATCAATACCCGTTATGCTGGCAAACATATTCAAGAAAAGGCCAGAAGTGGCAGAGTAAGTGTGAATTTTTGGGGATGGATGTGGGCGTGGGGCCCTGGTGAACTAGTGAGATTGGAAGGACGCTTCACAGGCCAAGACTACGTCAGTGTTTTAGAGGATGTATTGCTGCCATCTGTGCGAGCAGTGTTACCACACCCACATCCTATTATTCTTGTGCATGACAGGAGTCTCTTCCACACTAGTAACGTGGTGAGGGAGTGGCTCACGCAGCACCCAGAAGTTCACTCTCTAGACGGGCCCCCCAAAAAAAATCCCCCTAAAAAATCTGTGGGCCATCATGTCTCGTGAATGAGATGTAGGTGATGACATCACTTGTTCAGCCATTGAACGACATGCCCAGGAAGTGTGGGAATCGGTGCGCCGCCGTCCCAACATCTGCTACAATTTAGTGACATCCATGCCAAAGAGAATAGGTGAAGTAGTTGATGCTCAAGGAGGGTGGACAAAGTATTGAATGCTATAACCCATAATGATTATTGTTATCATTTAAATACTATTAACAGGAGGTATCCTGTCGGTCTAAAAATATTTGAGATTAAACGATTCCTTACGTTTTGTATCCAGCACAGTATTTACTTTTTATTTTTACTGTGGTAATTTTACTACACTGAATAAAGAATCTTTCAATACATATTTTTCTTTGTTTTTCATTTCCATCGTTTTTCCGCTATTTTCAAAGGGAATAGGAATGGTGAGACAGGGTTTCGAATATACTCAAATTACTCTGTAATAAACCAATAATATTTTTTCGAATATGAGGCCAAATATAACAATTCA
>JAPQNM010000019.1:1855519-1873319 GCA_029783475.1 Metacarcinus magister | reverse complement strand
TCCTCCTACTCTTCCACCCTCTGACTATTTCATCCCTAAAATTAGAATTCTTTATTATGACGTTTTCCAGGCCCTCTCTGGCCTCTATTCTCGAAAGGCTTACGGTCCGGATGGAGTCCCTCCTGTTGTTCTCAAAAACTGTGCTTCCGAACTCGCTCACTGCCTGGTCAAACTCCTTCGTCTGTGCCTCTCTACTTCTACCTATCCTTCTTGCTGGAAGTTTGCTTACATTCAACCTGTCCCTAAAAAGGGTGACCGCTCCAATCCTTCTAACTACCGCCCTATAGCTTTGATTTCCTGCCTTTCTAAAGCCTTTGAATCTGTCCTTAACAAGAAGATAATGAGGCATCTATCAGCTCACAACCTTCTCTCTGATTGCCAGTATGGTTTCCGTAAAGGCCGATCTACTGGTGATCTTCTTGCTTTCCTAACTAAATCTTGGTCATACTCTTCTAGGGACTTCGGTGAAACCTTTGCTGTCGGCCTTGACATATCGAAAGCCTTCGATAGAGTCTGGCATAAATCTTTAATTTCTAAACTACCCTCCTACGGATTCTATCCTTCTCTCTGTACCTTCATCTCTAGTTTCCTTTCCGACCGGTCTATTGCTGCTGTAGTGGACGGTCATTGTTCTTCTCCTAAAACTATCAACAGTGATGTTCCTCAGGGTTCTGTCCTATCACCCACTCTCTTTCTATTATTCATCAATGATCTCCTAAATCTGACTCAATGCCCTATCCACTCCTATGCTGATGACACCACCTTGCATTTTTCAACGTCGTACAACAGACGCCCAACCCAACAAGAATTAAATGACTCAAGGCGAGATGCTATAGGACGCTTAACTTCTGATCTTTCACTTGTTTCTGATTGGGGCAGAGCAAACCTTGTTTTCTTCAATGCCTCAAAAACTCAATTTCTACAACTATCTACTCGACATAACCTTCCAGATAACTATCCCCTCTTCTTCAATGACACTCTACTTCCCCTCTCCACCACATTAAACACACTCGGTCTATCCTTTGCTAAAAATCTAAACTGGCAATTTCATATCTCTACTCTTGCTAAATCAGCTTCCAAGAAGTTAGGTGTCCTATGGCGTCTGCGTCCATTTTTCTCTCCCTCTCAGCTGCTTGCTCTGTACAGGGGCCTTATCCGCCCATGTATGTAGTAGGGCTCACATGTCTGGGGGGGCTCAACTCACACAGCTCTTTTAAACAGGGTGGAGTCTAAAGCTTTTCGTCTCATCAACTCTCCTCCTCTAACTGACTTTCTTGATTCTTTAAGTCACCGCCGCAATGTTCCATCTTTATCTATCTTTAACCACTATTTTCATGCTTACTGCTCTTCTGAACTTGCTAACTGCATGCCTCCCCCCCTCCCGCGGCTTCGCTGCACAAGACTTTCTACTTCTTCTCATCCTAATTCTGTCCATCTTCCTAATGCAAGAGTTAACCAGTATCTTCACTTTTCATCCCTTACACTGGTAAACTCTGGAACTCTCTTCCTTTGTCTGTTTTTCCACCTGCCTATGACTTGAACTCTTTCAAGAGAGGAGTGTCAAGACACCTCTAATGTTAACTGGATCTCCACACCTTGTTTCTATTCTCCTACTGTCCTCTTTACAGGGTCTGGCGACAAGCGGGATTATTTTTTACTTATTTCTGTTTTCCCTTAGCCATTACCCTTTTAATAAAAAAAAATAAAAAATAAAAAATAATTATATATATATATATATATATATATATATATATATATATATATATATATATATATATACATATATATATTGACTACCAATTAATATTAACTTTTTATAGAGTTGTGGGGAAGAAAAATGATGGAGTAAGATACCCCGAATATATTTACACACACACAAATAGCAAACAGTAGGCTAAAAGCAAAAATAAATCACCAACGACGAACTGCTCGTAAACAATTACCAGAGCAGGGGTATGGCACCCAAATAACTCCCTGTACAGCTGTATGGAGGGTGAGATGCGTGGCAGCAACACTCGGCAACGTAGATTGCTCCTCAGACAGCATGGAGGGTCGAATGGTGTAGGTACAGTTGAAGGGCACACTGGAAGGGAGCCCAAGTCTCCAGAAATGCCTTCGGAATGTTGAGAACCAGCAGCAGGTGGTGAGGTGTTGTCAGGTGAGAGAGCTGAAGCGTTCTGTCTGTCCCCGGTCCGGTGGCGTGGAGCTTGCCTCGGTTAGACTACCCCCATACCCCTGGACAAGGGGGTGGGGTAGTGGCGGGGAAGCCGGTGAACAAGCGCCGGCAGACGAGAGTGGTAGTTCAACCACTAATTAGGGGAAGACGAGGCAGGTGCAGTTCCTCACACATGCCCCAACTAAAACATCTGCTGCACAGCTGATGTCGAAGAACTGCAGCTGACCAGGAGACATAAACAAACTTATAATATACTTGAGTGCAGGAAACAAAACTTGTAAAAGACTGGAGTGCAGGAAAACAAATTAAAGAAAAGCTATTGCCGGCTGAGAAGGTCGGCTCCAATGTATGTACAGTACAGCACCTAATCCATAGTTTGAAGCATCGGTACGTAGGACGAAGGTCTGGCTGGGGTCCGGAAGACGCAGAATAGGTCCCGAAGTCAAGGCTTGCTTCAGCAGCTTGAACCGTTCAAGCAGATCTTCAGTCCACTGGAGGGGATCCCGTACCGGCTTCTTCAACAAGTCAGAGAGGGGGCCGGTAGGCTCAGAGGCCTGAGGAATGAAAGCTTTATAAAATGATATCAAACCTAGGAAACTCCGGAGTAACTTCTTGGTGGTAGGAGGAGTCATGGAGGTGATGGCAGTCAACTTGCCAACTTGTGGTTGAAGATGGTCGCGGGACAAAACAAATCCCAGATAGTTGATGGACTCTGCTCCAAACCGGCACTTTTTAAGTTTGACAGTCAGACCGTTTTGTTGTAGTCTATCTAAAACAGACTTGAGGGCAGAGATGTGAGTGGGCCAATCAGATGAACACACAAAAATATTATCAAAATAAAAAGAAACATTGGCCAAGTCAGCAAGCACAATTCTCATTAAACGAATATAAGTGGCACAGGCCGTAACAAGACCAAAAGGCATCCGAGTAAATTCCATCAGGCCCTTGTGAGTTGGAAACGCAGTGAAGCGTCGAGCTTTGGCAGAAAGTGGAACCTGGTAATATGCCTTACTCAAATCTAGCTCTGAGAAGAACTCAGCACCAACGAACTTATGCAGCTCTGTCTAAATACTGCAGGATGGTTCAGCATGGAAAATAGTAACGGAGTTGAGTAACCTGTAATCAATGGCCATCCGATACGTACCGTCGGACTTCCTGACCATGATAACCGGAGAGCAGTGTGGAGAGGTTGAAGGTTGGATGATTCCTTGACTCAACAGTTGCTCAACCTCTTCCTGGTAGTAGTGCTGGAGATGGATTGGCACCGGGTAGATCTTCGCTTGTATTCTCTCCGTTGTAGTGAGGATGATGTTGTGCTCGACAGTCTTGGTGCAGCCAGGTTGATCCGAAAAAGTAGATTGGTATGTGAGAAACAGGTCTTCAACCTGAGCAGACTGGTTCCAAGTGAGAGCAGGATTAATGACAGGTTCTTCAGCATTAGTTGGACCATCAGGTGTTAAAGCAAGCTCAGGTAAATCATCAATACCCTCATTAAAATAGGATGACTTACCCTTTTCCTCGGGCTCGCTTAAAGGTGAAATCTCGTCGAGGACTTGTAGCTGGTTAACTTGGGCCCGCCGGTGGTACTTCTTGAGGATATTGGCGTGGTAAGGTTTAGGTCCTCTTGGCATCTCGATCAAGTAGTCCACCTTACCCCGTTTTTCCAAAACTTTGTGAGGGCCACTCCAAGCAACCAACAACTTGCTGGAGTCACTAGGCAGTAGTAACAATACCTCATCGCCTGGCTAGAATTGACGGTCTTGAGATCTTACGTCAAAGTAAGACTTATACCGGGCGATACTCACATCCGCGTGTTTGGCAGCAAGCTGGGCGCATTCGGTCAGATTCTCCCGTAGCTCGATGACGTAACGGAAGGTTGATCTCTCATCTTCTGGGACCCTACGGTTTTCCCAAAGGTCACGGAGCACCGAGAGGGGACCCCGCAGTGACCTGTCATAGAGGAGTTCAAATGGAGAGAATTCAGTCCGGTCGTTAGGGATCTCTCTGAGGGCAAACAAAGTAGGGATTAAATATCGATGCCACTCCTTGGGCTTATCAGAGCACAGCTTCCGAAGGGCAGACTTCAGGGTACCGTGCAGCCGCTTAACTCGCCCGTTTCCGCTGGGGTGGAAAGGCGTGGTGAAGATGGGTTTTACTCCCAGTAGTTTGTGTAGCTCTGCCATAAGCTGGGAAGTAAATTGAGTCCCACGTTCGGAAAGTATTTCCCTGGGGATTCACACTCTGGCGAAGATGGTTAGCAGAGCTTCAGATACAGATATGGTGTCAATATCTTTAAGCGGCATGGCTTCTGAAAACCCAGTGGAGAAATCAATTAGAGTAACAATGTAACGGTGCCCTTCAGAAGATGGTGGAGACAAGGGACCTACCAAGTCAATGGCAACTCTGGAGAAGGGTTCAGTTACGACAGGTAACGGTTGAAGAGGTACTGGACGTACCCTACCCTTAGCCGACATACGTTGACACTTGTCGCAGGAACGGCAGTAATCCCGGATGTCTGCACACATCCCTGGCCAATAAAAGTCTTGCAAGACCTTCATCTGGGTCTTCCGGTGGGAGAAATGTCCAGCCAAAGGACCTTCGTGAGCAACACGTAAGATGACGGGACGGCAATCGCTGGGAACAACCAAGGATAAACCATTTACCTTTTGAGGGTGATCCGAGGAGAGACATTTTCGGTACAGGAGGCCGTCCTCATGTATGAACTGGTATGTGGCACCATCCCGTGCCTTTTCAACTTCTTGAGTGGTAGCCTTTGATTGTAAACCCGTCAAGGAAGGACAGGATTCCTGAAGTTGACGAAACTCATCAGGGGTTACAGTCAAAGGATGGAGCTTAGGCGGAACAAGAGGGTGGACCCGTTTTAGATCGACCGGCTCTGGTCTCCACAGCACACACTTGAGTAGTTGAGGACTCAACTGGTGGGAGATGCTGACATCCAGAAGGGCGGTTGTCTTTGTCTTGAGAGGAGAGGGAAGTTCCGGGCAAAGACGAGGCAACAGAAGATCTTGTAGGGAAGAAACGTCGGTGGTGGCTTGGTCATGGTCACTATGGAGAAGATGGTTGTCATTACTAAGTAGAGAATCAGGACTATCAGGATCTTGTACCCCAGGAATATTCCCAACTAGAGCACTAGCAAATTTAATTGGGGCCCTTACAGCATCTGTCCAACCAGTGTAAAATGGGCACCGTAAGTAACACTTAACGACAGGAAACTCGTCGATGCGTCCCAAATAGTCAGCAACTTGTACTTTGGGGCAGAGTTATGGGTCAATGACTGGCAAGGCTTCCTCAGAAATTACAACTCCCGAGCATCCAGTATCCCTAATTATAGAGGAAGACCATGACCCATTAATAGTCCCCGTAACTGAGAAGTTAGGCACTTTATGGTCTTCTAAACAAAATCCAACCTCATAGGGGGGGCGTGGTAGTAGTTCCATCCTTGAATGCTCGAGGATTCCTGGGACAGCGTGGTCGTATATGTCCTGATTCCCCACAATTGTGACAAGTCACGGTTGAGGGAGTCTGACTCCCAGGAGAAGGTAGAGGCTGGAGTGGAGTAGCAAGTCGAGGGGAGATTTTCTTGGCGTTGTTGTAGGAAGAGACCTTAGGATAGGCGTTGTGGGCGGATGTCCAGTCATCCGCTAGTTGTATTGCTTCCTTCAGCTTGGTAGGCCTTCTTTCCTTGATGAATAGGCGTATTTCTGCTGATAAGGAGGACAAAAATTGGTCAAAGATGATAAACTCCCTTAAATCAGCATAAACATTGGCCACAGAGGAAGACTCAACCCAAGAACCAAACAACCTCGATAACTGGGTAACAAACTGATGGTAGTTCTGTCCTACTCTAATCTGGTTTGACCTGAAATCCACCCGGTAGCCATCTGGAGTTTTACTGAAGCCTGTTAACAAGGCTTGCTTCAGCAACTCGTAATCCTCAGTGGTGGATGACGGAAGGGACGTGTAGAGTTCGGCAGCTTTACCAGTAAGGAGGCAACCCAGACGAACGGCAAAGGTATCTCTGGGTAAAACCAGCATCTCGGCCACACGCTCAAACCTAGTTAAATAGGTGGCAATGTCCTCTTCATCCTTGTATGGTGGTAGACTAGGTCTGGAAACAGGATCATGTGATGGTAGGACTGAGGGCTTACCTTTAGCTGCAATTTCTGCCAGCTTGATCTCTTTCTCTCTCTCAGCTTGTCTTTCTTCTCTTTCCTTCTCAGCTTGTCTTTCTTCTCTTTCTCTTTCCTTCTCAGCTTGTCTTTGTCTTTCTTCTCTCTCAGCTTGTCTTTCTTCCCTTTCGTGTTTCTGTTGTTCAAGGATCCACTGGCCAATTTCCTTGCCCTGCAGACCGAGGGCTTCACCCTGCTCCTTCAATTCTTGAAAGGAAGACATGGAGAAGAACAAAAGAGAACACAACACAAAAACAAAAAATTGACAACAACTCACGTGCAAAATCTGGCAAAAGTAAGAGTTTGACGGCAATCAAAACACTCTCATAACATTACTCCCGGGCCTCAGGCAGCAACGGCGCGCAGCAGCGACTTACAGATAACAACCCACAATCTTTAAAAAGATAATAAATAATTGGTAGTTCTTATCCTGGCGAGGTCGCCAATATGTCAGGGCCGAGGTGACTACCAATTAATATTATCTTTTTATAGAGTTGTGGGGAAGAAAAATGATGGAGTAAGATACCCCGAATATATTTACACACACACAAATAGCAAACAGTAGGCTAAAAGCCAAAATAAATCACCAACGACGAACTGCCCGTAAACAATTACCAGAGCAGGGGTATGGCACCCAAATAACTCCCTGTACAGCTGTTTGGAAGGTGAGATGCGTGGCAGCAACACTCGGCAACGTAGATTGCTCCTCAGACAGCAGGGAGGGTCGAATGGTGTAGGTACAGTTGAAGGGCACACTGGAAGGGAGCCCAAGTCTCCAGAAATGCCTTCGGAATGTTGAGAACCAGCAGCAGGTGGTGAGGTGTTGTCAGGTGAGAGAGCTGAAGCGTTCTGTCTGTCCCCGGTCCGGTGGCGTGGAGCTTGCCTCGGTTAGACTACCCCCTACCCCTGGACAAAGGGGTTGGGTAGTGGCGGGGAAGCCGGTGAACAAGCGCCGGCAGACGAGAGTGGTAGTTCAAGGACTAATTAGGGGAAGACGAGGCAGGTGCAGTTCCTCACATATATATATATATATATATATATATATATATATATATATATATACATATACATATACATATACATATACATATATATATACATATACATATACATATATATATATATATATATATATATACATATACATATATATATATGTATATATATATACATATACATATACATATATATATATATATATACATATATATATATATATATATATATATATATATATATATAAATGTATATATATATATATATATATATATATATATATATATATACATTTATATATATATATATATATATATATATATATATATATATATATATATATTTATAAAATAGTAGTAAATAAAAAGATGTTAAAACTAGGCTTTAGGTACTGAAAACTTGTCTCTTTTGAAATTTTTAATGCAGCCAGTTTCCATGAAGAAATGACATACGTAGGGTAACATAATATAGTAAAGATATGGTAGAATAAGTATATGTATAAAATAGTAGGCACTCATTCTCTTTTGTAGTATTTATATATTTTTTGTTCACCCATAACCTAATTTTGGCATTTAGATTTTCAGTAAAGAAACAGATTTACAACCCCAGTCCATATAGTAAAAAAAATGTTGGGTTAAGGGACAAGAGATCTGATCTGATCCTCTTTATCCTTACACCTACAATCTCATTTTTCAGTATTTCTTTTGAAATCAGTAGTAGACATTATTCATGTCGCTGAGAGCGGACCCTGCACGACGCCAGACTTCTTTTACTAATATTATTATCATTATTGTTATTAATATTATTATTGTTATTACTATTATCATTACTATTTTTTTTTTAATTACAATAATTACTATTATATTTTCATTATTATCATTATTGCCATTGCCATCATCATAATTTAATTTCTTCATTAGTATCATGTGACAGATATCACTCATTACCCTAAACACTCATGTTCATTATTTTATATCTTGTATTTGTCGCTGAGAGGCGATCATGCGGCCCGCGCCACTCCTCAACAGTACAAGTAAATACATTGAGTGGGTGGATGGATGAATGGATGGGTAAATGTATGGATGAATGAAATAATAAATGGATGGATGGTGGGTATATGGATTAATGGATGATGGGTGGGTGGATGAATTGATGGTGGGTGGATAAATGAATGTTGGGTGCAGTGATAGATAGAAATTGGATGAATATTGGATGGATGGATGAATGGTGGATGCCAGGAAGGATGGATGGTGGATGCGTGGAAGGATGGATGGATGGTAGAAGGATAAAATTGGATGAATTATGGATGAATGGAAGGATGGATGAATGGAAGGATGGATGCATGGTAAGATGGATGCATGGTGGTTGGATGAAGGTATGGAAATTGAATGAATGATGGATGGCAGGATGGATGGTGGCAGGCTTTACATTCAAAATGCTGGTGCTGTCTGTGGTTACTGCGGATAACGACGCTAGCCTATTCGATGAACTGCGTCGAGTTGCCAATGGCACATTTGCACGGATTATTTGCTTCAAAATATAGTATGTATCATAATAAAATTCTTGGGGAGGCGGTGGTACAGTGATCACCGTTCGGGTATGCGAACCTAGGGTCCTCGATATCCGCTGGCCACTTGTCATTATTTGGTATTACCGCCGAGTGGCCAAAGAGTACCCAAATTGCTGACATACTGTCATCAGACGGGCCTAACAATGTTTATATGCATTTGAGGTTTTAGCAGCAATTAGCCTCTCTTCGTTCTCAACATATTCTAGAGAGAACGTAAACATTCGAGGCATCACTATAAAAAAAATCTAAAAACCTACGCCAAATAACAGGCAAGAGGCAAGTCCATCCTGCCTCTATAAAGCCTACTGGCGCCAACGGTTTGTAATATAGAAAACAAAAACTCTTCAGATCGTTGAGAGTTGATTTTTTATTCTTCTCTTAAATCATCATTATTTTTTTATTTTATACATCGAACACTTAGAATGTCGAGTGTGAAAAGACTTGCGCAGTGTAAGGGTTGAAATTTTCCGTGGCTTTCACAATATCAACATGAATAACTATGTAACTACCGATTTCACAAGCACCACTCGTAACAATGGTTATAATATCATTAGTAAGCGTTTTAGATCGAACGAAGCGAAGCAATTTTTCTTTAATAAAATCGTGAATATTTTGAATTCTCTAACAGCAGTAAACACAATAGAATTGCTTACGAAAAACTTGATAAACACTTAATATTAGTTCACCAAATCGAGAATTTCATTCCAAAGTGATATATTTTTTGTTTTTTTACTGATGGCAATAACCGTAGATTATTCCTGTTTCCTCACTTTCCTATACGAATTCCACTGTAGTTTGTCCACATTACATGGTATCACTTGCTCTTCCGGCCAGCTTCGGCTGGAGGGAGGGGTGGGTGGAAAGGAGCCTTCCACTTTGCTGTCCTTTTGTCTCTATCAAGTAGATATTATAGTAGTAGTGTAGCAGCAACACGGACAGACTCGTTAGATCCATTAAAACTGTTACTGTATGTTATTCTTTTGCACTCCTTTGTACTCCTTCGTAGTACATCATGTCAGAAATATAGCACAAGGTCGTCACTGTGAGAACGCTAGACGGCAACAACGTGTAGTATATGCGTAGGCCTCTTATCCAAATACTGTCATACTCTGTGTCATACTCTACTAGGCAGATAGAGGAGTGCAAAAAATAGAAATTGCTTAGTGAAACATTGTGAATTGCTGAGGATGAAATGACACTTCTTAGGAATAACACGTGGGTATGGCGAGTGTAATCTATTTTTTTCCCATCACAAAGCTAAGCACTGAGAGATGTTATAATGGTGGGCCTTCACACCGAGTAAAGATATAACGCGACAGACAGGTATCTGTGAGACCTGGGTCACCCACTAACCTTCTAACATACAACCAAAGGATACATAAAACACACACAAACGTTCTTAATTCACTCAGAGAGAACAAAGTAAGAGTTTCTGGTACAGTGGTAAAATCAACTAGCCATCGCCTTCGGAATATGCGATTTGAAGAGGGGAAGATTTCTGTGTGGCGGTAAGATGCGCCTTAAAACGACGTTTTTTCATGGTAACATCATGAAAGGCTGTGGTAGAACAGGAATAATGTGAGGGACAGGGGCATACACAGGTAACAGAGTTTTTTTTTTTTTTTTTTTTTTTATTAAAAGGGTAATTAATGGCTAAGGGAAAACAGAAATAAGTAAAAAAATAATCCCGCTTGTCGCCAGACCCTGTAAAGAGGACAGTAAGAGAATAGAAGCAAGGGGTGGAGATCCAGTTAACATTAGTGGTGTCTTGACACTCCTCTCTTGAAAGAGTTCAAGTCATAGGCAGGTGGAAAAACAGACAAAGGAAGAGAGTTCCAGAGTTTACCAGTGTAAGGGATGAAAGAGTGAAGATACTGGTTAACTCTTGCATTAGGAAGATGGACAGAATAAGGATGAGAAGAAGTAGAAAGTCTTGTGCAGCGAGGCCGCGGGAGGGGGGGGAGGCATGCAGTTAGCAAATTCAGAAGAGCAGTCAGCATGAAAATAGCGGTAAAAGATAGATAAAGATGCAACATTGCGGCGGTGACTTAAAGAATCAAGAAAGTCAGTTAGAGGAGGAGAGTTGATGAGACGAAAAGCTTTAGACTCCACCCTGTTTAAAAGAGCTGTGTGAGTTGAGCCCCCCCAGACATGTGAGCCCTACTCCATACATGGGCGGATAAGGCCCCTGTACAGAGCAAGCAGCTGAGAGGGAGAGAAAAATGGACGCAGACGCCATAGGACACCTAACTTCTTGGAAGCTGATTTAGCAAGAGTAGAGATATGAAATTGCCAGTTTAGATTTTTAGCAAAGGATAGACCGAGTGTGTTTAATGTGGTGGAGAGGGGAAGTTGAGTGTCATTGAAGAAGAGGGGATAGTTATCTGGAAGGTTATGTCGAGTAGATAGTTGTAGAAATTGAGTTTTTGAGGCATTGAACAAAACTAGGTTTGCTCTGCCCCAATCAGAAACAAGTGAAAGATCAGAAGTTAGGCGTCCTATAGCATCTCGCCTTGAGTCATTTAATTCTTGTTGGGTTGGGCGTCTGTTGTACGACGTTGAAAAATGCAAGGTGGTGTCATCAGCATAGGAGTGGATAGGGCATTGAGTCAGATTTAGGAGATCATTGATGAATAATAGAAAGAGTGGGTGATAGGACAGAACCCTGAGGAACACCACTGTCGATAGTTTTAGGAGAAGAACAATGACCGTCCACTACAGCAGCAATAGACCGGTCGGAAAGGAAACTAGAGATGAAGGTACAGAGAGAAGGATAGAATCCGTAGGATAGTAGTTTAGAAATTAAAGATTTATGCCAGACTCTATCGAAGGCTTTCGATATGTCAAGGCCGACAGTGAAGGTTTCACCGAAGTCCCTAAAAGAGGATGACCAAGATTCAGTTAGGAAAGCAAGAAGATCACCAGTAGATCGGCCTTTACGGAAACCATACTGGCAATCAGAGAGAAGGTTGTGAGCTGATAGATGCCTCATTATCTTCTTGTTAAGGACAGATTCAAAGGCTTTAGAAAGGCAGGAAATCAAAGCTATAGGGCGGTAGTTAGAAGGATTGGAGCGGTCACCCTTTTTAGGGACAGGTTGAATGTGAGCAAACTTCCAGCAAGAAGGATAGGTAGAAGTAGAGAGGCACAGACGAAAGAGTTTGACCAGGCAGTGAGCGAGTTCGGAAGCACAGTTTTTGAGAACAACAGGAGGGACTCCATCCGGACCGTAAGCCTTCCGAGAATCAAGGCCAGAGAGGGCCTGGAAAACGTCATAATAAAGAATTCTAATTTTAGGGATGAAGTAGTCAGAGGGTGGAGGAGTAGGAGGAATATGCCCAGTATCATCCAAAGTAGAGTTGGTAGCAAAGGTTTGAGCGAAGAGTTCAGCTTTAGAGAAAGAAGAGACAGCTGTGGGGCCATCTGGTTGAAGTAAAGGAGGGAAAGATGAAGAAGTAAAATTGTTAGAGATATTATTGGCTAGATGCCAGAAATCACGAGAAGAGTTAGAGTTGGAAAGATTTTGACATTTTCTATTGATGAAAGAGTTTTTAGTAAGTTGGAGAATAGATTTGACATGATTACGGGAAGAAATATATAGGGCATGAGTTTCAGCAGATGGATGGCTACGGTACCGTTTGTGAGCCGCCTCTCTATCATTGACAGCACGAGAACAAGCAGAGTTAAACCAGGGCTTTTTAGCTTTAGTATTAGAGAAAGTATGAGGAATGTATAGCTCCATGCCAGAGATAATCACCGCTGTTATGCGCTCGGCACACAGAGAAGGATCTCTGACATGGTAGCAATAATCATCCCAAGAAAAATCAGAATAGTACTGCCTCAGGTCTTCCCACTTAGCAGAGTTGAAATGCCAGAAGCACCTCTGCTTAGGCGGGTCCTGAGGCTGCACTGGAGTGATAGGACAGGTAACGGAAATAAGATTGTGATCGGAGGAGCCCAACGGAGAGGAAAGTTTAACAGAGTAAGCTGAAGGGTTGGAAGTTAGGAAAAGATCAAGAATGTTGGGCGTGTCTCCAAGGCGGTCAGGGAGGTGAAAGAGACCTTTCCCTACAGTCATTACTACCACTTGCAGCTGGGACCAGCTATCGGTGCACGACGTGCCCACCAGCATCGACTACATCCTTGCCACGACGGGCCGCGAGGACCTCTACTACCTCGGCTGGAGCCTGGGCACTACCGTATTTTGGGCCATGATGAGCGAGCTACCAGAGTACAACAGTAAGGTGTGTAATAATAATAGTGATAATAATAATAGTAATCGGTTTGATAAGAAAGGGCAGCCTTACGGCTCAAAACAATACAAAGAAATCAAGGTACAGTGGAGATGATATAATAGAAAAAAATGCAATCAATAAAATAAAATAGAAAATGAACCGATCATTACAATAAGTTACACAAATAAAAAAAATACACCAAATGCAATAATATTGGGCAGTATTCTTATTTACTCAAGGAAAAAACTAGGAAGAATTAATGAATCTAACGATCGTAGGAATAGGGCTGTTACGATGCCTATCAGTTCGGGAATGCAAGGGAGAAAGGTTGTTGTGGGTGCGGGTGGCTTTCCTAGGTGTAGGGGAGTTGGGGGGAGCATATGGCGGTGGCGAGGGGTGTGAAGCAATTGTTTGCCGTACTGTAGGAGTGCACGCTGGTATAGTACAGGGAGGGTAGTTAAGCTGAGGGTGGCATGGGCATCTACATACCCATCGTATGCTGGACCAAGAATTGGGTGAGATTGAGACTGGAGAATCCAACAGAAGATGCATAAGTCAGCTTTGGGAGGATGAAACACTTGTAAATGTTGGTCAGTTCAGGTGGTGGTACGACGAGGGTTTTGAGGCGACGTAGCATGTGCAACCTGAATGATGCAGAGGAGACGATGGTGGTGACATGCTGGCTTCAGGACAGTCTGTCATCTATGGTGACGCCGATGATCTTGACGTCCGGGGTGTAGTTTCCGATGGTGAAGGCTAGGGGCTGGGTGGGGGTAGTGGCGAGGTTGAAGAGGTAGGGGTGTGTGTGTGTGTGTGTGTGTGTGTGTGTGTGTGTGTGTGTGTGTGTGTGTGTGTGTGTGTGTGTGTGTGTGTGTGTCTGTGTAATAATTAAGTAAATAGACATGCTGGATGACCATGACCCTAAAATCCACTCATCCAGCATACCCAAACTACTCGCTTCTGTTTGGGTAGTTGCTGCAAAACACATTGCCTTGTCGTTCGAAGACAATCTGAGCCATCAGGTGAAGGATACTGCCTGATGAGTCTTGTACCTCAGATTTTGTCTTGTTGCTGGAATAGAATATGCAAAGTAGAGTAGCTTGTTTAGGACCTTCTCATCCCCTTCTAAGAGGGCTCTTTTCAGTTCTGCCACAGACAGATCTTGGGCACACCGCTTGGCAAACACATTTATTGTGTTTGAAGCTGCATGCCTCCGCAGCATATTTGGGCACACAAATGTGAATGAATGGTGGGTCATAAAACCATGTGCACGGTCCAATCTCATCAGATGGCGAAAGTAGTTTGCCAAATTCGGGTTAGCTCGCAGTCGCGGCTTGGTGTAGTCTCCTTTTCCATCGGGAAAAACATCCGGAAATGTCTTGCTGAAGTAACCTGTTGGGGACTGGGAAATTGGCCGTTGATCTCTAGTAGGCCATTCAACATTTGCTTGTTGGTTCTATGCCTGAAGAGCAACCCTGAGCAAAGTCAATGGATTTTCTTGTGTTATAGGCAAGTCAACCATAGATGATGGTTCAATGGCCGACTTCGTTTACAGCAGAAGCTTCCTCTTGTGGTATGTTTTGTGCAGAGGGTTCAATTTGGGGAACGGATTGTACAATTCCATCCTCTGGGTACATTGATGGGTTCTGTGTGGACATCCGAAAGTGCCGATAATCTTTCGTTGTTTTCCTTGAGAAATTGGAGCGCAGCAATCAAATTGTCTCTTCTCACCAAGAAAGATCTATCTGTGATAGTCTCATTGGGGCTTTTTAGCACAATTACTGGCAACTCCTCGGGTATGCGGAACAATACATGAGCAAAGTCACAGATGTCCTGTTGGAAGATGATTGTGTGACTTCTTGACGCCTGCGATCTATCCATCTTGTATATGGAGATGATGGGTCAAATCAGTGATATCATTGACTTTTCAACCAGTGTGAGGTAAAAAGGGAGGTAAGAGGTAGGAGGGAGGTAGGAGGGAGATAGGAGGTAGAAAGGGAGGTAGGAGGTAGAAAGGGAGATAGAAGGTAGGAGGTAGGAAGGGAGGTAGAAGGTAGAAGATAGAAAGGGAGGTAGAAGGTAGGAGGTAGAAAGAGAAGTAGGAGGTAGAAAGGGAGGTAGGAGGTAGCAAGGTAGATAGGAGGTAGAAAGGGAGGTAGGAGGTAGAAAGGGAGGTAGGGGGTAGAAAGGGAGGTAGGGGGTAGAAAGGGAGGTAGGAGGTATGTCAGGGCCGAGGTGACTATAAAAAGATAATATTAATTGGTAGAGTTGTGGGGAAGAAAAATCATGGAGTATGATACCCCGAATATATTTACACACACACAAATAGCAAATAATAGGCTAGAAGCCAAAATAAATCACCAACGACGAACTGCTCGTAAACAATTACCAGAGCAGGGGTATGACACCCAAATAACTCCCTGTACAGCTGTTTTGAGGGTGAGATGCGTGACAGCAAAACTCAGCAACGTAGATTGCTCCTCAGACAGCAGGAAGGGTCGAATGGTGTAGGTACAGTTGAAGGGCACACTGGAAGGGAGCCCAAGTCTCCAGAAATGCCTTCGGAAATGTTGAGAACCAGCAGCAGGTGGTGAGGTGTTGTCAGGTGTGAGAGCTGAGGCGTTCTGCCCTTCTCCAAGCCGGTGGCGTGGAGCTTGGCTCGGTTAGACTACCCCCATACCCCTGGACAAGGGGGTGGTGTAGTGGCGGGGAAAGGTGGTGAACAAGCGCCGGCAGACGAGAGTGGTAGTTCAACCACTAATTAGGGGAAGACGAGGCAGGTGCAGTTCCTCACAAGGTAAGAGGTAGAAAGGGAGGTAGGAGGTAGAAAGGGAGGTAGGAGGTAGAAAGGGAGGTAGGAATTAGAAAGGGAGGTAGGAGGTAGAAAGAGAGGTAGAAGGTAGGAGATAGAAATGGGAGGTAGGAGGTAGGTAGGAGGTAGAAAGTGAGGTAGGAGCTAGAAAGGGAGGTAGGAGGTAGGAGGTAGAAAGGGAGGTAGGAGGTAGGAAGGGAGGTAGGAGGTAGAAATGGAGGTAGGAGGTAGAAAGGGAGGTAGGAGGTAGAAAGGGAGGTAGGAGGTAGAAAGGGAGGTAGATGGTAGGAGGTGGAGATGATGGGGAAAATCAGTGATAACGCTGACTTTTCAACCGGTGTGAGGTAGAAAGGGAGGTAGGGAGTAGAAAGGGAGGTAGGAGGTAGAAAGGGAGGTAGGAGATAGAAAGGGAGGTAGGAGGTAGAAAGGGAGGTAGGAGGTAGCAAGGGAGGTAAGAGATAGAAAGGGAGGTAGAAGGTAGAAAGGGAGGTAGGTAGGAGGTAGAAAGTGAGGTAGAAGGTAGGAGGTAGAAGGTAGGAGGTAAAAAGGGTGGTAGAAGGTAGGTAGGAGGTAGAAAGGGAGGTATGAGGTAGAAAGGGAGGTAAGAGATAGAAAGGGAGGTAGGAGGCAAAAAGGGAAGTAGGAGGCAAAAAGGGAGGTAGGAGGTAGAAGGGGAGGCAGGAGGTAGAAAGGGAGGCAGGAGGTAGAAAGGGATGTAGGAGATAGAAAGGGAGGTAGGAGGTAGAAAGGAAGGTAGGAGGTAGAAAGAGAGGTAGAAGGTAGGAAGGAGGTAGAAAGGGAGGTAGAAAGGAAGACAGGAGGTAGGTCGAGGTGTCTCCTGTGCCAGGTAAGTATGAATATGTGCGACCAGTATAAGCGAGATACAGGTTTTTCACAAATAACTTTAAAATGTACAAAATAACAATATGTTTTTAATATATAATAACCATCTAAGGGTTGATGCCTATGACCCCTGAGAGTTTCATTCCGGTCCCTTCAGTGGTCTAGGAGGAGATAGAAGACAGACATACACACAGACACACATACAAACACACAGACCAATTTTGGATGGGGTTGTTTCAAAACTTCTAAACTGGTCGCTTCGCTCGCAATTTGAAATAAGTTGTAAAAATAATAATAGTTTATTTATAAAGCAGTCATGAACTGAAAATATACATAAGTGAGGAGTCTATATGCTAGGGTATAATTAACTTTTACATGGAATTCAATGAGCGTACAATGGAGGGGATCGCACTCTTTTTAAAGCGGTCGGTCCTCTGTGCTTTGAAAGGGATTAGTGTGTTCCTGTGTCTTGTAGCACGGACGGGGAGAGGGGCATCTGGGGGGAGTAAATTGCGGTGTCGAGAAATTCATACAGGGTAGCCGTTCCAGGGTTAAGCCCTAGAAAGGCCTTCCCCGAATTTTTCTAGGGCCTCCTCATGCCTGTCAGACAGCCTCGGCATATTCAACGTGAAAAGAGCACTCTTGTAGTCGCTGTACGCGTGACTAAGAATTATTCTGAGGGCTCTCTTTTGAACATTCTCAAGTTGGTGGTGTTGTGTTATGTTGAGAGATGAGGACCAGGCTGGGGAGGCATGCATGAACTTAGGTAAAATGAAGGAAGTGTATACTCCCTTTAGCTCAGCAGCCGGTGTTCCTAGGAACTTGAGCCTCCGTAACATGTAGATTTTATAGGAGGCCGATCTGATGTTATTTGTGACATGCTGCTTCCAGTTGAGTTGGTCATCCAAGGTGATGCCAAGTAGCCGGGTTGACTGTACTACTTGGAGGGGGTGGGAGCCAATGGATAGGTGGGGAGGG
>JAPQNM010000019.1:1843019-1850519 GCA_029783475.1 Metacarcinus magister | reverse complement strand
AAAGGATTCAATTGTGATACTGTTAACTATTTGTGCTGGGAGAGAATTCCAAACATTTACGATTCTATTGAAGAAAAAGTGCTTCGCTTCATTCGATCTAAATCGCTTACCAATGATTTTGAAGCCATTGTTACAGATGGTGCTTGTTAGATCGGTAGTTACATAGTCATTTATGTTAATATTATCTAAACCGTGGAAAATCTTAAACACTTCAATTAGGTCCCCGCGTAGCCTACGTTTAAATAAACTGAATAAGTTCAGCTCCATTAATCGTTCTTCATAAAACTTGTTTCGCAATCTTGGGACCATTTCAGTAATTTTTCTTTGTATTCTCTCCAGCTTATTAATATCCTTTCCATAGTATGGTGACCAAAATTGAATGCAATATTCTAGATGAGGGTGTACGAGTGCATTATATAGTGTAAGGATAACTTTTTTCAGATTTATACTCAAAAGTTCTACCGATGAAGCCGACCAGTTTGTTAGCTTTTTTTATAACGTCTAAACAATGGTCATCTGGTTTGAGGTCGTTACTAATAGTTACCCCTAAGTTTTTTTCATGGTTAACCTTGGAAAGTTTGGAGCCATTCATTGTATATTTAGTGAATTGATTATTGTTATCGATATGCAAAACTTTACATTTATCAACATTAAATATCATTTGCCATTTTTTTTACCAACTGACTAACGTGTCATGGTTTGATTGAAACTGTAGTTTATCGGCGGTTGTAGTTACTTTACTCGTGATTTTCGTATCGTCGGCAAATTTTGGTATCTTACAGGTGAGGCCTTCATCAATATCATTCACGAAACTAGAAAAAAGAATGGAACCAAGAACTGAGCCCTGTGGCACACCGCTTCTAAAGTCTCGCCAGTTAGGTAATTTACCGTTTATGACACGCGTTGCCTTCTTTCGGAAAGCCAGTCTTCAACCCATTTAAGAATTTTCCCACATATGCCGTGTGATTTAAATTTTTTTTAATAACCGTTTATGGGGAACTTTGTGAAACGCTTTTTGAAAATCGATGTATTATATCTACCGCTTTTATCTCGTCATAAATGTTGAATACATCGTTATAGATGTCAAGGAGATTCGTTAAGCAAGAGCCTTTGTTACGGAAACCATGTTGATAATTATTAATCATGCTATTTTCTTTAAGGAAAGTCACTAGTTTATCACGTATTATAGTTTCCATTAGTTTACCAACTACGGATGTGAGGTTGATTGGTCTGTAGTTAATAAGTAGTGTTTTATCTCCTATTTTTTTGTATAGGGGTAACATTTGCTAGTCCGGTATAGTAATGAGTGTCTGAATACCCCACCGTCAGAATCGGCACCAAACGCCCCCACATTGACAGCCAGGAATTTGTAGCCATTGTCTACTATAGCCATGAGGTTGATGGATAAATACTTTTTGTAATTGAAGTACTTGCTGCCTGAGAGCATTGGGCTTTGAATCCGCAAATGTTTCCCATCTATGGCCCCTATAGTGTGATGGAAACTCCACCTGTCGGAGAAGCCCTTGGCTACAGCTTTCCAGTCCTCCAGCGTGGCAGGCATTGTCATGACTTCGTTGGAGAACTCGGCTATGATTTTTTTTTCTATATCAATTAACCGTTGACGCCAGTAGGCTTATGGAGGCACAGATGGACTTGCCTCGCCTGTTATTTGGCGTAGGTTTTCAGATTTTGTCATACTGACGCCTCAAATGTTTACGTTCTCTTTTGAACATGTTGAGAATGAGCGAGGCTAACTGCTACTACTGCCTCAGATGCATATAAACATTGTAAATCCCATCTGAGGACAATATGGCAGCAATTTAGGTAGTCCTTGGCCACTCGGCGGGTGATATCAAAGAATGAAAAGTGGTCAGCGAATAACGGGGATTCGAACCCGGGACTCTAGGCTCACATACCCGAGCGCTAAACCACTGTACCTCCGCCTCCCCACATTGCTTCACAAGTCTCGTGAACAAGAATACCAATTGTGTTTGGGGGCCAATTGTACGACATGTCCTTGTACGTGGCTCCTGTGGTTAGAAAACGGAGGGTTATGGCTACTCGGATCCCAACATCCAGGGGCTTCCTCCAGAAGGTAGTCTTCCTCTCGAGGCGGGTTGTGACACGCTCCACAATTTCGGTGAACAAATTCTGGCACACCTAGGTGAAATTTTTATATAGTTCATTGTCTGCCAAGGACGTCATAGGGTGGTGATAGTGGCCATGTTGTGGCCTTTGGGTCAGGTAATGGCGAACCCACACCTTCCGTGGGTCTCTCTTCTTTTGACTCTCTTGCCAAGCCTGTACTACTTTGAGAGCTGCTGCTGCTGTGCGGCAAAGGTCAGCCATGTCCTCCAGGTATGCAGCGGACTGACGGCGATGCATCCTGCGGAGGACCATTGCAGGTGTTGACGGTGAGGCAGGCCAGAGGTGAATGAGTGCTGAGCACCTGGCCATAGGCTGCTCGATTGTATACCCCACTCGTTGTAGCCTCGCGGTGCCTCGCACGGTAAACGCACCAACACCGGTGACAGTATACATACTATCGTTTCGACCTCGGCAATCATTCACCATAGGACATCAACGGTCGACGACGACTGTCGGTGTAACTACGCCGGCAAAGGCCACCGCTATTACGAGGCACGCTGGGAAGTCGCAAGACGCCCACTCGACCGTCGCTGAGTGGGGTTCGATTGTCGTGAAAAAACTATGACGTGTACAGACGAGCCAAGAACCAGAGCGTGCATCGCCAGGATTTGCCGTCGCACACCGTCGCCGACTATGGTTCGACATGTGTGAATCCAGCCTTACTAGTTTTATCGTATATTTTAGTTTCCATTAGTTTACCAACTACGGATGTGAGGTTGATTGGTCTATAGCTATTCACTAGCGCCTAGTCACCTTTCTTTTGCATGGGGTTAAGTAGAAATTAGGGATTTATTGAAAATTATCGTAATAAGTTCGCTGATTTGATATTTTGCCTCGATGAAATAAAATCAGGACTAAGAGTTTTGGTAACTTTAATCTTATCGTAAGCTATAGCGTAAAGTCGCAATCGCATATAGAATTAAGTTAGATTGAGCTGGGGTTATTTCCCGTATTCCATTTGGGTTATAAACGGCAACAATTAATTTTTTATTACAAAAATATTTTTAATTCTTTTGGGGGTGGGTTTAGTTATACTTGCAATACATAGTTCGAGATTTTTCTTACACCTCCTAATCATCATTTTTTGTTTCACGTCTCTTTCGTATTCAATATTATCATTTTCGTTCTGTGATAATAATTACTTATTGTGCGTGCGTTTGTATGGAATAATTTTGTTATCCCACCACTTGGATTTGTTATTTTGGAAATTGGAATGTATAACAGCGGCCGTATTAAAGATGCAATAGAATGTTGCCATGATTCATTAATTTCGGTTTCGTTTTCTACAACGCTCCAATCATAAGCTGCCAAAATTGCCCTTAATTTTTCAAAGTAACTTTTTGTGGTATAGGTAGATTTGTTCTTCGCTTACGTTTTCTTGATATATTTCGAGGTTTATATTCAAAGAGAAGATTTGAAGAGAATCGATCACCTTACTCTGGTGATGAGATGCCTGCCGGGGAAAGATGGCAGCTCTGTCATCCTCCCCAAATCTACCGAGACCTTAGTAGGGAGCTGAGGCATTATGTATATCATTATTATTGTTACTACGTATCCGTATTCGTGCGCACTGCATGTTTATCTTGTAACGTCTGGCAACTCTATTGTACTTTTGGCAACTGTGTCAACCCCGCGCGATTGACTTTTGACCCAGCCGCCCGCATCAGTGGGACATCATTCTTTCTACGGCAAGGTCGTATTATTCATCATCCACTGTTCAGTCTTGTTGTGTAATAAACACGTTCTCCGGGCCTCTCAATAGCCTCGCCGGCTACCTCTACAATTTTACACCTTCCAACACCTGCTGGATGTTGCAGTCAACTGCAGCACCACCAGGGTCAAGCTGGCTCAGCTTGATCCCTATAGCAACACCACGCGTGGAGTAGTCATGGGTTACCCCCTTCATCTGCCGACGGATTTACTGCTACGCAGTCCCAAGTCGAGGAAGTGACTCGCTGTAAGACACCCCGTACCAAAGAGACCACACGCCAAGTGAACGTCACACTACGTGGTCCTCTTCTACCCCAGTTGTCCTTGGGCAGCTGAACTTTCTGCCTCCGCCCCTGGGTGCCCGAACCCCTGCGTTACTCTGTGTTACTGCTGCCATTGCTTTGGTCACCATCAGGCCTCCTGTGAAAACGTCAAGTGTGGGATGTACAGCGGATCCCACGAAACAGGAGTACCTGGTTAAGTATAAGGCAAAACAAGACATTGTCCACCGTTGTCTCAACTGTAACCAAGCCCACCACGCCTGGAATAAGTCCTGCCCTGTCTGCCTCCGCCTCGTGGAACGGGGTCGTGAATGGGGTTGCTAACCAGTAGAATACCGCCATAATCCCAGCACCCCCTGGTATTTTTGTGTGGGGTCAGCAACTACCCACGGCTCCACCACCTGCCCCGCACCCACCGATTTTCCACCTCTACCTCCCACCTCCGCGGCCCCTTGACAGCCACCAATCACAAGCCTTCCCGCCTGACGACCACTACGCGCAACTCGATCCACTCAGACGATCGCTCCGCTTTCCACCGCACCCTCCTCATCCCGCATTATATCTTCACTTTAACAAGTTATCTGCACTTCTTCCACCCAAACACCCGCCATGTCTCCGCAGACTTCCCCTTCAGCGTACAATAATGTAACACGCTTCTATCAGCTGCCAGCAGAGTCCTTCCACGCCATTTGAAAAGAACTGGCAAACGGTCTCTCCTTGACACTCGCCGGTGTTCTTGACTTCCCCGTCTCACCTGCCATCTTCAGTCAAGCTATACAGACCGTCATTGACAAATACCTCAACAAGAAGAGGACCTGCTCCATCTCAAATATCTAGCAACTGCCTTCTCCATACCTGCACATTACTGACGGGGTCTGAACTAGCCAGTATCCTTCTCTATGCAGGACAATAGAAAACAACAACAAAGAGAAGATTTTATGATCACTGCTGCAAAACTCTGAGACGGTATTAGAGTTACTAATAAGTATACTGTCGCCCCTCGCTAGTTTATTAACTTGTGATCTTACAGATTATTAAAAGATTTGAGACCCATATGTAATTTTAGGGCATTTCTCCATGAAGTGACAAGTAGATTAAAATCTATAATAATTACGCTTTCAAATGAATTACTTATCTGCTCGCATGATTTTCTGTTAATAGTAAGACCGTTACTTCTCCTTCTGTTTGTGACTTTCTTGGACGTGCTCTTTCTCACTTGGGTAAATTTGCAGTTTCAGACAATATTCCCTATCTCTACCCACACACCCCCAACCCCTCAAGCAAGCTTGGGGGACTGTGGGCAATCGGGTTTTTTTTTGGGGGGAGGCATATATAAGTGATATATGGACTTTGAAAATCTAGGGAAATTTCCCTAAGTCAAGGAAATTCCCTAAATGTAGCAAACACGACAAATCTATTCTAACCGGGAGGGCTGCGCCCCCCCTGGACCCCCCCGCTAGGACACTATTCAAACACAACCAGAAACTTGTCCTAACCTAACCTGGACCCCCTCATCCCGCTAAGATATTATTCGAACACAACCAGAAACCTATCCTAACCGGCACCCCCCCTGGACCCAACCTCACCTGACGTAACCTGCACCTCCCATAAAGACACTATCCTGTCCTATGCCCAGACCGCCCAATGGTTCAATATCCTAACCTAACCTTCATAACTGCGATAATACTTCATAATAATGACAATAATATACTAAAACATTCACCAATATTGACTTTAAAAAATCTAGGGAAATAAAAAGAAAATGTAGGGAAATTTACCTAGAAGTCAAAGAAATTCCCTAAGTGTAGCAAAAATCGACAGCCGCCATATTTATGCCTGATACAGCCATACAGCTAAGAAGTTCGGTAGCTTTACATGAAATACCTTAAGTAGAAGTTGAGGGTCCAGCTTCGGATTGAGCGCACGGTACCGACCACAGTACCACAGATGTTTGTCTTCCCTAAGCTTGCACGGCAATATACAGTTGCCCTAACGCCACTGATTTGGACAATACACCGTGTTGACGAAGATATTGTATTGCTACACTTGACTGTTCGTATAATTTTGCTGTGAACTGCCAGTTTGTATATATACAACCTCCACATATGTCCTCCACGGTAGCCATTGTCTAACTAACGCTATCCACCATAGTCCAGGCAGTCCATCCTTGTCTAAGGACACGTGCTCATATATGATTGGCAGGAAAAAATTATCTTTTTCATGATTGGCAGCAGGCAACCTCATGTCATTATACGTCATAAAATGTCACGCAACGTCATAACACGTGACTGAGGATCACACCTTTACAGCGCATGCGCACCATTGATAACAAACACACGAACACACACAGTATCCTTTTGATGACTGCTGCGACAGGATCCCAGCTAAAATGAAGGTAAATCATTGAAATTCTGTCCCGATCTTATTATTAGTTTCCAACAGTGTAATATGGGGCTATAACTATAAACTGAGACAGCTTATAGTTACGTGTGGTGTATTGTCTGAAACTGCAATAATACCCTTACTTGTCATGTTGAGCCTGTTCAAGATACACTCGTTGGCAGAACAATAACAAAACAATGCTTCAGTAAAACACAACCCTCACACGCATTAACCCTTCAGAATATAATTTAAACTCACACCAAGCAGCCACAGCGGCGTCATGTTAACTATGTTTTACGGGCTACAGGTGAGTTGCCAGACATCTTTTTATCAATTAGAAATACACCAAAAAGGCCGCAACAAGTGTGGAAAATTTATGCAACTACACATATATTGTTCAGTGTAATGGAGAATGCAATTTATGTCAGAAAGAAGATAGATATTTCACCCATGTAAATATACATATGAATGCGAAGCGTCGAGTTTTGCTAGAAAATTATTTCTTCACTCGTGTAAATAATACTTAAACATTACAATATAAAATAATTCTCACTATGACTTCATGAAAGTAGTGTTACAACTAAGAACTAACCCGCTTGTCTGGCCTACTGTCTAGTGGAAGCTTCTCACGGCTCTAAGTTGTAACACCGAATTACCAAGTTCTCTTTAAAGAGAAAAACCCAACAAGATGGACAATCAAACAACAACCCAGACTGACAACCCGACAACAACCCACAGGAAACCCAACAACAAATCAGACAGACAACCCAACAACAACCCACACCGAAAACTCAACAACAAATCAGACAAACAACACAATGACGCAAGAAACAAGGTGCAGCTGTCACGTAATACCACCCAGCAACCAGGCGAGCACCTCAACTTGAAAACAGTTGGTGTTAGGGAGCGGAGCGGAGGTGCTGTTGCTACAGCGGCCAGGTCCAGACTGCCGAGTGCCGGGGAGAGTGTTGTGTGTGCT
>JAPQNM010000019.1:1818019-1833019 GCA_029783475.1 Metacarcinus magister | reverse complement strand
ACCCTGTTTAAAAGAGCTGTGTGAGTTGAGCCCCCCCAGACATGTGAGCCATACTCCATACATGGTCGGATAAGGCCCCTGTACAGAGCAAGCAGCTGAGAGGGAGAGAAAAATAGACGCAGACGCCATAGGACACCTAACTTCTTGGAAGCTGATTTAGCAAGAGTAGAGATATGAAATTGTGTGTGTGTGTGTGTGTGTGTGTGTGTGTGTGTGTGTGTGTGTGTGTGTGTGTGTGTGTGTGTGTGTGTGCGTGTATGTGTGTGTGTGTGTGTGTGTGTGTGTGTGTGTGTGTGTGTGTGTGTGTGTGTGTGTGTGTGTTGTTGTTTTTTCACCGTTGAAGTAATAGACGCATCACTTGCCAGAGGCGATATTTGGAAATTGAAGGTGACGCAAGTAATGACTATAATACTGCATATGTACCTGCAAGGCTGCCCCATTATCCTGACTTTTAATTTAAAACCTATGAAAACATAATTATTAGTTTTCATACACAGCAAAAGCTCTCAGTCTGAAAACCCCAATTGTCATGGGTGGAATTTTGGCCTGCGAGATTAGAGGCAGCTCGTCAATGTAAGGTCCTGGAAAATTTCCTGGGTGTCTACGTGACATGGCTGGGGACGCTTCGGCGTGGAATATTCCTTGGGTTACGTCATAAACAAGACATGCCGGAACCAATCAGATTTGCTCATCGAGACAAGGAGCGAGGGTAGAATCCAAATTACATTATATCCATGGGGGGTATTATCAGGCTGGGAGACATTTTCTGCATGCAAGCAGGACTACTTAATTGTAGGGATAGTTGCATGATGTGTAATATTTATGGCCTTGTGAGAGTGAGGTCATAGTATACGAATTAAGTCTTACCGAAGACTTAATATGGCGGCGTATGGCAGGTCGGTGACCCGGGCCAGGTAGCACGTGACCCAGCCCGCCCCATGCCGCGAGACGGTCAGTCTTGGTGGGGTCGCGGCTGAGAGAGGTCAAGGTTGGGGATGAATTTCTTTTTCCACGTTGTTTCTCGCATCGCCATTGCAATCTTGCATAGTCTGGTGGACTGCAGTTGCAATGGAGAGGCGAGGGATTGCGTGGAGTTTCTTTGAGAAGAAACTGGTGGTGAGTGGAGGAGAGGCTGAGTCTAGCCGTGTGGAGAGAGGTGGAGTTTCTCTGAGCTAGCTAAGTGGAGTTGTCTCTGAGTGGAGAGGCTGAGTCTAGCTGAGTGGAGTGGAGTCCAAGGTGGATGCCACATGGTCTCAGGAGGCTGAGCTAGCTAAGTGGAGTTGTCTCTGAGTGAAGAGGCTGAGTCTAGCTGTGTGGAGAGGAGTCCAAGGTGGACGCCACGTGGTCTCAGGAGAGAGAGCTAAGTGGAGTTGTCTCTGTGTGGAGGCTGAGCTAGCTAAGTGGAGTTGTCTCTGAGTGGAGGCTGAGCTAGCTAAGTGGAGTTGTCTCTGAGTGGAGAGGCTGAGTCTAGCTGAGAGGAGTGGAGTCCAAGGTGGACGCCACGTGGTCTCAGGAGAGAGAGCTAAGTGGAGTTGTCTCTGAGTGGAGGCTGAGCTAGCTAAGTGGAGTTGTCTCTGAGTGGAGAGGCTGAGTCTAGCTATGTGGAGAGGAGACCAAGGTGGACGCCACGTGGTCTCAGGAGAGAGCTAAGTGGAGTTTTCTCTGAGTGGAGGCTGAGCTAGCTAAGTGGAGTTGTCTCTGAGTGGAGAGGCTGAGTCTAGCTGTGTGGAGTGGAGTCCAAGGTGGACGCCACGTGGTCTCAGGAGAGAGCTAAGTGGAGTTGTTTCTGAGTGGAGAGGCTGAGTCTAGCTGTGTGGAGAGAGGTGGAGTTTCTTGGAGTTTCTTTGCAGAAGAAACCTGCGGTGGAGCTGAGGTGGAAGAGTGGTGGTAAGTGGAGTTGTCTTGTGAACCCACGTGAGCCGTCCACGCCTGCGCACGCCCACGCCTGCACCTACGCGCACGCCCACGCCTACGCCCGCGCGCGCCCGCACCCACACTATATCCTTAAGAGTAGGAAGTTCTTAAGTGGAGTAAGGAAACTCGTAAGGCTTACAATTAAGTTTTATAGCCAGGTTAGCGAGTGAATGGTGTGTGAGTCTTAATGATGACTTCTTTTTCAGGATGAGCTTATTTAAATAAACTAAAGAAGCTTGCTAGACTTGTTTACTTTGCCAAACACTCTAGATACATTAGATTTAAAACTTAGGTGATACAGAGCCTCCCGAAGGTGAGTGAAAAGAGGTTGGTGTCGGAAGGCTTGTAATTATCCTACAGATTTATCATCACGAGTTCTACACAATAAATAAATTATTGTTACTAGCATTGAACCCGTGACAATTGGAGCCCGAACAGGGACTCGTGAATGTAACCCAGAGCCGTGTTTAAAGTAACTGGACGTTGTCCTTAGGCGAGTTAGAGACAAACTAGCAAGCATGTCGGTCTGGAGGCAGGCTGATGTTGTAGACAGGGGAAGGATAAAGCCAGCCCCTCTCCAGTCTCTGCCTATCACTGACTCTCCTTTTGAGAGAGTAGCCGTGGATCTGGGAGGACCCATAGTGCCACGAGCTAGTGATGGCTCCGGATATATTCCGGCAATGGTGGATTTTGCCACGAGAGGGCCAGAGGAAACTGGCACTGTTGCTGAGGCAATGAAGGGCATTTTTTGTCGCGTTTACTGGCGGAGTAAACGGGAGGACCAGTCAATGTTACGTGCATGGTAACTAAGGCGCATGGTGTGCTGCATGGTGTGTTGCATGGTGTGGTCGAATAGGATAAATAGGCAGGTAGCTAGGATCATTTATTTCCACTGTATAACATCTGCAATTTACACCACATATTTACCATGTACACCGTGTTAACATACAGGCACTACATAACACTTGAAATTAAATGTGGTATAACAGCCTGAGCAAGCTTAGCCAGACCAAGGCGCCGCGTTCAAGAGTTTTCCCTTAGTATGAAGCTTAACGTAAATATGGGGTTTTTCCTCTTGGGCGACCCGCCTTGTCATCTGAGCTAAGGGTAGAGTGACATACACCACAGGTATGGTTGAGTGAGTGTCTGGATTCTAATAGGATGCATGACCAGAGCCAGGTAGCTTATAAGTGCATGGCTAAGAAAATGTCTGCAGCAGGATTTACATGGCAAATTTTTCCCTTGGAAAAATTTTCCAAAGGAGGGGCGAATGTCATGGGTGGAACTTTGGCCTGCGAGATTAGAGGCAGCTCGTCATGGGACAGGAATGTAAGGTCCTGGAAAATTTCCTGGGTGTCTACGTGACATGGCTGGGGACGCTTCGGCGTGGAATATTCCTTGGGTACGTCATAAACAAGACATGCCGGAACCAATCAGAGTTGCTCATCGAGACAAGGAGCGAGGGTAGAATCCAAATTACATTATATCCATGTGGGGTATTATCAGGCTGGGAGACATTTTCTGCATGCAAGCAGGACTACTTAATTGTAGGGATAGTTGCATGATGTGTAATATTTATGGCCTTGTGAGAGTGAGGTCATAGTATACGAATTAAGTCTTACCGAAGACTTAATATGGCGGCGTATGGCAGGTCGGTGACCCGGGCCAGGTAGCACGTGACCCAGCCCGCCCCATGCCGCGAGACGGTCAGTCTTGGTGGGGTCGCGGCTGAGAGAGGTCAAGGTTGGGGGTGAATTTCTTTTTCCACGTTGTTTCTCGCATCGCCATTGCAATCTTGCATAGTCTGGTGGACTGCAGTTGCAATGGTGAGGCGAGGGATTGCGTGGAGTTTCTTTGAGAAGAAACTGGTGGTGAGTGGAGGAGAGGCTGAGTCTAGCCGTGTGGAGAGAGGTGGAGTTTCTCTGAGCTAGCTAAGTGGAGTTGTCTCTGAGTGGAGAGGCTGAGTCTAGCTGAGTGGAGTGGAGTCCAAGGTGGACGCCACGTGGTCTCAGGAGAGAGCTAAGTGGAGTTGTCTCTGAGTGGAGGCTGAGCTAGCTAAGTGGAATTGTCTCTGAGTGGAGAGGCTGAGTCTAGCTGTGTGGAGAGGAGTCCAAGGTGGACGCCACGTGGTCTCAGGAGAGAGCTAAGTGGAGTTGTCTCTGAGTGGAGGCTGAGCTAGCTAAGTGGAGTTGTCTCTGAGTGGAGAGGCTGAGTCTAGCTGTGTGGAGAGAGGTGGAGTTTCTTGGAGTTTCATTGCAGAAGAAACCGGCGGTGGAGCTGAGGTGGAAGAGTGGTGGTAAGTGGAGTTGTCTTGTGAACCCACGTGAGCCGCCCACGCCTGCGCACGCCCACGCCTGCACCTACGCCCACGCCTACGCCCGCGCGCACCCGCACCCACACTACATCCTTAAGAGTAGGAAGTTCTTAAGTGGAGTAAGGAAACTCGTAAGGCTTACAATTAAGTTTTATAGCCAGGTTAGCGAGTGAATTGTGTGTGAGTCTTAATGATGACTTCTTTTTCAGGGTGAGCTTATTTAAATAAACTAAAGAAGCTTGCTATACTTGTTTACTTTGCCAAACACTCTGGGTACATTAGATTTAAAACTTAGGTGATACAGAGCCTCCCGAAGGTGAGTGAAAAGAGGTTGGTGTCGGAAGGCTTGTAATTATCCTACAGATTTATCATCACGAGTTCTACACAATAAATAAATTATTGTTACTAGCATTGAACCCGTGACACCAATGAAACATTACCTTCAATGCAAGTACTTTGTTAAATAGGGATACAGCAAGGACTTTCCTAAATTTCTTAACAGTACTACAACGTTCCGTAACTTGGTGAGTAAAAAACTTTTTCTGACGATGCAGTCTTAATAGCAGCAAATTAGGATGTTAAGTTAAGGATACCATGTTATGTAGGAAGTGTATTATTGTGTAATTACCTATGTATTAGCTCCACGGAAACTGATTATGATACAAAAGTTGTTGTCGCTCTCCGGGAAAAGAATTATGTGTCACATGTAACTATGTTAAAAGTGAAATCAATGAGGACGAATTTGTTAAATCAATTGACGAGTCAAACAGGTGGTAAAGTTATGTTGATTTTTTAATAATTAAACTATCGAAAACTTACACACAGTGTTCCATAACCCCGTGACCAAATATATTGAGTATAGGAACACGAAACAGTTGCAATAGCAGGCGACGAAATCAATTTCGTCGCCTGCTATTGCAACAGTTTCGTGTTCCTATACTCAATATATTTGGTCACGGGGTTATGGAACACTGTGTGTAAGTTTTCGACAGTTTAATTATTAAAAAATCAACATAACTTTATCACCTGTTTGACTCGTCAATTGATTTCACAAATTCATCCTCATTGATTTCACTTTTAATATGGTTACATCTGACACATAATTCTTCTCCCGTATAGCTACAACAACTTTTATATCATAATCAGTTTTCACTTCCTACATAAAATGGTATCCTTAACTTAACATTCTAATTTGCTGATATTAAGACTGCATCGTCAGAAAGAGCTTTTTACTCACCAAACCATTCAGCTTAAGAGCTCTTGTTCCTTCCCAAGATTTGGGAGTTACAAGTTGAAGTGATGACAGGAGGCCGCAAGGTCATTATAAATACACTCAAACTGACAGTTTCCAAGTTTCCAATATCTAAAAGGGGAATACCTTAATGAGGCCCCTGGGAGCATGTCTCTGGGGAACAATTTGTTTACCGTCTCTGGGGATTTTTTTAATGGATTTTTAATTGTCCTTTCCAGGCCATCTGAAGGACTTAGCTATACAAAAGAAGCCGGCGATTTTTAAATATTTTTAACTACAAAGCTTTTGCCTAGTGGTATTTTAAGTATTGACTTGATCGTGGGTCAAACCCGACCTCTGAACACCTGGACACCAATCTCCCGCTTCCACCTTAAACATGTGGTCATTCCACTTTACATGTGGTCATTTCACCTTAACATATATGGTCACGACAGTTGTCTGGCATCTATTTTTAACTTTCCAAAGCATTAACAGCTAAAATAGCGTAATCAGACGTTATTGCACTCGCCAACTGAGGAGACTGGATATTTGCTTTACCGGGAATTACGTCTGCAAGTTGAAACATCCAATCAAGGCCACTCTGTGTTTGTAAAGCTCCGAAAGATTGAAGAAAATTTAACTTAAACTTTTCTTAATCATTTTGGACATTGGAAGGCAATAAGGGACGTGTTCGCAGAAGCATTGATGCTAGGGAATCAGATACGCATTGGCTGCGAACATAAGCAATTTTGTCACTGTTATAGACGAATACTGCATTACATCTTTGCAGGCAGCGATGAATGTTTGAGCAGTATGTTGGTCATCTTTTCCACTGATGGGACGTAATACTGTAGGTTGAGGTAAGAAATCTATACGAGGGACTGAAGGATTTGAAGCATCCGCAGTCGTCATTGTGAAGGGAATTTGTGACTCCAGCACTACAGAAACAGATTTTCCAGACCGTAAAATCATTTACTAAAACAAAATGTTTAACAATTGATAGGGAAAATTGCGCAAGAATTGACGCTATAAATGTTATTATATGAAGCCCCCCAAAAATAGCTAAACACTGGCGCGAGCTGTGGACACAATTCGTGAATAATGTTTAAAAGAATTTGTGGTTGGTTGGTTAGTTGGTTGTCTATCGTGTCCCCATCTAGGGGACACACGGGCTATCTAGAGCCCGTAAATGTAGTGGGTTGGTAATTTCACAGCTAATATGGCGGCGGGTACATTGTAGATACTTCTATTAGTACAGACAGTGTGGTTGCAGCGACAACATGGGCCGCCTGATCGGACTCAGTCCCTTGAGTCCAGGCCACACGGGTGCGGAGGACGTGTGTCGCTGGACAGCGGAGCAGCTAGTGGTGAAGAGGGTCTTTCTCGTCCACCAAGCACTGTGGGCAGGGCTCTGGTTCTGTTTGGCGTATCTGTGTCGAACACAGGTGCCCAAGACGCAGGCGAATGACGCGTGTGGCAACACCTGGAGTCAGGCGGGGTGGAAGGAGGAGTGGTTCTCGTCGAGTAGCCGTGGCCTACCAGGGTGCCGACCGGGACCCTTCCTCCACCGCGGTGTCGAATAGGCTGCGCGTGACCTTCATCGCCGCCCTGTTAACTGCTGTCTTTATGGAGGAAGCGCTTCGAAGGATGGTAAAAGTGACTCGTGGCCCCACACCAGCGAGTCGAGCCGCAGTGTCGGCCCTCTCATTCCCCGAGACACCAACATGCCCCGGGACCCAGTGACAGGTGACTGCAGTGCCACTCCGGTAAAGAATAGCCAGTTGTTGTTGGTTGGTAGACAACAACTGGATGTTGTTTTTCGCAGAGTCGTGATGGAGGGCGTGCAGTGAGGCGAAGGAGTCGTACCCTTCACCAGCATGTCGGAGTGCAAGAAGCAGTGCAGTCAGATCTGCCTGGAATGCGGTGGTGTATGGCGGGAGCCTGTGTGCTACTATAAGTGCTCCGCACACAAAAGCTGCACTCGCAGTGACCCTTTCCCCAACCGAACCCTCCGTGTAGTACAGGTGGCCGGCTCGGGTGGAACACGAGGCCACCAGCGCTAGCGTCTCCTGCCGGAGACGAGCAGGGTGTAACGAATTGGGTCGGGCATAGGGAGACTTGGTGGTAGTAACGAGCGGTGGGGCCCAAGGTGGAAACGAGAGGCGATCCGGGAGGGGTAGGTCTGGGTCACACTTCACGTCGTCAGCTACCCTCGAGTTGCGGGCGGCGTCAGCTACAGCGTGCACCCAGTTCCGTTCAGGAGTAGCTGTAAGTGGACGCTGGAGTGCCTGGCGAAACTGGGTGGACAGATATGTAGCGGACCAGCGGCGTAGATACGCCCGCGTTCGAGCCTCGGCACGGGCTGGCCACTTATCTTCGTTACTACCGCCGAGTAGCCTAAGATCACCCACATGCTGCCATAACACCATCCTCGCCGGGACTGCAACGTTATATGCGCGAGGAGCTTCCGCTGGCAGCATGAGCCTATCAATAAGAAGAAACAAGGCGTCACTTAAAAAATCTAACCCGCGCTACTAACGGGCGGAGGCCAACCATCTAAGGTCTCCCTGAAGCCTACCGGCGCCATGGGTTAAAAAAAAAATAAAAGAGGCAATGGAAGTTCTGGCCAAGATGTGGTTCTTGACTGAGGGTGTTATAGGCCACACTCCTCCCTTAGGGTCACCACGGACGTCCACCACCCCCAGAATGGCTCTCAAAGATCTGTTTTGGACTACCTCGAGGGATTGATAGCTGGTGTTGTTGAGTCCTGGAAAGCAGGGTGCAGAGTAGTCCAGAACTGAGCGGACCGCGGCAGTGTAAAACCGCCGTTTCACTTCCACAGAGGCGCCGGCTCCTAGGCCCGACAGGCAATGAAAATGTGTGGTAACTGAGTAAAATGTTCGTGACAGAGAACGGGTTGACGCTCGTTTTTAGGGTGAACTGAATTAGAAATATAAACTAAACATTTTCGTGACAGAAAACGGGTTGTCGCTCGTTTTTTTGGGTGAGCTCTGTTATGAATATAAACTAACACTTGGTGACTTCAGATACACGAAAAATCATAGGAACATATACATATGAGCATATAAAATTTTTGTTGCACACACCAGATAATGATGATATATAAATATTGACACCAGATAATAGTTACAGGCCTTGACATAAATGGCACCAAGATTCACTGTAATTTTAACGTTCAAGATAAAGGTGTCATACACTGCGTAACACTGTGTCTGCAAAATCACTGTAGTCCGTATAATGGTGTATATGATAACACGAGACGGAAGTCAGAAAAATATGGCAGAATATTATTAGTTACAGAAGCAAAATTTTAAATATGTGAATAACACAACAATTTATATAGTTGATAAATGGAAAATAAATATAATGTGTCAGTAAGACCGACTTGGAGCAACTTTCCGTAATATATGGTAAAGTTTGTTATAGTGTACTTACAAATAGCTGGGGAGCCTTACTTTAGGATGGCGACCATGGGCGGACAAGTTGGGTCAAATTGGAACGTGGGGGGTGGGGGGGATGAAGGTTGGGCCGCTGATGCAACACACCACTAGAAGGCGTGCCAGACTTATCCACCGTAGACAGAAGGACGAAAATCCAATCCCAGTTGGGCAGGGCAAGGCTGTGAGAAGCGATATCACCGAAGAGATAACGTTCCTCGATGGGCAGATACAGTAGACGCTCAGCCTTATGTCTTGAGACACAGAGGCGAAGTTTCCAGTAGATTCTGCCGGGGGTGGGGGGGGCAGTAGAAACACTGTTTATGTAAACTTCGTCGTAGTAATCCAGGATGTTTTTATAGGGTCTGAGTAAACGCCGAACCCTAAATAATGAAGCAAAAACAATGGTTGAATGCTGAATTAGGCAAAAATGTTAAGAATTTAGGAGAACACGTTCATGAAACACATACGGAGACACAGGCTCGTATCCAAATGCGCGTCCTCTCTTGAGCGTGAGGGCGTCACTGCTGCCAGCAATTATGTTTTGGTGGGTTGGATCCACCGTTGGAGTTTGTGTGAAGAAGGTAATGCTGCCACAGAGTTTGTTGAGTAAAGATTGTTGTAAATGGCAGCGTGAAATAATCCGAAGCAGGGTGTGTTGCGTGTCTCTTGTCTTCACTGCCCGTAAAGTATTAATCCATTTCCCGTTATGCTCAAGGAAGTTAGGTAATACACGGCTTCCTTCTTATACAGTTTTAATGAACACAAGGGAAATATACAAGGGAAATAAGCGGGAGGCCCACAGAGTGACCTCTGCTTATAGGGTGGCGACATGCGTGACTCTAACTGGTGCGACAAGGTCAACCAGGGTATCTATCACCAGATAACCTGGGGGTTGTCATACACCACTATATTTGTTGTTGTTGTTGTTGTTGTTGTTGTTGATGTTGTTGCTGTTGTAGTAATAATAAAGTGCTATTGCTGCTACTACTACAACTACTACTCTAAATATTATCAGTACTACAACTACTACTCAAAATATTATCAGTACTACTACTACTAGTAGTACTACTAGTACTACTACTTCTACTACTATATCAAATACTATTACAGCTACCACTTCCATTACTACTGCTTATACTACTACTACTACTACTACTACTACTACTACTACTACTACTACTACTACTACTACTACTACTACTACTACTCTACTACTACTACTATAATACTACTAATAATACTAATACGATCTCTATTATTGTCATTACAGTTATTACTACTACTACCGCTACTACTACTACTACTACTACAGCTACTACTACTACTTCTACTACTACTACTACTACTACTACTACTACTACTACTACTACTACTACTATTATTATTATTAATACTACTACTACTATTACTACTACTACCGCTACTACTACTACTACTACTACTACTGCTGCTGAGCTGAGCAGACGTGTCTGGCTTCGCTCTCTGCTTTTGAGCCCTGCTGGCCTTGCCAGTTGCCCTTATTATATGGAGAAGAGGCGCATAACATACTGACGATATAGGGACGATATAGAAGAAAAATGGGTGGAATGGACCCAATAACAAACAGCCTGCTGTGTTTCCTTCACTCTGCGTTGGAGGACTTCACACCCAAGCAGCTGGAGGAGGTGGCGTTCTCTTTCTACTCACATGAAGAAATTAAAGAAGCTAAGTCTGTCCTGTGCAATTTGTTGAAAGAAGAATTGGTATGGAGAAGGGACCCTGGAAAAAAGCGAAGAGACCTGACGGACCTGTTTGATTTTCTCAACAAAATGATTGATTCGAAGCGGAAAGTGAAGTTTGTATGTGACTCTTATAAAAAGATGCCTCCTTTGGGGCTAGAAAAATTTGCACTTGTATTAAGTGGTCTAACTGAAGAAATTTTGAAGCTGAATGAAATGATGCCCAAAATCTTAGATATGAAAACTGAAATTTTTAATACTGCGGACACGGTACATCAGATGAGAGGGGAACTATCGGATATTAAATCTTCCTTCAGCAGTGCGGTAAATGGCATGCAAGAACCAACAAAAGATGTGGTGAGAAAGGACTCTCTATCTATAGATGATATCATGTCTCTCAGGTGCGATATTGCTTTAAATAATGAAAAGAAAGGGGATGTAAATGTAAGTAAAGGTTTGCTGCGGCAAGAGGAACAGCGAGGGAGTTCGGATGAACCAGTGTTACTTGGTGCTTCATATGTCAGCCCTTCCAGCAGGAAAAATGGTGAAATGAACAAAGTTCAAATGACAAAACAGAATATTAACAATCTGGAGCCGAGTTTTGTGAATGCAGTGAAGAATTACGATACGTATGATAAGAGAAGCAAAAAGACCAAAGGAATTATCTCTAATAACAACTCTGATAGTGTTTTTGTTTCTGATTCGAACGAGAGTGCAACGAACAACCAGCTTGGGGGGACTCGACCGAGACAGTTTCGTTTGCTCTCCCCGAAGTTGCCACTTCCTAGCAATAATACCCAGCAGGATTTATTACTCAATACTATGGACATCAGTGATAAAAACTCTGAATGGCAGAAGGTTCAGAGTCGTAGAAAAAGAAATCTAGACCTGGAAGGTAGCGGTAAACAGTTCTCTGGGATAAGAGGTAACAAAAATATAAATGATTCCTCCTTTCGAGCTGCGAAGAGATGTATTGATGTTTTTTATAGGGAGAGTGGAGAAGGATGTTACAAGTGATACCATTGCTGAATATATTAAAAATAATTTTGATGTAATCACTGAGAGTGTTACTAAGTTAGATATTAGATCTACCGAGTATGATGCTTTCAAAGTAAGAGTCGACATTTATGATCGACCTAAATTGTTTAATGCAGAATTATGGCCTCAGGGAGTTGTTGTTAAGAAATTTTTCAATAGACATCGTAGGTCTTCTGAAGTTTTTAATCTTTTATAGATAGAAACAGGAATTTTTTTAAAATTTTTTAAACGCAAGTTTACGTATTTCTAAGTTTTTATTATATTATATATATATATATATATATATATATATATATATATATATATATATATATATATATATTTTTTTTTATCAATTTCCTTTTTTAATGTAAATTATCATGCATTTATATGACTTTAGTATCTGTTCATTCAACTGTGGCTCTATGATAAAGAATATTGATCTTGTCCGTAACCTTTGTAATGAAGAATTCAACATAATTTTTCTACAAGAAACATTAGTAGTACAAGACAAATTGTCAATTATGGATTATATAGATGAACAATATGAGTGTTTCAGTGTTGCCGCCACATACTCACAAAAGACGCTTGCAGCCATGGCGGGCCGACCACAGGGTGGAATGGCGATTTTATGGAGGAAAAATAATTGGTTAACGGTTAACAGTATTGATTTTCAGGATAATTATATTGTTTTTAACGTTAATGTTTTTGAGTGGAATATTTTGTTTATTAATGTTTATATAAATAGTGTTACCTGGGAAGCTGAGTCTCACGGTAGATATATTGAAACTCTCTCTTGTTTGGTAAGAATACTGAAAGAATATAATTATGATGCTGTATTTTTTATCGGTGATTTTAATGCCGATCCTTTTTCTGGTCAGGCATGGAACATCTTAAGGGATTTTATGGTTGAAAATGATCTGAAATGTTTTGATGTTGACCTTTTACCAACTAATACTGTTACATTTGAATGTTTTAATAATCTTTATTGTAAATGGTTAGACCATATTGTAGGAAGGGGTCATGAAAATATCAAAGTACATAACATTGGAGTTGAGAAAGATTTCATTGGGTCTGATCACCTACCATTAGTGACTCATCTCCTTATCAAACCATCTCATCTGAATGTTTCTGGGAAGTTAGTGGAAAAATGTAGTGAAGGTGACACTTTTATAAACTGGAATGTGATGAGTGAAGCAGATATTAAAGATATTGACAGAATTTTTTTTTTTATATATATAATTAACAGTTGGCGCCAGTAGGCTTATTAAGGCACAGATGGACTTGCCTCGCCTGTTATTTGACGTAGGCTATCAGATTTTTATAGTGACGCCTCAAATGTTTACGTTTTTTCTTGAATATGTTGAGAACGTGCGAGGCTAATTGCTGCTACAGCCTCAGATGCATATAACGTTGTAAGTCCCGTCTGAGGACAGTATGGCAGCAATTTGGGTAGTCTTTGGCCACTCGGCGGTGATATCAAAGAATGAAAAGTGGTTAGCGAATATCGGGGATTCGAACCTGGGACCCTAGGCTCGCTCACCCGAGCGCTAGACCACTGTACCACCGCCTCCCCAAATTATGTGTGAAAAGCTGGAAAAATGGAATAAATTATCTGTGATACTCTGCTGTGAAACCGGTTGTAGAGAAAATAGTCATATCTCCTATATTGATAGGTTATATGACTTCATTTGTGAGGAATTTGCGAATGCATCACGATGTTTTAAAAAAGGAAAAATCAAGACTGACAAATTCAAAATAATACCGGGATGGAACCGTACTGTAAAATATTATCCTAAGTGTGCTAGAGAAAATTACATTAAATGGCGCGAACATGGAAAACTACGAAATAGCCAGGATTATGATGATATGATTCGATCTAGAAAAATATTTAAAGAAAAATTAAAACAGTGTAAAAGAACAGCAAATGAAGAAATATGCCAGTCATTAATGGATAAATTTATGGCTAAAGACAAAAGAACGTTTTGGAGGGAAATAAGAAAACAGAAAAGAAAAATCAAAAGTAGTAGAGTGATAGAAAAAGAAAGTGACGTGGAGAAAATTGTTGATATTTTTACTAAAAGAATGTTGTCTAGTGATGATAATGGTACCGCCGATGAAAAGAGTTTTCTGACTATTTTCAAAAGACACTGGCGTAATAATAAAAAAATGCACGTACGAGTGTCACACGTGTCTCTACGAAGACATGTCAATAAATTAAATAATGGGATGGGACATGATTGGATCCACTCCAAGTTTTTGAAATATGCATCAGATGCCTTTTTATGCTTTTTAGCTGTGTTTTTAAATTTATGTTTTACTCATTGCTATGTACCTATTAATTTACTAAAAGGCAATATATATCCAATTGTTAAAAAATTAAAAGGTAATATTACTGAGGTTGGAAATTACAGACCAGTAATGCAATCCTCTTGTATTATAAAGATTATTGAAATGCATCTTTTGGAAATTCTTGAAGAGAAAATATGTTTGAATCCAAGGAAACTGGGTTTTAAAAAGGGGGTTTCTACTACGGATGCTTGTTTTGTCCTCAAGGAAGTTATGTACAGTAATAATCATAAGAGGAATTCTGCTAACGCCATGTTCATTGATTTGTCTAAGGCCTTTGACCGGGTTGATCATTTTCTCCTGGGTCAGAAGCTTTTAGAGAGAGGATTGCCTGTAGATATAATACTATTATTAATGCACTACCTACGTAACCAGAGTGCCAATGTTGTGTGGGAGGGCACTGAGGGAAAGTGTTCGCCAAGGCGGAATTCTATCACCATTTCTTTTTAAATTATATATAGATAATATAGTCAATGACATCTCTGCACGTGATGAAGACTGTGTACTGGGTACAGAAAAAAATAATATTATTGCATATGCAGACGATATTGTTTTATTTTCAGTCTGTAGAAAATATGGAAACGCTGTATAATTTTTTTATATCTAGGCTAAATAGTTTAAATTTATGTATAAATAAGTCTAAAACTAAATGTATGATGTTCGGGCCTAACAACAACAGGCAGCATGTCATAATTTGTCATGATACATTTGAGGTGGTTAGTTGCTACAAGTATCTTGGTCACATGATTTCCTCTAATCTACAAGATAATAACGACATTGAGTATCGCTTAGAATTATTGTATAGCAATGTAAATAGTATTTTAAGAGATTTTAGGTTTGTAAATAAGGAAATTTTAGTTTTTTTATTTAATATTTATTGTAAACCGGATTATGGATTAAGTTTGTGGAACAATGAAAAATCAGATCGATCTAAAATATGTAGCACTTTTAACGTTGCATACTCCACTGCCTTTAAGGTTGGCCTCCCTGTTTACA
>JAPQNM010000019.1:1800519-1813019 GCA_029783475.1 Metacarcinus magister | reverse complement strand
TAGCTTATCCAGTTCGGCGTCGCCGGACTGGTCGGCAGCTATGGCGGCGTAATCAAGAGAAGAGGACGTCACGGCAGTAATATTGCGGGAGAGGGCGTCTGCTGGAGCGTTGTCTGCACCTTTAATGTTCCGGATGTCGGTAGTGAACTGAGAAACGTAGTCCATGTGGCGAAGCTGCCGTGGTGTGTAGGAGTTCTTGTTTCTCAGGAAAGCAGTAGTAAGGAGCTTGTGGTCGGTGTACACATGGAAGCGACGGCCTTCAATGAAGTAGCGGAAACGCTTGACAGCCTTGAAGATGGCGAGAATTTCTCTGTCGTATGCGCTGTACTTGGTTTCGGCCGTGTTGAGCTTCTGTGAGAAGAAGGCAATCGGCTTCCAGGCACCGTCGACGAGTTGTTGGAGGATAGCACCAGTCCCAGTGTCGAAGGCGTCTGCCGCTATGGAAGTCTCCGCGTCAGGGGATAGGAAGGACAACATGACTGAGTCGCTGAGGGCCTTCTTAGCTGCGAGGAAGGCAGCGTCAGCGTCCGGAGTCCAGGTGAGAGTGAAAGACCGGCCAGACTTGCGGGGCTTGACCATGGCGTAGAGTGGCTGAAGCAGGAGAGAGCAGTGTGAGATGAAGTGGTTGTAGTAGTTAAGCATACCCAGGAATTCCTTGAGTTGGCGCTGGGTGGACGGCTTCGGGAACTGCTGGATGGCTTCACACTTCGTGTGGAGTGGAGCGATGCCTGCTGGAGTAACAGTGTGGCCGAGGAAGGTGAGAGAGGTGACACCGAGCTCAGACTTGTTCACATTGATCTGTACGCCGTAGTCTTGTAAGCGGGTGAGGACTTGGTGGAGGTGTTGTCGGTGTCTGGGCTCGCGATGAGTAGGTCGTCGATGTACGTGAAATAGAAGGGCAAGCGTCGAAGAACCTCATCAATGAAGCGTTGGAAGGTCTGGGCCGCGTTCATGAGTTCGAAGGGCATCCTGACGTATTCAAACAGACCGAAGGGCGTGATGATGGCGGTCTTCGGGATGTCCTCATGATGTACTGGAATCTGGTGAAAGGCCTTGACGAGGTCTATACGTGAGAAGATGGTGGAGCCAGCGAGTTGGGACGAGAACTCATGGATGTTTGGTACAGAGTATCTGTCCATCTTGGTGCGAACCCCATGATGGAAGCGAGGCTTTTTGCCTTGGGAGTGATTGGACGAATGAATCGAGTAGATTCAGGTCCTCACACTATAGTCCAACAAATCTTAACAGACCTTTTTGGTGGGGCAGAATCCAGTATTCCCATGGGTCCAACGTTGCCATATCTCCTTCGCTCTGATTGGCTGGTGATTGACAGATGGATGAACCAGGTCTGACCTGAGACTGGCCACACCCTGTCTGCCTTGTGTCAACAAGAGTGTTGCCGTTTGAATGGATTTTATAGTATTATTTTTTATCGAGGAAATACCTCATTTTATTGCTACATTTCTTCATATTGTATTTAGAACAGTTTTTGCAGCATTTACCTTACTAAGAACTTCGGTGAAAGTTGACAAGTGATAACATTTTCAAAGCAACACAGTGGTTTGGTCACCCACATTCTCTCTCTCTCTCTCTCTCTCTCTCTCTCTCTCTCTCTCTCTCTCTCTCTCTCTCTCTCTCTCTCTCTCTCTCTCTCTCTCTCTCTCTCTCTCTCTCTCTCTCTCTCTCTCTCTCTCTCTTTTCTTTGTTAATCCGTCCCCATGCCTTCCTTCTTTTACTTCGTACACTTTTGTGTGTGTGTGTGTGTATATATATATATATATATATATATATATATATATATATATATATATATATATACACGCTTGACAGGTGACCTGTCCGGAGGTAGAAAAATGAGTGCTGCCGTTTGAAGGGAGTTTACAATATTTGTTTAGTATAGGAAATACCTCCTTTTATTGTTATATTCCTTCATATTGTATTTAGAACACAGTTATTGCAACATTTACCTTAATAAGAACTACGGTGAACGTTGATAAAAGTGATAACGTTTTCCAAGCAACACTGTAAAAAATGTATGCCGCACTTCGATATTCATATGAATATCGTAAGCGTAGAACGGTAACTTTTCTTTTATACATTATTTTTTTTATTTGATGATGCATGGATTTTCGTTAAAGCATTTCATATGCCTTTTACTTATGTACATCAAGTTCTAACTGGCTAGTTCACGTAGACATGGCAGCGTTGGACCCATGGGAATAGTGGATTCTGCCCCACCAGAAAGGTCTGTTAAGATTTATTGGACTATAGGAAAATTGTGCTCTAACATAGCACAGGCTAGGAGCTACCTTTAGGACCATAGCAACACTCCAGGTCACCAATTGATACCTGTGCCTGGGTGTGTATGTATTGCAAGTTGGTCTACTGGTAAGATAAAAGTCATTACCAGTTAAGGTTATTTTTATTAACCAAATCTAGATATCTTATATAACAAAAACTTTCCAACAACAAGCATTCAAATTGTATATGCGCACTGTGTTAAGACAGTGTACACAAAGTTAGGGGAGGCGGTGGTGCAGTGGTCAGTGTTCGGGCATGGGAGCCTAGGGTCTTAGGTTCGAATCCCCGACATCCGCTGACCACTTTTCAATATTTGATATCACCGCCGAGTGGCCAAAGACTACCCAAATTGCTGCCACACTGTCCTCAGACGGGACTAAAACACGTTAAGGGGTGACTGCTACACTACTTCTACTGTGGCTACTACTATTGTTACTACTACTACAACTACTACTACTACTACTACTACTGTGGTTACTACTACTACTACTACTACTACTACTATTACTGTGGCTGCTACTACTACTACTACTACTATTACAATTACTGTGGCTGCTACTACTACTACTACTACTACTTCTGTTTCTGTTTGAGGCATACTGTGTACCAGACTATGGCTTATCCTTATAGGATATGAAATACATTTTTAAAAGTCAAATTCTTAGAACTTTCGTGTCGGCATATGCAACCGCTTTAAAAAAAAATGTACAGGTTATCTAGGATGGTTAGTAATCTCATTGTAGCTAACAGGGCAGGAATACTTTTACTGAGACACCACACGGCATGTATCCAAGCTAGATTTATAAAATCATTATACAGGAAACGAAATTCCATTTTAAGGGTGAATATTCCAATTATCAAGTGTGGTTATTTTTATTCACAAATATCTAAAAATGTTTGAAGAAATTTACAGTATAAAAGTGATGGAATCGGACAAAGATGTGATCAAAGCTAGAATATTATGGGTGCAAAGACATGAGACCATTAGAGGAAGAGGAATAGAGGATAATGTTTGAAATTTGGATACTCACTTTAAAGTTTATTAGGAAAACAAACCTTGGTGGTAAATTGTGCATTTTATTATATGACTATTTTAATTGATCTCTTATCCCAGTTTAGTAGTATTTTAACTAATGGAATTTTAATGATATTGTATGCACATAATATAGAGGAAATTATGTTGTATACGATTTTATGTCGGATATGAATTTCTAAATAACGAAACAAAGCAGATTGATTGATTGATTTATTGACTACTACTACTACTACTACTACTACTACTACTACTACTACTACTACTACTACTACTACCACTATTACTACTACTACTACTTTTACTTCTACTATAACTACGCTACTACTACTACTATGGTTACTACAACTATTACTAGTACCACAACTACTACTACTACCAATACTACTACTATTACTATAGTACTAATACTTCTACTTTTACTACTCTTACTACTACTGCTACTATTACTACACTCTTACATTTACTTCTACTACTACTATTACAACTGTTTCCACTATTTCTACTACTACTACTACTTTTATTTTATTTTTTTTTACATTAATAGGATACTAGCAATAAGACTACAATATAAAGTATAAAAAAAATCCCCCCTTGCTAGCCACTAGGCCACTTAACCTTTATGATTTTTTTGTTTTTTTACATTGAAGGGATACTGTCTAAGGGGCAACAAAAATACGAAAATAATATAACAGAAAAAAGAAGAGAGCCCCAGAATTTACCAGTGTAAGGGATGAAAGTTGGAAGATACTGGTTAAGTCTTGCATTAGAAAGATGGACAGAATAGGGATGAGAAGAAGTAGAAAGCCTTGTGCAACGAAGCCTTGAATCACTTAATTCTTGTTGGGTTGGGCTTCCGTTGTACGAAGTTGAAAAATGGAAGGTGATGTCATCAGCATAGGAGTAGATAAGGCATTGAGTCAGATTTAGGAAATCATTAATGAATAATAGAAAGAGAGTGAGTGATAAGTCAGAACCCTGAGGAACACCACTGTTGATAGTTTTAGGGGAAGAACAGTGACCGTCCACTAAAGCAGCAACAGACCGGTCAGAAAGGAAACTGGAGATTAAGGTACAGAAAGTAGGATAAAATCCGTAGGAGTGTAGTTTAGAAATTAGAGATTTATGCCAGACTCTATCGAAGGCTTTCGATATGTCAAGACCGACAACAAAGGTTTCACCGAAGTTCTTAAAAGAGGGTGACGGAAATTCAGCTAGAAAAGCAAGGAGATCACCAGAAGACTGGCCTTTCCGGAAACCATACTGGCAATCAGAGAGAAGGTTGTGAGCTGATAGATGCATCATTATCTTCTTATTAAAAACAGATTCAGATGCCTTAGCAAGGCAGGAAATCAAAGCTATAGGGCGGTGTTTTGAAGGAGTTCCTGTCCTGATATCCTCTGGCAACTTTCATTTGGTATTACCGCCGAGTGGCCAAAGATTACCCAAACTCTACTATAACACTGTCTTCAACGGGATTTTTAAAGTTATATGCATTGAGTCAGTGACAGCGTGTAATAACTCTCTCTCTCTATCTCTCTCTCTCTCTCTCTCTCTCTCTCTCTCTCTCTCCTCTCTCTCTCTCTCTCTCTCTCTCTCTCTCTCTCTCTCTCAACATCAGAGAGAACGAAGAAAAACGAGACGTCACTATAAAAAATTTAAAGCCCGCGCTACTAACGGGCGGAGGCCGAACATCTAAGGCCTCTAGTAAGCCTACTGGCGCCAAGAGTTAAGAGGATATATATAAAAAAAAACTAAAAAAAAAATATATATATATATATATATATATATATATAATTACATAAATGTATATATATATATATATATATATATATATATATATATATATATATAGATAGATAGATAGATATATGTGTGTGTGTATATGTGTGTATGTGTCTGTGTGTGTGTGTGTGTGTGTGTGTGTGTGTGTGTGTGTCTTTTTCTCTCTCTCTCTCTCTCTCTCTCTCTCTCTCTCTCTCTCTCTCTCTCTCTCTCTCTCTCTCTCTCTCTTCTCTCTCTCTCTCTCTCTCTCTCTCTCTCTCTCTCTCTCTCTCTCTCTCTCTCTCTCTCTCTCTCTCCTCTCTCTCTCTCTCTCTCTCTCTCTCTCTCTCTCTCTCTCTCTCTCTCTCTCTCTCTTTCTCTCTCTCTCTCTCTTTATCTCTTTTTTTTCCTTATAAATCCCTTACGTCCCTATAGCATTACTTCCATTTATGGCTTTTCTCTTTATTTGTCGTATTACATTCTCCCCTTTCCCTTCTGCCTTCCTTGTTGCGTGTTATGAGAACGTGGGGTATGGTGTGGCAAGGAGCAGCAAAGGTAACTAACGTACTCTAAAACATGTGTTCACCGGCCATGTGAGGAGGTGAGGGAAGGAGAGAGGGGTATAGACAGGTGAGGAGAGGGGAGCAGTGAGAGAGGTGGATGGGGTGGCGTAATAATATAAGGAGATAAATGGTATTACGTAGGTGGAGGAGGGAGAATTCATGTGTACAGTAGCATGGGAGGGGAATACTGGGGTACTGCACTGTTCTCTGTTCACTTATTTAAGGCGACTTCATGTTGTGGCATACAAAGTTGTTTTGCTTCATTTTCGTTCCGGAGCTAAAATAAAGGACACTGAACGAAACAGTATGGGCCGATAAAGGTTGATCGAAATATGGTTGTATGGTTGAACAGGATTACATAACCATGTTATTACCAACACGCACCTTGGAACAATATGCATCTATGCATGTCAGGTTGATTGTATGTATAACAAAGCAGCTGGGTTCCCCAGGCCACCTGGTTTGTTTCATGATACTGACGAAAGTGTGATAGCGAACGAAGTTCTTAAACTGCATACTTCATGGGATTCAAAGGTGTGTGTGTGGTGTGGTGTGTGTGTGTGTGTGTGTGTGTGTGTGTGTGTGTGTGTGTGTGTGTGTGTGTGTGTGTGTGTGTGTGTGTGTGTGTAATTCACTTCACTGTACAGTCTGCTGCTGGTCTCTCTCTCGAGACAGCCGGCCGTCCCCCTATGGAACGAGCTCAGAGCTCATACTGACCAATCTTTGGGTTGGACCGAGACCACTCACACACAACACACCGGGACAACGAGGTCACAACTCCTCGATTTACATCCCGTACCTACTCACTGCTAGGTGAACAGGGCCTACACGTGAAAGGAGACACACCCAAATCATCTCCGTCCGCCCAGGGGATCGATCCCTGGCCCCCTCGGTTGTGAGCCGAGTGCGCTAACCACTATGCTAGCTAGTGTGTGTGTGTATGTGTGTGTGTGTGTGTGTGTGTGTGTGTGTGTGTGTGTGTGTGTGTGTGTGTGTGTGTGTGTGTGTGTGTGTGTTTCATGGCCACTCACTACTTCATTTTATAAATGAAAATTGTGTGGCTATCTTTTTTCTTCTAATCTTATCTACTAACTGACTATCTTATCCCTCTCTTCACATTCTCATGTCTCACTCCCTCCTCCCTACATACATTTTTTATCTTCTCTTCTCCTCCCTACCCCCATTTTCCTTCCCCTTCTTCCCCCTGCACACGTACCTTTCAACTAGGCCTCTGAACAAATAAAAACCATATGTGAGATCCCAAAAAGGTCATTCCCAGACGAGACACAGCACAGGTGAGACACAACCTTTTTTTCCACAATACAACACAGCACAAGTACGATGCAGATAAAAATAAGAAACCAACTAACACGCTGCTCATAAGGTTTTTTTGATTTTGGTCTAAGATTTTTTGTTTACAACAAGGTTTGTTTTTAAGGGACTTATTTTATCTTTTGTTACATAAAGTGTCTTACAAATACTACAAAATGTCAAGGAATTTCAGTCCTCGTCCTTTTGTTGAAGGCCTTCTAACGCAGCTTCCATGTACCCCTTGTCATCTGCCTCTCCCACACATCTTCCTCCCTCACAGGCACGAGCTTGATAGTTCTCTTCCTCTCATTTCTTCAATTTTCTGCACACAGCATTGAGTATCTCGCTCTCTTCACCGAGTCTCCATTTTTATCTCGACAAACATAGCTTCACAAAACTCCACATAAGTAAAATTTTCAATATTATTGGGTAGACAGTACGTTTCCATATCACCACCGGAGGCGCCAGCCGTCCCAGCATTAGATCCGTCTAATGTCTCCCTTTACTGTTTCGGCAGGATGATATCTAGCCTGGGAAGATGTACCGCGATGAGAGCAGTGATGGTGCTTGCAGTGCTGGCGAGAAGCCTTGCGCTGACCTACCCTGCTGTTAATCTTAAGGGCCTGAAGACCATCGACAGCATACGCTGGGATAATGCGCTGAAGGAAGAGAGATCCATCCACTGGGGATTAAACTTGACAACGGTGAGTGAGTTATTAAATTAATGATGGAATGAGGGAGTGAAGGAGTGAAGTAGCGAGGGAGAAATAATGTAACAAGGAAGAAATAAATGTCATAATAGAAGCAAAAAGCCAGATGTCTGCTGCCTGTTTCCTTTGGAGTCAAGACGTCCTAACACCTTCAAATCACAAACTTCACCGGGCTGCCTTCCATTCTAGACGGAGATCATCGAGGCCATGGGCTATCCTGTGGAGATACACCACGTTACCACGCCCGACAAATACATCCTAGAGCTGCACCGCATCCCACACGGCATCGTTGACAAAAGCGAGACCAGACCTGTGGCGCTTTTGCAACATTGTCTCCTCTGCTCCTCCTCAGACTTTATTATGAACACACCCGATCAGGCTCTGGGTAAGGGTAGGGCAGGGGTAAGGAGGGTGGGTCAATGGGTATGGCAGATTGGTGGAAAAGATGATGGAGATGGAGTGCATAGATAATTTTGTTTCAGGGGCAATCTTTTAATCCTTTTTACGATCACTTTTCCGTCTTTTACTCTCACTTTTTAGTGCTTTTGTTCAACCCTTTCTACCTTGCCCCTTTTCCTCCTAACAGCCTATGTGCTGGCAGACGCAGGATACGACGTGTGGATGCCCAACTTCCGAGGTAACACCTATTCAATTGACCATGAGGAGCTGGACCCTGAAAACTTAGACTTCTGGGAGTTTAGGTGAGGCGTACAGCGGTGGTTATAGCTGGGAAGGGCATGGAAGGGGTGTGGGGAGGAGAACAGGTGGTGGGTATGACGTAAGGGCCAGGCAAGTGTGGGAGGGATGACAGTGATGTGTGGGGATGTAAGTGGTGGTGGGGGTGATTGGAGATGAAGGGTGACGGGCGTTTGTGGAAGGGAGGCTCTATGAGAGGCTATTGCAAGAGGCATCTAGTGACCAATCAGTAGCCTGACAAAATTTGCGTGACGCCTCAACTAAAAGGAAAAAAAGATTAGTCATAATAATGATAATAATAATAATAACAATAATAATAATAATAATAATAATAATAATAATAATAACAATAATAATAATAATTATGACAATAATAATGATAATAACCAACAAACAAAAAAATAACATATTCTAAATTCAAACATGTGACATAATTAACAATGCAATCGTGTCATGGAAGGTTGGGACAGGAACCAAGTTAACAATAAATCCTACACAGCTCCAATTATAATCTGAGGAATTTAATATAAAGTGAAGATATTAGTCTCGTCTCGCCTTGCAGATATGGGTAGAGTAGCTTTGGTTACTGAGAGAATGTATAAAATATGGTGCAGGGAAACACACAGCAGTAAGGTGTAGGCATTTCATCCCACCGCTGCCACCATTTATACAGGATTTTCCGAAGATATACTAACGTTGATCGGAGATACATAATGAAATGAGGGGGACTTTACATAGAACAACAATCTTATGTGCCTCCACTCCTACTCCCCCGTCCCTACCCACAGCTGGGACGAAATGGCGATGTACGACGTGCCCACCAGTATTGACTACATCCTGGCTACGACGGGTAACGATGACCTCTACTATGCCGGCTGGAGCATGGGCACTACAGTATTCTGGGCCATGATGAGCGAGCTGCCAGAGTACAACAGCAAGGTGTGTGTGTGTGTGTGTGTGTGTGTGTGTGTGTGTGTGTGTGTGTGTGTGTGTGTGTGTGTGTGTGTGTGTGTGTGTGTGTGCGTGTGTGTGTGTATGTGTGTGTGTGTGTGTGTGTGTGTGTGTGTGTGTGTGTGTGTGTGTGTGTGTGTGTGTGTGTGTGTGTGTGTATGTGTTTGTGTGTGTTTGTGTGTGTGTGTGTGTGTGTGTGTGTGTGTTAGAGTGTGAGTGCTGGGTGGAAAGAGAGGAAGGGAGGAGGAACAGTAATATGTATGAAGAAAAGGCGTGAGTACCAATCAGAGTTGGATTAGGAGGGAGATGTGATAAGAGGTGAAAAAAACATGTAATGATTTAGGATGAAAGCAGAAGGACGAGCGAGTAAATAAAAAGACTAATGTCACAAGAATTTTTTTTTTTTTCTGCACATGTCTGCAACAGGTACGGGCTATGGCGGCATTGGCTCCTGTTGCTTATATGGACTATGCTCATGGCCCCATTGTTGAGTTGGCGCCCTACTCCAGTGAGCTGGACGTGAGTATATAATTTTCTCTATCTCCATGACTGTGAGACCTAACGGTTGCCTCCTGGAATAATGGTAACGGACATAACTCCTAAGAGTTGCAGTAAACAACAATACAATGTACATTAATACACGTAAGTAATAATTTCGTAGTACTGTTGCTCACACTACTATTCCTCCTCCTTCGTCAGCTTATCCTCTCACTGCTGGGCGTGGGTCAGTTGCTGCCCAGCGACTCCTACATGGACTATGTCGCCGAAAAATGGTGTGACAGCGAATCGACCATCGCCGACACGTGCTATAACTTTCTCTTCGTCATTGCTGGACCCGATTCGGAGGAGCTGAACGAGGTACGCTACATTTGGGCAAGGGGTGGGTAGCAGTGCATGGCGGGGGATCACAAAAGAGGATTGAGTAGAGTAAGAAGTTAGTATGAAAAACAGTAAAGAGGTCCAGATGGAGTCCCTCCTGTTGTTCTAAAAAACTGTGCTTCCGAGCTCGCTCACTTCCTGGTCAAACTCTTTTCTTTGTGTCTCTCTACTTCTACTCATCCTTCTTAATGGAAGTTTGCTCACATTCAACCTGTCCCTAAAAAGGGTGACTGCTCCAATCATTCAAACTACCGCCTTATAGCTTTGATATCCTACATTTCTAAAGCCTTTGAGTCTGTCCTTAATAAGAAGATAATGAGGCAACTATCATCTCACAACCTTCTCTCTGATTGCCAGTATGGCTTTTAGAAAGGCCGGTCTACTAGTGATCTTCTGGTTTTCTAACTGAATCTTGGTCATCCTCTCTTGGGGATTTCGGTGAAATCTTTGCTGTCGGCCTTGACATATCGAAAGCCTTCAATAGAGTCTGGCATTATTTTTAAAAATTTTAAACTACCCTCCTACAGACTCTATCCTTCTCTGTACATTCATCTCCAGTTACCTTTCTGACCGTTCTATTGCTGTTGTAGTGGACGGTCACTGTTCTTCCCCTAAAACTATCAACAGTGGTGTTCCTCAGGGTTCTGTCCTATCGCCCATTCTCTTTCTATTATTCATCAATGATCTCCTAAATCTGACTCAATGCCCTATCAACTTCTATGCTGATGACAACACCTGGCATTTTTCAACGCCGTACAACAGATACCTAACCCAACAAGAATCGAGTGATTCAAGGCGACATGCTATAGGACACCTAACTTCTGATCTTTCACTAGTTTCTGATTGGGGCAGAGCAAACCTGGTTCTGTTCAATGCCTCAAAAACTCAATTTCTATAATTATCTACTCGACATAACCTTCCAGATAACTATCCCCTTTTCTTCAATGACACTCAACTGCCCCTCTCCTCCACATTAAACATACTCGGTCTATCCTTTACTGGAAATCTAAACTGGCAATTTCATATCTCTACTCTTGCTAAATCAGCTTCCAAGAAGTTAGGTGTCCTATGGCGTCTGCGTCCATTTTTCTCTCCCTCCCAGCTTCTTGCTGGGAGGGGGGGGTTCAACTCACACAGCTTTATTACACAGGGTGGAGTCTAAAGCTTTTCGTCTCATCAACTCTCCTCCTCTAACTGACTGTCTTGATGTTGCATGTTGCATCTTTATCTCTTTTCTACCGCTATTTTCATGCTCACTGTTTTTCTGAACTTGCTGACTGCATGCCTCCACCCCTCCCGCGGCCTTGCTGCACAAGGCTTTCTATTTCTCATCCCTATTTTGTCCATCTTTCTAATACAAGAATTAACCAGTGCCTTCACTCTTTCATCCCTGACACTGGTAAACTCTGGAACTCTCTTCCTTTTTCTGTTGTTCCACCTGCCTATGACTTAAACTCTTTCAAAAGAGGAATGTCAAGACACCTCTCATGTTAAATTGGACCTCCACCCCCTGCCTTTATTTCTTTTACTGTCCTCTGTACAGGGTTTAGCAACAAGCGGGATTTTTTTTAACCTACTTTTGTTTGCGCTTAGCCAGTATCCTTGTAATGTATCTAAAAAAAAAGTGTTGTATCATAATGACTTGAAACACCTCTTGGAGGGAGAGTATCAGGTCATCTCAATGACTTCCGGAGCCTCGTTTGACTGCAATTTTGTTCATATACATTTTTTTCCAATTTTTTGCTGCTTCCATATCTGTCAATAATAAATTGTTCGTTATCGTACTTCATTTATGCCATGCTCACCTGTATCTTTTTCACCTCTTAGGAATTCCTACCAGTCATCATAGCACACACCCCTGCTGGCACCTCTGTCCATACTGTCAACCACTATGCCCAAACTGTTTTGTCAGGTAAGTTGGAGTGGCTAGAGGAGAGGGTGGAAGGATAAGGGAACAGGTGTGAGTAGATGGAGAGGTCAGCTATAAGTGAATGGCGGTTGAAGAAGATGAAGTGGGAGTGGAAGCAAGATGGAATAAGGGAAAGAGAAAACTGTTTTGTGATTGAAATTGGTAAAATAAAATTCTAACACTGAGCGAAAAAAAAAGTGTTGTACCATGTGATTAGATTCGTGACTGTACCTAATCTAATTCAATAACAAAAAATAATTCTTTTCATCATTCATATTACTTTTCAATTAATAGCATATTACTTTTGAATTAACAGCATTTTTAAGCAAAGTGGAACCAAGTACTATTCATCTCAGCCAATCCACGCAGCAAGTTTTAGAAGC
>JAPQNM010000019.1:1783019-1798019 GCA_029783475.1 Metacarcinus magister | reverse complement strand
CACACACACACACACCACACACACACACACACACACACACACACACACACACACACACACACACACACACACACACCACACACACACACACACACACACACACACACACACACACACACACACACACCACACACACACACACACACACACACACACACACACACACACACACACACACACACACACACACACACACCACACACACACACACACACACACACACACACACACACACACACACACACACACACACACACCACACACACACACACACACACACACACACACACACACACACACACACACACACACACACACACACACACACACACACACACACCACACACACACACACACACACACACACACACACACACACACACACACACACACACACACACACACACACACACACACACACACACACACCACACACACCACACACACACACACACACACACACACACACACACACCACACACACACACACACACACACACACACACACACACACACACACACACCACACACACACACACACACACACACACACACACACACACACACACACACACACACACACACACACACACACACACACACACACACACACACACACCACACACACACACACACACACACACACACACACACACACACACACACACACACACACACACACACACACACACACACACACACACACACACACACACACACACACACCACACACACACACACACACACACACACACACACACACACACACACCACACACACACACACACACACACACACACACACACACACACACACACACCACACACACACACACACACACACACACACACACACACACACACACACACACACACACACACACACACACACACACACACACACACACACACACACACACACACACACACACACACACACACACACACACACACACACACACACACACCACACACACACACACACACACACACACACACACACACACACACACACACACACACACACACACACACACACACACCACACACACACACACACACACACACACACACACACACACACACACACACACACACACACACACACACACACACACACCACACACACACACACACACACACACACACACACACACACACACACACACACACACACACACATAATTCTGTCAATATCTTTAATATCTGCTTCACTCATCACATTCTAGTTTATAAAAGTGTCACCTTCACTACATTTTTCCACTAACTTCCCAGAAACATTCAGATGAGATGGTTTGATAAGGAGGTGAGTCACTAATGGTAGGTGATCAGACCCAATGAAATCTTTCTCAACTCCAATGTTATGTACTTAGATATTTTCATTTTATATATATATATATATATATATATATATATATATATATATATATATATATATATAATATAATAAAAACTTAGAAATACGTAAACTTGCGTTTGAAAAATAAAAAAAAACTTCCTGTTTCTATCTATAAAAGATTAAAAACTTCAGAAGACCTACGATGTCTATTGAAAAATTTTTTAACAACAACTCCCTGAGGCCATAATTCTGCATTAAACAATTTAGGTCGATCATAAATGTTGACTCTTACTTTGAAAGCATCATACTCAGTAGATCTAATATCTAACTTAATAACATTCTCAGTGATTATATCAAAATTATTTTTAATATATTCAGCAATGGTATCACTTGTAACATCCTTCTCCACTCTCCCTATAAAAACATCAATACATCTCTTCGCAGCTCGAAAGGAGGAATCATTTATATTTTAATTATTTATATTTTAGATTAAAAACTTCAGAAGACCTACGATATCTATTGAAAAATTTCTTAACAACAACCCCTGAGGCCATAATTCTGCATTAAACAATTTAGGTCGATCATAAATGTTGACTCTTACTTTGAAAGTATCATACTCAGTAGATCTAATATCTAACTTGGTAACACTCTCAGTGATTACATCAAAATTATTTTTAATATATTCAGCAATGGTATCACTTGTAACATCCTTCTCCACTCTCCCTATAAAAACATCAATACATCTCTTCGCAGCTCGAAAGGAGGAATCATTTATATTTTTGTTACCTCTTATCTCAGAGAACTGTTTACCGCTACCTTCTAGGTCTATATTTCTTTTTCTACGACTCTGAACCTTCTGCCGTTCAGAGTTTTTATCAGTGATGTCCATAGTATTGAGTAATAAATCCTGCTGGGTATTATTGCTAGGAAGTGGCAACTTCGGGGAGAGCAAACGAAACTGTCTCGGTCGAGTCCCCCCAAGCTGGTTGTTCGTTGCACTCTCGTTCGAATCAGAAACAAAAACACTATCAGAGTTGTTATTAGAGATAATTCCTTTGGCCTTTTTGCTTCTCTTATCATACGTATCGTAATTCTTCACTGCATTCACAAAACTCGGCTCCAAATTGTAAATATTCTGTTTTGTCATTTGAAATTTTTTCATTTCATAATTTTTCCAGCTGGAAGGGCTGACATATGAAGCACCGAATAACACTGGTTCATCCGAACTCCCTCGCTGTTCCTCTTGCCACAGCAAACCTTTACTTACATTTACATCCCCTTTCTTTTCATTATTTAAAGCAATATCGCACCTGAGAGACATGATATCATCTATAGATAGAGTCCTTTCTCACCACATCTTTTGTTGCTTCTTGCATGCCATTTACCGCACTGCTGAAGGAAGATTTAATATCCGATAGTTCCCCTCTCATCTGACGTACCGTGTCTGCAGTATTAAAAATCTCAGTTTTCATATCTAAGATTTTGGGCATCATTTCATTCAGCTTCAAAATTTCTTCAGTTAGACCACTTAATACAGGTGCAAATTTCTCTAGCCCCAAAGGAGGCATCTTTTTATAAGAGTCACATACAAACTTCACTTTCCGCTTCGAATCAATCATTTTGTTGAAAAAAATCAAACAGGTCCGTCAGGTCTCTTCGCTTTTCTCCAGGGTACCTTCTCCATACCAATTCTTCTTTCAACAAATTGCACAGGACAGACTAAGCTTCTTTAATTTCTTCATGTGAGTAGAAAGAGAACGCCACCTCCTCCAGCTGCTTGGGTGTGAAGTCCTCCCACGCAGAATGAAGGAAACACAGCAGGCTGTTTGTTATGGGGTCCATTCCACCCATTTTTCTTCTATATCGTCTTGTATCACTTCAGTATGTTATGAGCCTCTTCTACATATAATAAGGGCAACTGGCAAGGCCAGCAGGGCTCAAAAGCAGAGAGCAAAGCCAGACACGTCTGCTCAGCTCGGCAGCACAACTAGTAGTAGTAGTAGTAGTAATAGTAGTAGTAGTAGTAGTAGTAGTACTAGTAGTAGTCGTAGTAGTAGTAGTAATAGTAGTAGTAGTAGTAGTAGTAGTAGTAGTAGTAGTAGTAGTAGTAGTAGTAGTAGTAGTAGTAGTAGTAGTAGTAGCAGTACTAGTAGTAGTAGTAGCAGTACTAGTAGTAGTAGTAGTATTATTAGTAGTAGTAGTAGTAGTAGTAGTAGTAGTAGTAGTAGTAGTAGTAGTAGTAGTAGCAGTACTAGTAGTAGTAGTAGCAGTTCTAGTATACCCTGTACAAAAACTGAAAGCGGTGGTGCCCCTCCTACTGGGGTAAGAGGCTGGGCATCACCACACCGTGGTAGATGATTGGTTGACAGTGACAGTTTGAGTGTCGTGAGTATCTTATACTTCAAAAAGGAGACTAAAATGTCATCGTGAATAAATTTGCTAACAATAAGTGCCCAAAAATATCAGTATAATGCGATCTGGAAGGCAATGATGGGTGATGGAAAAAAAAAGTTGTAAATAAACTGAGCGACAGAGGTTGCTAAACGGGCCATGGTACAGCGCCCGGTCACCAAAAGGATGGAGGATTATAAGGCCTGACCTCTGGTCTCAAGGGGTGAGAGAGAGAGAGAGAGAGAGAGAGAGAGAGAGAGAGAGAGAGAGAGAGAGAGAGAGAGAGAGAGAGAGAGAGAGAGAGAGAGAGAGAGAGAGAGGAGAGAGAGAGAGAGAGAGAGAGAGAGAGAGAGAGAGAGAGAGAGAGAGAGAGAGAGAGAGAGAGAGAGAGAGAGAGAGAGAGAGAGAGAGAGAGAGAGAGAGAGAGAGAGAGAGAGAGAGAGAGGAGAGAGAGAGAGAGAGAGAGAGAGAGAGAGAGAGAGAGAGAGAGAGAGAGAGAGAGAGAGAGAGAGAGAGAGAGAGAGAGAGAGAGAGAGAGAGAGAGAGAGAGAGAGAGAGAGAGAGAGAGAGAGAGAGAGAGAGAGAGAGAGAGAGAGAGAGAGAGAGAGAGAGAGAGAGAGAGAGAGAGAGAGAGAGAGAGGAGAGAGAGAGAGAGAGAGAGAGAGAGAGAGAGAGAGAGAGAGAGAGAGAGAGAGAGAGAGAGAGAGAGAGAGAGAGAGAGAGAGAGAGAGAGAGAGAGAGAGAGAGAGAGAGCTGTCTGCCCCTCTCACCACGGTGTTCACAGCCTGCTTGCGGGAAAATATCTGGCCTTCAGTGTGGAAGGAGGCTCCAGATCCGACCCAAAACACTATAGACCCATCTCCCTGCTGTCTGTAGTGGGGAAAGTATTCGAGAGGATCGTGGCACAGGTAGTCTGTCGTCACCTTGGAGAAAACTACCTCCTCTCGGATTAACAGTTCGGGTTCAGACCTGGACGGTCCACCTCTGATCTGCTGATGCTCCTCACAAAAAAGTGGCAGGACTCCCTTGATGACGGCCAGGACACTATCGTGGTGGCCCTGGACATAGCGGGTGCCTTTGCCAGGGTGTGACACGGAGGCCTGCTGGAAAAACTCTGTGCAAAAGGCATCCAGGGTGACCTGCTGCTGCTTCTGGAGAACTACCTGCAAGGAAGAACCCTCCAGGTTGTCGTCAACGGGCAAGCATCTGAATCCCTGCCAGTTGAAGCATCAGTGCCACAGGGATCCGTGCTTGGGCCTGTCCTGTGGAACATCTACATAGATGATCTTCTCCGGCAGCTGCCAGCAGTCTCAGCTTACGCTGATGACTGTATCCTCTCTTGCACCTACCCACGACAGGATAGTGAGCGAGCTGCTGATGAGATCAATCAGCAGCTTCGCGTTATACTGGAGTGGGGTACGCGCTGGCAGGTGACCTTTGCACCGGAGAAGACACAGGCAATGGTAATCTATTGGTCCCCTGCCGCCAAACTAGCAGCTGAGGGGAAGCTGTACTTCAATGGTGTTCCTCTCCCACTCCAGTAAACCATCAAAATTCTGGGAGTGGAGGTGGACCGAGAGTTGCGGTGTGATGGCCACATCAAACACATTGCCCAAAAGGCTTCCCACAGGGTCACTGTTCTACGGAGGATGGCCGGCTTCCTCGACAAAGGGGGTAAACTCTTGCTCTATAAGGCCCAGATACGGCCTTACTTAGAGTATGGTGCCCTCTCGTGGATGTCGTGTGCATCCTCGCACACCAGGAAACTGGACAGCATCCAGCGTTGAGCCTTACGACTGGTGGATGCTGCAGACCCAACACCCCAGCCCGAGTCAGCAAGTCCCCTTGACTCACTGGAACACCGCAGGGACGTCGCAGGGCTAGTGGTGTTCTACAAGGCACAGGTACAGGGAGTGTCACACCTGACTGGGTTACGCCAGCCTCCACGAGTTGCCAAGCGGAGCACGAGAACGGTGCTCGCTAGTGGTGACAGTGTTGAGGTGCCGTATTCTCGTGCTAGCCAGCACCAAAGCACCTTTGTGGGCCGCGTCTCCAGGATGTGGAACATTTTTACGGCCGCCGTCCCTTACACCCAAGTGATGAACACTCACAGTGTCAAACTGGCGGCCAATACCTGGAGACGGTCACAACCCACCCCACTGACGCTGATAAATTTGTGACAGTGAACCGATACCACAGTGCCAGAAAAATGCACTGAAACTGGTGTGTAGTGAGGTGCAGTGAGATGCTGTGTGGTGGAACACGTGTGTATATATATATATATATATATATATATATATATATATATATATATATATAGATATATATATATATATATATATATATATATATATATATATGTATATATATATATATATATATATATATATATATATATATATATACATTTATTTATTTGTAATTGTATATATTTATATGTAATTTTATATTTAATGTTTAGTATATTAATGATTGCCCTTAAGATAGGCAGAATATTGCAGTTCACCTTTGGGCAAAATAATTCATATAAGTTTAAATAAAAAAAAATAAAAAAAGAGAGAAAGAGAGAGAGAGAGAGAGAGAGAGAGAGAGAGAGAGAGAGAGAGAGAGAGAGAGAGAGAGAGAGAGAGAGAGAGAGAGAGAGAGAGAGAGAGAGAGAGAGAGAGAGAGAGAGAGAGAGAGAGAGAGAGAGAGAGAGAGAGAGAGAGAGAGAGAGAGAGAGAGAGAGGGAGAGAGAGAGAGAGATTCAGATTCAATACTTTTATTCACAAAAATACATTGTGAAAAAAACTTATCGGCGTCAAACCAGTGTTAGCGCCTGATGGTGAACAAAATGTAGCTATGTGGTGTATACATGAGATTTACAGGTTACTGATTTGTTTCACAAAACTTGGGGTGGACAGTTAATGTTTGTGGGTGGATGCTTGATGGGTGTAGTTGGCTTGGGGAGACGAGTCAGGTCAGGTGTCAAATGACACCTGACCCGTGTGTGTGTGTGTGTGTGTGTGTGTGTGTGTGTGTGTGTGTGTGCGTGTGTGTGTGTGTGAGTGTGTGTGTGTGTGTGTGTGTGTGTGTGTGTGTGTGTGTGTGTGTGTGTGTGTGTGTGTGTGTGTGTGTGTGTGTACTCGCGCGGGCAATTGTATATGCATCTGTCTCACTCAAATATTCTCTCTCTCTCTCTCTCTCTCTCTCTCTCTCTCTCTCTCTCTCTCTCTCTCTCTCTCTCTCTCTCTCTCTCTCTCTCTCTCTCTCTCTCTCTCTCTCTCTCTCTCTCTCTCTCTTCTTTTTTATTTAAACTTAAGTTCTGACTCTCTGTCTGTCTCTCTCTCCATCTGTTTGTCTGTCTGTCTCTGTCCCTTTCTGTAATTAAACTTTAAACTGTATTTATTATTATATTTTTTTCATTTATAACCAGAGAGAGAGAGAGAGAGAAAGAGAGAGAGAGAATACATGAGAATACATGAGAAGAACAGACACCAGAAGACCTACTGGTCTATAACTAGGGTATCTGCTGTACTACATACTACTACAAGGGCACTAAGAGTTTGAGAACAGGATAGAACAGAACAAGGCTCTCTCCCACCCTCCTCTCCCTCCGGCAACATGCCGGCAGGAAAAACAGATAGAAGGGAACACCATGACCTTGTGGAAAACATGGCCATGGACATTTTATAGTAAAGAATGAAAATAGAGGAGTATACTATACTATACTAGACTATACTAGACTACTATACTATACTATACTATACTATACTAGACTACACTACCACTAGTGATGGTACATCCTGGATGGAGAATATTATTTATATTGAATGAAATTACTGCCATTACACTTCTAATCTGAGATATAAGGACACAAGGATATAAGTTTCATAGAGACTCTCATTGTTTACTCTAAATTTTATGCTCAAATGAAATGGGAACCAGTGAAATAGACACAGACCAGAAGGACTTATACTGCAACTGTTGTCCAGGTAGAGATTTGATTCTCGTTTACATCGGATCACGGGTGGATGCACCAGTACCCTGATAACCAACAGCTGCAGTCACCCACCAGTCTGAGTTACTTTACACCATGAATCCCTTAACAACCTTTTTTTAAAGTAAACCGGTTTCTCGGAAATGTTTGTCTAATCTGGATTTGAAAATTTCTATAGTTTTAGAACTAACTACTGATGCTGGGAGTCTATTCCAATGGTCAACAACTCTAACATTGAAGTATGACTTACGAGCAATTGTGTTAAATTTTTGTACTTTTAATTTCATACCGTTACCTCTCGTTACTGACGCGTTATTCATTTCAAAAAGTAATTCTGGATTGATTTTGTCAAATTTATTTAATATTTTAAAGACTTCAATCATATCTCCCCTAATTCTTCGCTTATGGAGAGTGAACATGTCTAACTGTTTTAATCGTTCCTCATATGACAAATTACGCAATGTAGGAATAAGTTTTGTTGCTCGTCTCTGTACTCTTTCTAGCAAGTTTTGGTCTTTAATGTAGTTTGGTGACCAGAATTGTATCGCATATTCAAGGTGTGGCCTTACAAATGCCGTATAGAGTTTTTTCATTACTTCTGGTGCTTTGTGATCAAAATTTCTTGAAATTAGCCCTAACATCATATTTGCTTTCTTACTGGCAGCTATGCACTGATCACTCACTTTTAGAGAGAGAGAGAGAGAGAGAGAGAGAGAGAGAGAGAGAGAGAGAGAGAGAGAGAGAGAGAGAGAGAGAGAGAGAGAGAGAGAGAGAGAGAGAGAGAGAGAGAGAGAGAGAGAGAGAGAGAGAGAGAGAGAGAGAGAGAGAGAGAGATCAAAATTTTAATACCATAAGTATATGTATAGTTATATGTTTTCATTTGGTATTCACACACACACACACACACACACACACACACACACACACACACACACACACACACACACACACACACACACACACACACACACACATTACATATATATAAAGTAGATGGAGAAGGAGAGGAAGGATGTGGGTGGTGTCCAGTCCCAAGGGGACCTGAGAGGATTAACAGCGGTCTGCCCTCTCATCCCCCCATCCCCTCTATACTGATCACCAAAATTAATCCAAACTAATGACGCTCCACCCATCATTTCAGCAGCCACTCTCAGGGTGAGTGGGGGCAGGAAAGGTGGGGCATCCACCGCCTTCAATTTTTGTATAGAGTTTTTTTTATAGTAGTAGTAGTGGTAGTAGTAGTAGTAGTAACAGTAGTAGTAGTAGTAATAGTAGTAGTAGTAGTAGTAGTAGTAGTAGTAGTAGTAGTAGTAGTAGTAGTAGTAGTAGTAGTAGTAGTAGTAGTAGTAGTAGTAATAATAGTAGCAGTAGCACTAATAGTACTAGTAGTAGTAGTAGTGCTAGCAGTAAGGACATCTCCACACAAATGCGCCGCCACAAAAACAAGTCACTGTTATTTGTTACCGTCACATATCCTTTTTATTTTTTTTCCTGGCATGGTTGATTATGTGCATTACAGGCACGTTGTAAGGTGTATGGATTGCATGGGAGGGTGGTGTGGCATTTTGTTTTTGACTACTCATAACCCATTATACAAAAAATGCTTCATCCACACACCTCATCCCATACCCTTATATAACTTTGTATCTACGCTTCCTCATCTTCTTATGTACGGGGAAGGAGTAGAGGAGGGGACTACCCGCTGTCGCAAGATGGGCCTTGGTAAAACATCATCTTTGTGCAACACTTCGGGGAACTCAAGAGGTTCCTATAGCCCCGTGTCACTACCTGAGGCACTTCTTTAGCACACCTGTTGCATATTTTTGGAACATTGTATATCATAACTGTTGCACACCTAAAACAAATGTCGGCATCTTGCGGGGATCACGCTGATGGACCATGCAAGGCAGGTTAATGTACATACGAGTACTTTTCGCCGTTTCACAAGACTAGTTTTTGTCGCCACTGCCGCTGCCTTGTGCCCTCCAGTTTTTTTAAAACTGGAGTTTCTCTTCTGCAACTGAGACTTTTTGCAGCCAACGGGAGTGTTTCGTGCACAGACTGCTGTTTAAGAGCTCAGTGAGTGTGTTCCCGTCACACAGCGGCTCCTCTTTCTTCTACTGCCTCACACTGGACAGGTGAGTCTATCAGTTTGATGTCCATTTGTCTTATGTTATATTCTCCATGTAATCTGAAACTCTTGTTTTTCTTTTCTTTTTTGTTAGTGTATCAAAAATGTCAACACTTCAAACACTTCTGATCCTGCTGCTTCTTGTTTTGTCTGTTCAAGTCGTGCCTGACACTGTCGTCTCTATACCTGTGTGAACGTTCTTAAGTTTATATTCCACCATCTTGTGAAACACTGTAAGTCTGTGGTTCATAAGTCATAAATGCCAGAACACAATCTGAGTATAACATTTGAATCACACTCTCCACTTTTTAGATGATGACCAAGGCAGCAGCAGCAGCAGCGTGGTGCGTCATGGTGATGGTGGTGGTGACGGTAGAGACAGAGCCCGGCCACCACGGCGTCGGCGGTGAGAGACATTTCTACAAACGGCCCTACTACTATAACCGGAGGTGGCGACATGGTGACGTGGGATGTGGCACCGGCCATTCCGGTGTCACTGGCAGCCACTCCAAAGTCCCCCACGCCTCTGTCGTTCATGACAGTCACTCATCTCTTGGTCAAGCCTCCACTAGCGAAAACCTGTTGAGCACCGTAGACCTCCGTTCGCAGCCCGGTCACACCGCCCAGGACCTGTGCCCCGACCTGCAGGAAGGCTACAGCTTCTACAAGTATGAGCCGTCCACCCGGCACGATAGCTGCAGCAACCGGTGCTACTCCTACGGTGCCCAGCAGTACTACTGCTGTTACCACTAATAGAACAGTAAGCAACACACACCACGAGTGTATGTAGCTACTACTGTTGCTACGAAGCCCATCATGGACTAATGGTAATTGACAGCAAACAGCAGACAACTGCAGGTTTAGTACAAATACTACTGCTATGAAGACCATCACAAGCAAGACAAAAGACAACACCGGCAGTGATTCTTGTTGTCAATTTCCAATCAGTATTAACATCACCACAACACCTGCCCGACGCCAACACTTACTCACACACTCCTACTGCCTCGCACCAAGCTCACGTTTGTCAACGTTGTTCCTTGTTATTTTTAGTTATACAATACATATTTTGTAAAAAAAAAAATTTTTGTATACCCATTCATGTTGTGGCTTCAAAACTGAAACTTAATAACAAGAAATTATTATTATATAACTTTTCGATTGCTTAAATTGTTACATGAGAACCAAATTTTCTTGTAAAAAGAAAATACAAATTTTCTCTGATGGAACCTCCAAGTGACGTCATATCCTGCTACGAGAAATAATCTCAACGTTTGCATACAAAAACAATAGCATGAAACCAGGTTACATTGTTCCTTCGTCCGAAACGAATGTTCACTAACATGCTGACGAGTATGACAGCAGTGCAGTGACAGCATTGCACTCTTGCGGCAAAGATATCAAACTTTCATAAAATATCTACTTAATGCATTTTTGTCAAGAACAAGTCGAAATACCGAGCTACTGTGGCAGTATTTTGATAAATTACAATCTGGTAGAGAATGTAGAGCCACATGTAAGCAAAGTCAGTTATCAATATTTCCCTTTAGATTAAAAACATATATATAAAACTAGTTTAAAATAATGATTTGAATGAAACTGATTTCAGTCTAACACCTCTGCTTCCGATCACGCATCGGCTGGTGATTACAATTGTACTTCAGTGGGAATCATGCGTGTCCCATCTCTTACTTTCCACGCCACTCACTCGGCCATTGCTACCTATCACTCCCCATCATCACTCCTTCCATCCCATTACCATGCACCGTTTCCAGTGACAAAGAATCACTCCCTCGTCAACTCTCACCTTCATCACCCTCCCTCCTCCTATCCCCTATTACTCAACATTCCCTATCACCCCCACATAACAAGGTGTGTACTTTCCCACGCTGGGAAAACACACATGGTGCGTGTCTATCAGTGATGCTAATGGTACAAACGGCCTGACTGGCGCATCACTGTTTGCTGCCAATGAAAGGGTACATGTGCGTGTGTGTGTGTGTGTGTGTGTGTCTGTGTGTGTGTGTGTGTGTGTGTGTGTGTGTGTATGTGTGTGTGTGTGTGTGTGTGTGTGTGTGTGTGTGTGTGTGTGTGTGTGTGTGTGTGTGTGTGTGTGTCTATACTGGACCCTTTTTTTGGTGATTATGCAGTCGCTTAGGCAGGATAAGGACATGTATACAAAACGAGGGCACGTGAAAGGCAATGGTCGGTGTGGGAGGAGTGCAGTCGGTGCAGGCAATATAAAGGCAAGGCGTACTTTCTTTACTGACAATTTTGAATCGCCTGGTGGTCTAAAAGGCAATCCACTTACTTTCACAAACACCTCCACGCTGACATGTAGTCCTAGTAACCCTCAGAGGACGAGTTCTATAAACAAAAGTGGAAGGTTCACAAAACATGGATCAATTCTTTGCATTAAAATAAAATAAAAAAACATAACGATTTTTCCTAAATGCCAATTATTGCAGTATTAACGAAAAACAAACAAAATAAAAACAAGGGAATAGAGACAACACGGCCTGCCTCACTCCGCCTGGTGGTTGCTGGTAGAATTGTTGGAATTGTTATGTTTTAAGTCTGACTTTTAAAGTAATGAACGTGATACCTACGGTAGGGAACATACCTTTTTAATAGGAATTACAGAAAAAAAGAGAGTAAAGAAAAGATTGACAGTCTTATCTTGGACAGGTCATACTCTTGTATACCTGACTGTTCATTACCCTTTAATCATCTTTAACTTAGGCTTAGTGTTGCCAATACCTGAGCGTAATTGGGTCTTCATGCCTGACTTCCTCTCTCAGATTCTTATATTATATTATATATTTATATATATATATATATATATATATATATATATATATATATATATATATACACATATATATATATATATATATATATATATATATATACATATATATATATATATATATATATATATATATATATATATATATATATATATATATATATATACATATATATATATATATATATATATATATATATATATGTATATATATATATATATATATATATATATATATATATATATATATAGTATATATATATATATGTATATATATATATATATATATATATATATATATATATATATATATATATTTATATATATATATATATATATGTATATATATATATATATATATATATATATATATGTATATATATATATATATATATATATATATATATATATATATATATATATATATGTGTATATATATATATATATATATATATATATATATATATATATTTTTCCATATCGTCACTCCTTTTTTTATCTGCTTTCTTGTTATTGATTGTCTGATGGCTACGGTGTGTGAAAGATGGATGGATGGATGAATGAATGCAAGGATGGATTGATGATTGGATGAATGGATAGAAGGATGGAAGGACGAATGGATTGGTAAATGAATTGATGGATGGATGGATGATTGGAAGGATGGATGGATGGATGGATGGATGGATGAATTAATATTAAGTGAGTGTATGTTTTTCTTGGTTCAGTTACCAAAATTCTGGCACTGTCACATCAACTGTGTTTCACGAGCCTCATATCCTCATGAACTATTTTCCACATTCATCCTTATCTTCTGATTTTTTTGCCTGCCTCCCCGAGTCCCTCCACTCCTCGCAGCGCAATATATATATCAGGTGTTTCTACTTACAACTGTCATTTTTCTTACAGGCACAACACAGGTAACAGCTTCCTGAAGCTACTTAGAAACATGATAAACCAATAGGAAATCTGTTCCTTATATTCCAGTAACATTTTTTGGTTTTTCCTTCATTGCGTTCCATTTTCAGACATTAATCATTCGTTAAATCCAAGTATTTCACAGTTCCTCTTTTCCTGTGGCAGCAGAAGTATGTTTGGCCTCGGCAGACACAAGGCGCTGAGGGCGATGGTTGTGGTTGTGGCGCTGGCAGGGAGCCTGGCGCTGGCCCTCCCACCCTCTGGGAACCTGAAGAATCTCATTGGCAAGATCCTCAGTGAGAAGGCGATGACGAGTTATAGGTCCACCCACTGGGGAATCAACATGACTACGGTAGGGGAAAGAAGAAAGGAAGAAAGTGATGAAAGAAATTAATGACATAACAGATGCAAACCAGATGGCTCATTCAGTGCTCTTTGAGGAACCTGGCATTCCAGGAACGTAACCCCAACACCTCTTTCAGAGGGGCACACTAGTAATGCTGGAGTTCAAACCTTGGCTGGGCTACATTTGGCGGAAGAAGTAGGTTTTTTTCAACCTTTACCTTTATAGCTCTTAAAAAGGCACATTCAATATGCTTCCTTGCCAGACTGAGATAATTGAGGCTATGGGCTATCCCACGGAGATACACCACGTCACCACGTCCGATGGCTACATCCTGGAGCTGCACCGCATTCCCCACGGCATTAATGGCAGCAGCGAAGACAGACCCGTGGCACTGTTGCAGCACTGTTTTCTGTGTTCCTCGGCGGACTATGTTATGAATACCCCTGACGAGGCTCTGGGTGAGTGCATGCAGTGGCAGGAGAGCAGGCGGGGAAGTGACGGATGAGTGAGAAAGACAGACAAGCTAATGTGGACAGTGTTCTGTTTTTGCGGCAGTTCTTAATGTCTCACATTACTATTATTTTCTCCCATCCCTCTCCCCCATCCCATAGCGTATGTGCTGGCAGACGCGGGCTATGATGTGTGGATGCCCAACTTCCGCGGCAACACCTACTCCAGGAACCACGTGGAGCTGGACCCCGCAAACGTTAAATTCTGGAATTGGAGGTAAGCAATATGAAGAGGAGTGTGGGACAGGTGATGGATGAAGGAGGGAGCGATGCGTGTTGGAAGGGACATGTGATGCTCTGGTCTGATTTCTTTGATGTCAATAAGTAAGTTTTCCGCACCACATCATTAATAGTTGTGGCAAATTCCACATACAAATGTACTTTAAGATCCATGTGAACCGTATGCGATTGAGTGTTCAACGTGTGGTGGCAGGAAAGATTAACGTGTTTGTCCGATTTAAGGGCCCATGTTACCACCAGCTGTCCCATCTGACCAAAATTAATGTAGAAGTGATTGGCATCATGAAGGCAACTTCATAGCACTCGTTGACAATATGCAAAAATAGTGAAACACTTACTGGA
>JAPQNM010000019.1:1768019-1775519 GCA_029783475.1 Metacarcinus magister | reverse complement strand
CAACTGTCAGTCAGCCTTCAGTGCCATCGTCAGCAGCCATCAGCCAGAATTCAGTGCCGTCGTCAGCTGCCGGCAGTTACATCATCAGCAGCCGTCAGTCAGTTTTCAGTGACGCCGTCAATTATCGTCAGTGAATATTCAGTGCTGCCGTCAGTAGCAAAAGTCACACCCACAGCTTTACTTCAGAACACAACGGATCAGCAGCAACAATGCGTCAGCGGCGAGGCATGAATGACTGTTTATAAGTCAGTCAGTGTATCTTTCAATTTTGGTGACACAATACACAACAAGCAACTCCATTCACGGACAGCAGAAAAGTCATCACTTCCACGGTGAAACTGATTCCTTACTTGTTTTACCACCACCCAGGCCCCTCACCTACCCTCTCATTACACCTTCTCTTCCCATCCTTTCTCGTTACTCTTAGGAAGATTATTTTGAATTAGCGCAACTCAATGGGCGTGCACTCACCTGCGTGGATAAGTTCACATACTTAGGCCACACTTTACACTGTAAAATGAATAATGATGATGACATCATTAAGCAAAATTAAATTAATATTATTATTATTGGGTTGTGGAAAGAGAAACACAGTGTATACTGAGGTTTTTTGTTCCTGACCGGTTTCGCTCACAGCTTCTTCAGAGGACTGTGAGCGAAACCGGTCAGGAATAAAAAACCTCAGTATACACTGTGTTTCTCTTTCCACAACCCACAACTGTCAAGATGTCTATACAATTATTATTATTATTATTATTATTATTATTATTATTATTATTATTCCTATTGTATAGACATCTTGACAGTTGTGGGTTGTGGAAAGAGAAACACAGTGTATACTGAGGTTTTTTATTCCTGACCGGTTTCGCTCACAGCTTCTTCAGAGTCCTCTGAAGAAGCTCTGAGCGAAACCGGTCAGGAATAAAAAACCTCAGTATACACTGTGTTTCTCTTTCCACAACCCATTATTCCTATTATTAGTAGTAGTATCATTTATATTATGATTATTATTATTATTATTATCATTACTGTTATCATCACAAACATTTTATTTTCAATACTATTATTATTTTACTCTCCATATGCCTGATACTACAATAGCATAAGCAAGTATATCTCTCTCTCTCTCTCTCTCTCTCTCTCTCTCTCTCTCTCTCTCTCTCTCTCTCTCTCTCTCTCTCTCTCTCTCTCTCTCTCTCTCTCTCTCTCTCTCTCTCTCAGTGTAGACAGTGGAGCTTCTGCTCTTGTGACCGGCGCCCAGGGCGTCTCCGATACATCAGTGACACCCAGGGCTGACAGGGATTATTTATCCGGGAGAAGCTCTTCTTCCAGGGTTCGGCAAACGGATTCCCTGAGGTCGTCGCAGCGGATTGCCACTACTGACAAGTGCAATACACGTAAATACCAAAAGTAAGCTTCCAGCAGTTAGCTAATTTGTATCCATTTACCGTTATCCATAGTAGTATGGATCAAGATTTATTTCCTTTTTCTAATTTGAATATCACTGACCTCAATTATCTCTTAAAAGATGATAAACAACATCACTTCCCACTACACGTTATGGATAACTTGTTATATGATCCCTTCAAATATTTTAATGATACAACCAGTGACCTGCCTTTTGAATGTAATGTATATGAACCCACATGCAAGTATTTTTTTTGTGATGAGCCTAACACAATTATTACTGAACCCCATCCATGTCTAAAATTACTAGCATTCAACATTTCAAGTATACCACTCCATTTAGACAGTTGTATTGAACAATGTATTAACGTATTCACCCACATGCTGCCATAACACCATCCTCGCCGGGACTGCAACGTTATATGCGCGAGGAGCTTCCGCTGGCAGCATGAGCCTATCAATAAGAAGAAACAAGGCGTCACTTAAAAAATCTAACCCGCGCTACTAACGGGCGGAGGCCAACCATCTAAGGTCTCCCTGAAGCCTACCGGCGCCATGGGTAAAAGATAAAAAAAAATTTTAAATTAATAAGAAATATGACGTACTAGGATTTTGTGAAACGCGCCTTAATGATATCACCTGTGATCTCTATTCCATTAATGGTTATAACAAATACTTCAACAACATAAACTCACATGGTGGAGGTGTTGCTCTGTATTTATGTCAAACTTTTCAGTCACGTATACACAGTGATATATCTTTGCAGTTTCCTCACATAGAAACATTGTTCCTAGAAGTAACACAACCACACAAATTTATCATTGGCATGATTTATAGACCCCCAAACTCTGATGCTGATGATTTCATTTTGTCTATTGATAACATCATTACTGTTGTGTCTATGTCTAAATTACCTGTATACATCATGGGAGACTTTAATATTAATATTGTTAACTACAATGAAAGGAATTCTCAAAATTTGGTAAACATGTTCCACAGTTACTCCTTTTTTTCTACCATTAGTAAACCAACACGAGTAACAAACACATCCGCTTCAATCATTGATCACATCTGGACCAATAATTTTGACAATTATATAACTAGTGGCATAATATTTAACTCTATTAGTGATCACCTTCCCATATTTAGCTCGTTTAAACTCACTAGCCTTAATAACACCTCAGATACAGTAACCCTAAAGAAAAGAAAGTTCACTAATGAAGATATAACAGCTTTTAAAGACGAATTGAATAATTTTAATTGGAACACTAATGCATATAATTATAATGTAAATGATCTCTTTAATATATACATTAACAAATTTACAGAACTTTACAATAAACATTTCCCAATATCAACAATCAAAATTAAAGGAAAATACGCAAATAAGCCTTATATAACCCTTGCTATTCAACAGTCAATCAAACAACGTAATAAACTACAAAAATTATATGCTAAGTGGCCTTTAACGCATGAAAAAACTTTTAAATCATATAGAAACAAATTGACAACAATAATAAAAGAAGCAAAAGAAAATTATTATAGAAGTAAACTTACAGATTATTCAGGGGATACTAAAAAAACTTGGAACTTCATTAATAATCTTCTGGGGAAAAGTAAACCTAAATTACCATCATCTTTCTTTTTCAATGGGGTTACTGTTACTAACCATCATGATGTAGCAAAACAATTCAATGACTACTTCAGCAGTGTAGGTGTCACGCTTGCAAATAACATTCAAGAAACAGAATATCCCTTTAATACCTACCTGCCACAACCAGTCACATTTTCTCTCTATTTAACACCAATCTCTAAAGGAAATTAAATCAATTATTCAGAATATCAAAGTCTCCTCTCCTGGCCATAATGACATTAATATGAAAATAATTAAACATTGTTGTGACTCAATTTCTCCATTCTTAGTGTTCATCATTAACAAATCATTTCAAGAAGGTACATTCCCGGATCACCTAAAAATTGCACGCATTGTTCCTATTTTTAAGAAAGGTGACAATTCTTTACCTCAAAATTATAGACCAATTTCCATCTTGCCAAGCCTTAGTAAGATCTTTGAAAAAGTAATAGCTATAAGACTAATGAACTACATTTCCAAACATTCCATCTTAACATCTTCCCAATATGGTTTCCGTCCCAACTTTTCTACAGATTTAGCAGTCCACCACCTTTGCCAGAACGTTTATAATGCTCTCGATAGTAAAATGTTTCAATTAACAGCTTTCTGCGATCTTACTAAGGCTTTCGATACAATTTCTCACAATATATTATTACATAAATTATCGGTGTATGGAATACGTGGTAATGCTCTTAATTGGATCAAAAATTATTTAGCCAATAGAAAACAATATATTAATTATAATGATGTATCCTCCCCATACAATACTATAAACTGTGGTGTACCTCAGGGATCAATTATAGGCCCAATACTCTTCTTAATATACATCAATGATATAGTTCGTAGTAGCAATCAACTTAAATTTCTCCTATTTGCTGATGATACCACAATCTTCATTCAGGGACATAATCTAGTAAATATTTCACAAACATTTAATATAGAGCTAAACAAGGTCTCACAATGGATACATAGTAATCAGTTAACTTTATATAAAAATAAAACTCACTTTATGGTTTCCAGCCCCTTATTGACACATCCAGCACCTCTACCTATTAAAATAGATGATTATTCGCTGAATGAAGTTTGTGAGTTTAGATTTCTAGGGATAATTATTGATAACAAATTAAAATGGAAAAAACATGTCGACATGTTAAAATCAAAAATTTCATTATTAACAGGTTTGATTTATAGGTTAAGATATTTCTTAAATGTAGATTGTTTACGGCAAGTATACCATTCTCTAATATATCCACATATTTTATATTGTTCAGCGATATGGGGAGGGGCTTATAAAACCTACATTAACAACCTTTTTGTTACACAAAAAAAACTTATACGCATCATGTTCTTTAAAAACCGTTACGACCATACCAACAGTGTTTTCCGAGACTCCAGAATACTGAAACTTTCTGATATCATCTACTTACAGACCAGTCTACTTGTGCATAAATCTGTGTATTCATTTCCCATAGACCCTGGCTTCACAGTACATACAATGTTACCACCCGAGAACCAAAAAAGCTTCGTATTCCACTATGCAGAACATCTCACGCTCAACAAAGCATCCTAGTAAGAGGAAGCAGAAGCTGGAATACAACACCACAAGATATCATCACTGACCGCAACAGATATTCTTTTAAGCGTAAATTACAAAAAATGTTATTCAATAAATACACTGAGGCATAATGTACTCCTCTACTATAACAACATTATACTTTCTATAGCTCCATGTATATTTCACTCCCATATGTACTTGTATTTCATATTCATTTTTTTCTATATTTTTGTTTAAAAAATCAAGATCTTTACTATCACTTTAGCTCATTTCTTTGGTTAGTGACTTACTGCAATATGTATATATATATATATATATATATATATATATATATATATATATATATATATATATATATGTATATATATATATATATATATATATATATATATATATATATATATATGTATATATATATATATATATATATATATATATATATATATATACATATATGTATGTATGTGTGTATGTATATGTATATGTATATATATATATATATATATATATATATATATATATATATACATATATATATATATATATATATATATATATATATATATATATATATATATATGTATATATATATATATATATATATATATATATATATATATGTGTGTCTGTGTGTATGTATGTGTATATGTGTATATATGTGTGTGTGTGTGTGTGTGTGTGTGTGTGTGTGTGTGTGTAGATGTATATTTATATGTACATATATATGTATATTATTGTAACAGAAAGTAATAGTTATTATCAATGTATGTAAATTATGTTTTACGGCCTGAAAACCGTTCCGTTTGCTATGCAATCTTAGATCTTAACAGGTCCTATTAAAAGCTTCGGCTTAATGGACCTGGCTAATTAATTTGTATATATATGATTCATAACCATGTATTACTACATAGCCAAATAAAATATATCAATAAAAAAAATCAAATCAATCTCTCTCTCTCTCTCTCTCTCTCTCTCTCTCTCTCTCTCTCTCTCTCTCTCTCTCTCTCTCTCTCTCTCTCTCTCTCTCTCTCTCTCTCTCTCTCCACCACTCATTCAAATATGCATTATCCTGATGGTTTGCCTTCGTTTGCTACATTAGGATATATGAAGCCAAAGGACGTAAATAGTTAAGGCTTTTTTGAAACTCTTGAGTGACGGGAGTTCTTTTATATTAGAAGGGAGCTTGTTCCATGCTTTTGGGGGGAGGGGGGGGGATAGAGAGAGAGAGAGAGAGAGAGAGAGAGAGAGAGAGAGAGAGAGAGAGAGTGTGTGTGTGTGTACTTCGTAATTTTCTTTATCATTTCCTGCTTATACTTTCCCTCTCATTCCTTTTGACATACACATAAATCATATTGATAAGCAAAAACTAACCCAAAAAAATTTGTTTCGACCTGTACCCGTTGATACAAGCACAGTCATCCTAACAATAAAAAATCCCAAAAACACTAACTCAGCTGGTTGGGATGGTATAAAACTTCGCTACTTAAAGGACTCCTTGCCTGTCATCATTACTTATCTCACTACAATCATCAACACCTCCATTGTAACAGGTATATTCCCTTCAGCATGGAAACACGCCATTGTTATTCCTATATTTAAAAGCGGTGACCTGAGCGACGCTAACAACTACCGTCCTATATCACTTTTGCCATTACTCTCTAAGATAATAGAAAAAATAGTGTCACAACAACTCACATCCTTTCTGGAGTCTCATAGACTCCTTTCACGTAGCCAGCACGGGTTTCGATCAAAATTATCAACAGTAACGGCCTTAACAAGAGTAACAAATACGCTATTTCAAAATATGGACGATAAGAAAATATCACTTGTAACCCTCTGTGAACTTTCAAAAACTTTCGACAGTGTCCATCACGAAATTCTCCTACATAAATTATCTAAAGTTAACGTAGACTCTTTTTGGTTCAGAGATTACCTTCACGACAGAAACTAAGCGGTAAAAATCAATAATACATTATCTGACACGTCACAGACAATTTTTGGTGTACCTCAGGGTTCCATACTTTGGCCAATTCTTTTCAATATATTCGTCAATGATCTGACAGAAAATATTAATGATTGCGAGGTCGTGCAATACGCAGACGACACACAATTCATTCACAGCGGCACACTCGACTTGCTCCCTCACCTCATCACACAAGCCCAGGCAACCCTCGCCCGCGCCAAAGCTTACTTTAACACAATGGCCTCATGTTAAACTCAATGAAAACCCAATGTCTATTTGTTGGCACTAGAACACTGATCAAACGCATACCCGAGAACACCACCATTAAAATTGATAACACCCCCATCACTCCAAGTAAACACGTAAAAAATCTAGGCATATACATGGATTGTCACTTGAGCTTTGACACACACATCAAAGAGATGCACAAAAAGGTTATGGGAATTCTACTATTCTTAAATAGAATAAAGGACAAATTTGAAAAGGATACAAGAACAATGGTGGTACAGTCTCTTGCCCTTAGTATTATGTATTATTGTCTACTAATCTACGGATCAACGAACAATACACTGCTGCATCGTGTACAGAAACTGCAAAACTTCGCAGCAAAGATCTGTGTAGGAGGAGCAAGGAAAAGTGATCACGCCACCCCGTTCATCACACAACTCCAGTGGCTCAAAGTGAAAGACAAAGTTGTGTTTGATGTGGCAGTTAATGTCTTCAAGATCACAAACAATGTGTTCCCCGAATGGTTCTTACACCTCCCCACAGTGAGTGAAGCACTACACCACATACACACAAGGCAACAAAACAAACTATACGTGCCACACACCAACACAGACAGCGGTAAGCGTTCCCTCACTGTGCTGGGGCCTAGGCTATGGAACTCCCTGCCCACCCATGTAACAAACTCTCACACCTTACCCATGTTTACGAAGAAAC
>JAPQNM010000019.1:1760519-1765519 GCA_029783475.1 Metacarcinus magister | reverse complement strand
GAAATAATAGCAAGGAGGAGCAGAAACTGTAGTGTCAGGAGTGGTGTTGTGTGTGATGTGAGGTGGAATCACAGCAGAATCGAAACCCTTGGATACTTTCTTTAGGGAGTCTAAATGAGCTACTGACTCCTCTGGAGACTGAAGGTTCAATAATTTGACTTTATTCCCGTGCAATTTAGCAATCACTCTGAAAGGGTCATTAAATTTAGGTTGCAGCTTGGATGACGTTACGTTTACGAGGGAAAACACTATGTCGCCAACATTAAGGTTGAAAGATGACGCATCCTTGTTATGGTAGGCAATCATGTCCTCTTTGGAAAGTGAAAGTGATTCTGCAACTCGTTGGTGAATCTTTTGAAAGGATGCCACAGTAACTTTAAAATAAGTCATCCATATTTTATACTACACTTGGAGACTCTGAAAATAGGTCATATGGGAGGCGTTTATCTGAGCCAAAGATGACAAAATGAGGAGTTTCTGCAATTGATTTATGAATTTGTGAGTTTAGAGAAGCCATGACCTGTGGCATATATAAATCCCAAACTGTGTCTGTGGGTTGAAAAAATGAGCGAAGCAAATCAAGGACTTTTCTGTTAAGACGCTCGACTAAACCGTTAGAACTGGGTCTGTACGGCAGAACAGTGCACTTCTTAATATGAAATTGCTTACAAAGAGCATCAAGAATTTGATTGACAAATTATGTACCATTATCAGAGAGTAAGGTCTTAGGGGTGGTAAAAGGACAAATTATGTTGTTAACAATGGCACGAGCAATAGTCACAGCAGATTTATCTGGAAGTGGCACTAAAATAGAGAATCTTGAAAAGTGATCAACTGCAACAAGTCTGTATCTGTTACCTTTTTCAGTAATAGGCAATGTCAGAAGATCAATAGCCACTAAAGCCCATGGTTGAGCAGGAACTGGGTAGTTCAGAATAGGTACGTGAGAGTGAACATTACCTTTGTTAATGGCACAGGTATGACAAAGATCTATGTGTGCGTTGATATCAGTACGCATAGTGCGCCAAAAATACTTGAGTCGCGTCTGAGAGAGGCATTTTTCTTTACCTGGGTGGCCAGCATGAATGGAGTCATGTACAATCTTAAGAATTTTAGGCAGGATAGAATCAGGAATTACCATTTGATGAATAATTCTGCTTGGTTCATTTTTTCCTTCCAAGGTAGTACTTTTATATAACATACCGTCTTGCAAAATGTATGAGGATAGTGAAGTAATCTTATCAGGAAGATCTGAATCATCACCTCACTCTAGAAAATAGATTAGCTTGGAACAGAATAGATCATCACGCTGTGCATCAATAATGTCAGTTTGAGAAACTGTCTCCAGAGCTGCTGGAGCAGTGGTAATTGGAAGGGCATGAGCAAAATTACGTGACAGTGCATCAGCTGCAAGGTTTGACTTGCCTTCAATGTATGTAAATGTAGGATTAAAATCTTGAATTGTAAGGAACCATCTAGCAAGACGTCCTGTAGAATTTTTACCACTGAATAAATATTTGATAGCTTGATGGTCAGTGAGAACTTCAATGGGGTAGCCATGTATAATGTAACGGAACTTTTTAAGAGCCCATACAACAGCTAGTGCTTCTAAGTCGGTGACTGAATAATTTTTCTCTGCCTTGTTCAGAAGGTGGGATGCAAAAGCAACTGGGTGGTTTTTACCGTCATATTCCTGCATAAGGATTGCACCAAGGCCTGTATAAGAAGCATCTGTATTCAAGATAAAAGGTTTCTCATAGTTAGGATAAGCAAGCACAGGGGCAGAGGTGAGGGCTTGTTAGAGAATGGCAAAAGCATGTTCCTGTTCAGTGGAAAATTCGAAAACAACATCTTTCTTAAGAAGTGCAGTTAGTGGAGAAGCAATAGACGCATATTCTTTGATAAAACGTCTGTAATAACCAGCTAGGCCAAAAAAACTGCGAATTTCATCAACATTAGTAGGAGCTGGATAATCTAAGATAGTCTGTATCTTGTCCTGAAACGTATGAATACCATTGGCATCGATGACATGGCCAAGAAACTTAGTTTCTTTCTGAAGAAAATGGCACTTAGAGAGTTTTAACTTTAGACCAGACTCTGCAAGACAAGAAAGAACCTTTTCTAATTTCTGAAAGTGCTCAGGTACATCTTTAGAAAAAACAATTATGTCATCCAGATAAGAAAAGAGGGTGTTACCCAATAGACCTGAGAATATTGAGTTAATTAAACGTTGAAACGTTGAGGGCGATCCAACTAATCCCATCGGCATACGTTTGTACTGGTAATGACCTGAAGGAGTACTGAATGCAGTCATTTCTCTATTTTCTTGAGAAAGATCAACTTGATAAAAACCTGAATAGAGGTCTAAGGTGGAAAAAACTGAATTATTGTCACCTAGTGACTGAAGAATTTCCTCTAGAACTGGCATGGGATAACGTGGAGGAAATGTTACTTTGTTTAGGGCACGAAAATCAACAGGTCTCCATTCATCATGAGACTTCGGGACGAGAACCAGGCTGTTGAAGGGACTTACCGAGGTTCAATGACACCTTGTTTGCAGCATATCAGATACCATGCTTTCAACAATCGCTTTCCTGCTATGGGGCATTTCGGTAGGCAGGAATGTAGCACAGGCTGAGTATTTTCTTTCAGTTGAATGTGATGTTTGGACAATGTCAGTTTTCCCAAAGCTTCTCCTGGGAGAGCAATAACTCTACGGTATTTTGATAATAAATTCACCAGATTTTCCTGTGCCTCTGAAATTGGTTGGTTGTAATGAAAAAGGGGAATCATGGGAAATCAATGTGTGTCCAGTAATTAGCCGTAGTTTGAAAAATCATCTCTAATAGCATTCTGTGGGTACTCCAAAATATTCACATGAGCTGGATAAATTAGAAGTGCAGAGTCGTGGTGCCAGCAGACAATTAACAAACAGATTTAGTAAGTATTACCGACATACAACTTGACCGTCCTCGCTTTGACAGTGTACATAGAGCTGAGGGGAACTGCAATGGCTCTGTGGGTTACGATCAGGCAATGTAATTGCATCAAAATTTCTCTGCACTAGAATTTGTTATATTAACTTTTGAGTAACAGACAGTGGCAATAGTGTGCTATTTCTGTTCGAAACTATGCCATGACGTAGAGTGCAGACTCTTTTATTACCTTTGGGGGGTTTTTCCAAAGGTATTTGAGTTGTTGTAAGCTGAGAAGTATCAGGCCTGCATAGTGCAGCATGTATTTTGCACGTCTTTTTGACTTAGAGACCGACCGTGGGACGTCGTGTTTCTTTTATGTTTATCTAGTAACCTCAGCAGAGTGGCCTTGGGGTCATTAGTAACATCATAATGCTCTGCACTATCTGGTCCTGACATAACTAAGACAAATCAGTGTAGAAAAACATCTTCAGGGTCAGCACTGAGGCGAGAATACTGAGAGAGTCAGTGTGAGAAACTTCTCCACGTGTTAGAGACTGAAAAGGTTGAGCCGAAGAATTTTCAACCATTAGTGACATTTTCAGATATGACCTCGTACGAGAGAGACAGAGAATTTTTCTGTACCTGTAACGGAGCATTTTAGCACCTGAAATTATTGACATTATTTTTAGTTAGATCAGGGCTCCCTAACAAGATGTCATCAGGTAGGTTAATTCCATCACGATGTAAAATCAACAGGAATAGGTTCAACGTCGTTGAGCAAATACAATCACGGGGTGTTTCCCATAGATTATAAGACGATGAAACTCACGTCCACACAGTCGGATGTCTGGTGGATCTAAAACAGGATGCGGTTCCCTTTTATACGCTGAAAACAATCTAGAGACATCAGACTGACTTGAACACCAGTGTCGATAAATACTTTAGCAGTACGACACTTTATTTCTGCTTGTAACATTAGGGCAGAGTTCCAAGTATTGGCTAGAGATGGTACGTAAGGGAAGGTTTCTGTGTCTTCAACAATGAAAAAGGCCTGGCTAGGACGGTTCCTCTAGTCATGAACGAGATGAATGATGCCTGATTCTGTTTTGCGAGAGCATAGCATTGACGATAAGAATTATAACCTTGCCATTATACTCAGTATTTTTACTTGGTGTCACGTTACTTTGGCCTATAGTAACATTGTTAGCAGTGTGTCCTTTTTGTGACGTGAAAACAAGTAGTTGGTGGTAAGGGACCTTAGACCTTGAACCGTGTGCCTGAAATAGAACATTAATTAGTAATGGGTGTTTAGTTAAGTTGGGAACGAGCACGGTCTGTTTCCATAGAAATGGAGCCATCTCACTCTCACCGAAACGAATCCTTGAATTTATTCATGAAGCCAGTAGGTGTCTGTGGTCCCTGGTATAAGACGTAGCAGCCTCTTGTTGAGTCTTAGGGTGGAGGTGATTTCATAAAGTGCAAATTACCAAACAAGGAATGACATCTTCAAACTTAATTTGCCGTCGTCTTCACCAATGGGAATCCTTTAAGTGCTGCATAGGTCAGCTTAAAATCAGAAGCAGCCTTAAGGGCTTTAGTAGCTGCAAATGTGATGGCTTGTGTTGCCCAAGTTGCCACAAGGGAGCAAGGGACACACTTTATGTTGCCACTAAATTGGGCGCAAAAACTGTATTTGAAATCTTCAAATTTGGTGAAGCCTGAAAACAATCTGATTGAATTATGTCCTCCCTGCCAACAGTCCCCAAGGTCGACTCTGCTTTTCAAAGAGCAATTTTTTCTGTGTCAGGTGTTAGTTTTCTGCCAATTTTCATCCAAAACAGTGTCTTGCACGAATGTGTGTGGAGGGATGTTATGTCCATTAAAACTTGGGGTAGTGAAGGAGTGGTCGTGTGCCATATTGTATGTGTCATGGTGGAGATAAAAGACAATTAAAATACTACTCACAACAACAGTGTAACATAAGTTTCCGGTACAGATCTGTAATAACAACACAGATCTTCAGCGTTCACAGGGTCTTTGGAGAGTTATAGTGCTGTAATTGTTTTGGGTATAATTGGTTTC
>JAPQNM010000019.1:1753019-1755519 GCA_029783475.1 Metacarcinus magister | reverse complement strand
GTAGTTTTAATGCCAATTTTTGCAATATACTAATATGTACCTTTGGTTTTCGACATTACAATAAAAAAAATACATGCATAACATTTTATTACAAAAATAATCTGTTACACATTGGTAAAATGAAATATAGGAGAACGAGTCCTGAGGAATGAGTCATATAAGGCCTGCAACCCATTCATGTATGTATTTGTGTGTGTGTGTGTTTGTGTGTGTGTGTGTGTGTGTGTGTGTGTGTGTGTGTGTGTGTGTGTGTGTGTGTGTGTGTGTGTGTGTGTGTGTGGTTATGTGTTTTGGAAGGGAGGTGCAGGTTAGGGCTGGTCAGCAGATGATTCATCTATAGGACTGACATAACCTGTTACTGGTGGTACCGCTTGCTCTGGCTTCCATGCACGCCGTGGGTGGTGCCCTTGAAATGGCTTGCTGAGTGCCCGACGGAGGCGTGGCCGAGGATGGAGTGGGTGTCGTGCTTCTTACTAAGGTGCAGATGCCCGATGGAGTCGTGACCGAGGCTGGAGTGGGTGTCGTGCTTTCCACCGAGGTGATCGACTGAGGCGTGGCCGAGGGTGGAGTGGGTGTCGTGCCTTCCACCGAGGTGACCGACGGAGGCGTGGCCGAGGATGGAGTGGGTGTCGTGCTTACCACCGAGGTGACCAACGGAGGCGTGGCCGAGGGTGGAGTGGGTGTCGTGCCTGCCACCGAGGTGACCGACAGATGCATGGCCTAGGTTGGAGTGGGCATTAATGGTTCCAGAATGACTGGAGTGAGAGAGATGAGCGGTACTCTGTGGCCGCCTCTGGTTGTAGTGGTAAGGTCGTTTGTAATAGTGCCTGCTCCCGCCGACGCCGTGGTGGCCGGGGTCTGCCTCTGCTGCCACCAGCGCCATTACCGCCAGCACCAGGAGGCACCACACTGCTGCTGCTGCGTTGGCCATCTTACTGAAAAGGTGCAGAGTGTAACGTGAATATTTTGCAATGACTTGTGCATTAAAGAAAGTAAATGAATATCAAGAGATCATGTTAGGTATCTAAATAAAATGGGAGGTAGAGTTTCGTAACCCATGCATGATAAACATAGGCAAAATAGACGGAAATAAAGATGGTTAGACGAACAAAAACTGCCACTGAACTGTAACAGACAAAAAATATGACAGCATAAAGAATATTGAAGGTGGGTTTTGTTCTTGAGTGGAACAGTAATGATGAGTTGGTGTAAAGGTTGTGATGGCTGTAGAGGTAGTTGTGATGTGGTGTAGGTGGTGGTGGTGGTTGTATACCAGACATGCCCTTACTCACATGTTCAGAAAGGAGCGCGAAAATTAGGTGGAGGTAGAGGATGTTGCTGCTGTGTAGTGAGAGAGTCCTCAGCGCTCTTATATACAGAAACCCAGTGTGCTATAAAAAATAAACATGGGCTCCTCAACGACGCAATCACCGCACGAGTCTGCTAGACGAGCACTGCAACACCATTACCGACAAGTTCCGACGCTGTATGTAGTAGCTTTTAATTGCATCTTCTGTTGGCAGTGACTTTAGATTACTGACGACGGCATGGATCCCAGGGAAACACACACACAGACATACCCACACACACACACACACACACACACACACACACACACACACACACACACACACACACACACACACACACACACACACACACACACACACACACACACACACAGACACACACACAAACAAAATATAATGGAGCTGCTAAGGTAGGGGGTGTCCTTTGTGGTAAGATAAAAGTCAAGTATTATAGGTGGTGCTATTCACCTTGACTATGTGATATCCCGCGAGGTCCATGCAGTGATGGCTGAAACACACTGATGGAAATATGGTTCATTATACTCACACAAAGCTGTTTAGCCTCATATCATAATAAAGCAAATGAAGTCAAACCATCAGGATAATGCATATTTGAATGAGTGGGGGGAGAGAGCGAGAGAGAGAGAGAGAGAGAGAGAGAGAGAGAGAGAGAGAGAGAGAGAGAGAGAGAGAGAGAGAGAGAGAGAGAGAGAGAGAGGGAGAGAGATATGATAATATAATATGATAATAGCAATAATGATTAAAAAAAAAATAATGAAAAAAATTTTACAAATAATAATAATTCTATTTATGACAATGACAATAATAATAATAATGATAATATTAATAATAATAATATTGATAATAATAATTATAATTATAATAATAATGATAATAATACAAATATAAATAATAAACATAATAATAATAATAATAATAATAATAATAGTAATAATAATAATAACAATAATATTCATAATAATGATAACAATATTAGCAAACAAGCCCGTAGAAAATTAAAGCTAAAACACATTTATTTATAATTCCTTAATAACGAAAGTTATCTTTAATATATGAGCAAAAATTGGAGTCGGAATGAAACAAACTATTTTACATACACACGATCGATCCAAAACAACTTTATTCCGCTGTATTCCACCACTCTATGCCATCCTCGAGTTAAGACCGTT
>JAPQNM010000019.1:1740519-1748019 GCA_029783475.1 Metacarcinus magister | reverse complement strand
GTGAAGTGCTTCTATTTATATTTTTGTAACTCAGAAGTTTTTCTTAACATATTTATTTTATTTATTTTTTCTTTTCTTTTCATCGGAAACTACGTATTTTCTTTTTTGTGTGTGCTTGTCCGCCATTTTGGTCCACCATCCGTTGAGTTTTCAAAGCGGCCATTTTGAATTTTGATCTTGATCTTGAAAATTATCTTGATCTTGTTTTAAGCAGCCATCTTGTTTGTTTACATAGCGGCCATTTTGAAAATTATTTGAAAATTACTTGAGCCTCAATACAGTCCACTGGAAAAGACTTGTACTTTATTTTATCTGTGACTTTATTTTTTATTTACAGTGAAACTTTATTTATAACTTTCTGTGGAGCGTATATACATACATGTTTGTACATTGTACTAATTTTACAATATATTGCAGCAACTGAAGCAACGCCCAGACCCTATTGAACATTTCTGTACAAGACCTGTGCTGCAGTTACGTACGTCCTGGACGAGTCTATTATATTTTTGTGAGTCTTTACTGATTTTAAAGCGGGTTTGTTTTCATTTTTACGGTGTGTTACTTAATTATTTTGAACGGGTTTTGAATTACTTATTTTTTCTTGTGTTCGACATAGACATTGTATAATGAGATGTTTATGGTGTTCCATCAACACCTTACTATTGTTTTTGCCTCAGACTATACTGAGAAGTTTACGGTGTTCCAATACACCCTATATCGTATCCGCCTTCGGGTGAACTGAGTATTTTTTTCTGATCTGAACTGAGTATTGTTTCTGATTTGAACTGAGTATTTTTTCTGATTTGAACTGAGTATTGTTTCTGATTTGAACTGAGTATTGTTTCTGATTTGAACTGAGTATTTTACGGTGTTAAACCCACCCTGTCTTCTCGCCTTTGGGTTTTATTTATTTTACGGTGTACCACACACCTATTATATGCCTCCGTGCGACTCAGTTATTTTACGGTGTACCACACGCCTATTACATGCCTCCGTGCGACTCAGTTATTTTACGGCGTTCTACACACCCATTATGTGCCTCAGTGCGACTCAGTTATTTTACGGTGTACCACACACCTATTATATGCCTCCGTGCGACTCAGTTATTTTACGGTGTACCACACACCTATTATATGCCTCCGTGCGACTCAGCTATTTTACGGTGTACCTCACACCTATTATATGCCTCCGTGCGACTCAGTTATTTTACGGAGTACCACACACCTTAGTATTGCATCTGTCTCTAGGGTATACTGTTTTATTTACTTATTGTGTGTTACCAATTGTCTTAGAATTTTTACTATTGTTGCTTTCGAAGTAGAAAATTGTGGTGTATTTCATATTTTCTTTTTGCATTTATATAAATATGTTTTTTTATTAGTGCCGCCCATTTTTTTTATATATTTCTTTTCAATTCTGATGTCTCAGTTTCCTGCACCGTAATGTCACCTTCCACGGGTGTCCTCGTTTCACCCGGTGTTTTTCGAAATAGGGACATTTCGCTGGTGGTGGCCGAGCAGTGTAGGGAGCTGAGGTATTATATCTATCATTGTCATGTATTGTATTTGTATCTGGCGCGCTCACATTTATAATATATGTTTGGCAACTATCTTGTGACGTCTGGCAACTACGATCGACCCAACGCGTCACCTGACCTCCCAGCCGCCCATCAGTCCGGGCATCATCTTAACACAGCAAAGGTCACTCACGTCACTCTCTGTCCAGTCCTTTGTGATTATTGTATAATAAACCCACCACGTCTCCGAGCCTTTATTTAACCACAGCCACGATACCAACAACCCTCTTACATGGACCTCGCTCTCTCTATCTTTTTTGTCTCTTTGTAGGCAAGTTCCAGAAGTACGACTACGGTTTGCTGGGTAACCTGAACCACTACGGTCAGAGCGTACCGCCGCTCTACAACCTTAGTGCCGTAACCACACCTGTCGGCCTATTCTGGGGACAGACCGACTAGGTTGCGGCGCCTGCGGTGAGCTTACCTTCATTTCTCTCAACATCACTTCTCAAGATTATATCCTGCTTTCCTACATACCTTCTTTATGTCCTAATTCATTTACCTGACTGTCTTTTCACCCATTCTTGTTTTGCCTCAGCCTCACATTTCTTTCCTTCCGTTCTCCAGGACGTGGCGCGCCTCGCCATCGAGCTCCCCAACGTGGCACTCAACCATGGGTTCGAAAAAAATTAATTCAACCACCTCGACTTTGGCTGTTAATTCTTGCTCCTTTGTTGGTAAACAAACACACACACACACATACACACACACACAGACAGACATACACACACACACACACACACACACACACACACGCACACGGACGAACACACACTCACACTCACACTCACACTCACACTCTCACACACACACACACACACACACACACACGTACACACACACACAGCATATACATACACACACAAACACACTCGTGCTAATATATGTCTGTGTCACAGGTCCATCCATCCCTATGAATACGTCTACAAGCACGTCCTGGCTTTCCTCGAAAAGTACTGAGTGTGTCGTGGTCAAGCCGCCTAGCAGCTTACTTATAAAGAGCAGCAACACTACCCTACCAGGGTGTCCGTAGGAGGAATAAGAATAAATACTATTGCTGAGGACAGTTTTCTTGAATCCTTACCCCTCCTGGCTGGCAGCCTCTTGACATGTCCCAGGTAGCAGCCGAATGTGTGTGTGTGTGTGTGTGTGTCAGTGTGTGTGTGTGCGTGCGTGTGTGTGTGTGTGTGTGTGTGTGTGTGTGTGTGTGTGTGTGTATACACATGCAACCCTCGGTGATATATTTAAATATCTGTTTGCTATCATTATCTCTATCTTTTCATTAACCTCACATTCCAATCACACACGTGTACTCATCAACACAGGTAAGGGTGACGGCGTAGTTAAAAATGATCGGAAGGTATCACAAACACATCAGCAAAACTATCCGGGAAAGGAAGAAATATTTGAGGAAAGGAGAGTATGTTGGAAAATAGCGAAACCTTCTCGTACAACCTCAGAGGAAACACAGGTAACACAAAAAAGTGCAGTAGACGAATACGTGCAACAAGAAAGAATCATTGAAAGGAAATACCAGCGGAGAGGTCAGCAGCCTATATGGTGGTGATGATGATGGGGGTGGTGGTGGTAACAGGGGACTGGCGGTGATGCTGGTGGTTTTGGGGGAAGTACTAAACACAACAGGTTTTCAGCCGCAGTGAAGGAAGGAATGAGAGGGAAAGTATAAGCAGGAAATGATAAAGAAGATTACGAAGTACTCTCTCTCTCTCTCTCTCTCTCTCTCTCTCTCTCTCTCTCTCTCTCTCTCTCACCCATGCAGTATAAATACCCTTTTCAAGACTTCTTCGGTCACTACCTTACAGAAGTAGCCACCCATTCAGCTCTCACTCGCTATCTTGTTTGCTTGACTGTCTTTACTTCCGGGTCTTAGGGCAGACCACCTCATCTAGACCACAGGGTGTATACGACGTGTTTCCAGGAAGATCCCTCTCAAGTTCCCAGCCATCCTTCAGGGCTTAGTTACAGCTGGGAGAGGCCCAAGCTCTTTAGCAGACGCTCCACTCTGCCCCTCACCAACCTTAAACACAAAAGTAGTGGATCAGGCGGCGTCTGGCAACTCTGCTCAGCGATTACGTGAATGGGGAGATTCCCAGCCTGTTTTTTGTGCGTTTTAGCGCATACACACACACACACACACACACACACACACACACACACACACACACACATATATACACACACACACACACACACACACACACACACACACACACACACACACACACATACCGCTCACATGGGTCAGTGGTTAACGTCCCGGCATGCACTCGGCAAGGCGTGGGTTCAAATTTCGCTCAGGTCGCTAAGGAGTTTTCACCGATAGGGAGTGGTTACTGTCTCTCTTGCGCAAGGAGATGGGGGTGTGTGATGAGTGAGAGGTCTCAGCCTTACTCATAGATCCGTCTCTATGAACTTTAAGCTCCTTCAGGGAGGGTAATGGATAACGATCATGAGTCCAGCGCGTGATCATCCAGGCCATGGTGAATAACACACACACACACACACACACACACACACACACACACACACACACACACACACACACACACACACACACACGCACGCACGCACGCACGCACACGCGCACACACACACACACACATACACACACACACACATCACCATAGCACAGCCGACAAAAAACACTATTAAATATCAAATTTATTTGGTCATATCCAAGCTATTCATGTAATATGGAATTCCAGTATTTTATTGTGCTGGTGTAAGATTGATTCAGGCAGAAAAAAAATAGGACTGATTGAAAAATTACGTCGTATGCTTGTTATTCTTGTTGATGTTATTGTTTTTGTTATTGTTGTTCTTGTTCTTGTGGTGGTGGTGGTGATGGTGGTGGTTGTGTGGTCCTCAATCTGGGTCAATAAAGCTGAAACGGCTTATGGGAATGGAAAAAAATAAATCAAAATGCGAATACAAATAAAACAAACTGTGTTCTGAAGTTTCCACATAGAAAAGTCTTAAACGTTTTATACAAGCTTTGTAACATGAAAAAATTGGTTAGTATCGTGAATACCATTCGCATCAATAGTTATCTCAATCATTCCTAACCGAAACTCTTTTCTTCACAGCGTCCACTAATGGGAACTAGACTTGAACAGAATCGAAACCAAACAAACAAAACCTTACAAACTAACTGGAAATGACTAGTTATATGAATCAATAAATAAGCATCGTAAGCTACACTGATATCAAGCTTCACCTCCGTAAGCATCTTTATTCCACACACAAAGGATGAAGAGAGAGGTGCAGGTGGCGAGTTTTGCAGTGCATGACCTCAAACTTTGCACAGAATAGACAGCCTTAGCCCTAAGGACGGATCTAGCATGGGTGTACAAAGGGGGAGGAAAGGACATGAGCTACATACAGGTAAGCATCTAGTCCCGCAAAACAGGTACTGTCAGTAGGTGTCAGTTAGCTGTCAGTCACACCGTTAGAAGCCGTCAGTCAGCCTTCAGTCACATTGTTAGGAAGCCCTGAATCAGCCTTCAGTACCGCGATCAGTCAGCAGGCAGCCTACAGTACCGTCGTCAGTCAGCCTTCAAAGGTGTCGTCAGCAGTTCGTCAGTAAACTTTCAGTCACGCCTTCACTCATCCTCTTATACCGCCGTTAGCAGCCGTCTGTCAGCCTTCCGTGCCGCTGTCAGCAGTCATAGGTCAGTCTTTAATGCCACAATCAGAAGCTCTCAGTCAACCTTCAGTACCGCCGTAAGCAATTGTCAGTCAGCCTTCAGTGCCATCATCAGCAGCCATCAGCCAGAATTCAGTTCCATCATCAGCAGCCGTCAGTCAGCTTTCAGTGACGCCGTCATTTATCGTCAGTGAATATTCAGTGCTGCCGTCAGTAGCAAAAGTCACACCCACAGCTTTACTTCAGAACACAACGGATCAGCAGCAACAATGCGTCAGCGGCGAGGCATGAATGACTGTTTATAAGTCAGTCAGTGTGTTTGTCAATTTTGGTGACACAATACACAACAAGCAACTCCATTCACGGACAGCAGAAAAGTCATCACTTCCACGGTGAAACTGATTCCTTACTTGTTTTACCACCACCCAGGCCCCTCACCTACCCTCACCTTACACCTTCTCTTCCCTTCCTTTCTCGTTATTCTTAGGAAGATTATTTTGAGTTAGCGCAACTCAATGGGCGTGCACTCACCTGCGTGGATAAGTTCACATACTTAGGCCACACTTTACACTGCAAAATGAATAATGATGATGACATCATGAAGCAAAATTAAATTAATGTTATTATTCTTCCTCTTCTTCTTCTTCCTATTATCATTATTATTATTATCATTAATATTATGATTATTATTATTATTATTATTATTATTATCATTACTGTTATCATCACAAACATTTTATTTTCAATACTATTATTATTTTACTCTCCATATGCCTGATACTACAATAGCATAAGCAAGTATCTTCCTCTCTCTCTCTCTCTCTCTCTCTCTCTCTCTCTCTCTCTCTCTCTCTCTCTCTCTCTCTCTCTCTCTCTCTCTCTCTCTCTCTCTCTCTCTCTCTCTACCACTCATTCAAATATGCATTATCCTGATGGTTTGACTTCGTTTGCTTCAAGAGGATATATGAAGCCAAACAGCTGTGTGGACTAACGTCTAAACGTTATGAACCTTATCAATGTGTATCTGGATCACTGCATAACCATCAAGTAGTATCACTGAGTCAAGATACACGGAATAACACCAACTACAGTCCTCGAACTTCTATCCTACCATGAGGGATACCACCTACCATAGCAGCCCTATAATTCCATGTGTGTGTGTGTGTGTGTGTGTGTGTGTGTGTGTGTGTGTGTGTGTGTGTGTGTGTGTGTGTGTGTGTGTGTGTGTGTGTGCGTGTGATCCCCTGAGATCCGTGCTGTCGTCAATATTAGCATAAAGATTCAAAGTCACTATCAACAGAAGTTGTAATTTACAACTCCATCACATAGCGTCGGAACTTGGCCGGAAAGGTGTTGCAGTGCTCGTCTGGCAGACCCGCACAGTGATTGCGTCACTTGGGAGGCCAGGTTATTCTTTTTGCCACAGTTAGGTATTCCCACGGCCTAAGGGCATATACCGGGTGCTGGGTTTCTGTATATAAGAGCGCCGATGACTTCTAACCACACAACAGCATCCTCCTTTACCTCCACCACATCTTCGCGACCCTCTCTGAACATGTGAGTAAAAGCATATCTGACATGCAACCACCACCACAATCATCACCAACACCATGCCAATTCATCATTAATGTTCTACTTCAGAACAAAAGCCAACATCAATCTCCTACATGTTGTCATCTGTTTGTCTATTACAGCTCAGAGACAATCTTTTTTCGTCTAACCACCATTATTTCCGTCTACTTAGTCTATGTTCATCATGACTGATTTACGAAACTGTATCTCCCATTATAATTAAATGTTAAGTATTGTCTCATAATATAATCAATTACTTTCTTTAATGCACAACAGTGATTGCACAATATTCACTTTACACTCTGCACCTTTTCAGTAAGATGGCCAACGCAGCAGCAACAGTGTGGTGCCTCGTGGTGCTGGCGGTAATTGCGCTGGTGGCAGCGGAAGCAGACCCCGGCCACCACGGCATCGGCGGCAGCAGGCACTATTACAAACGGCCTTACTACTACAACCAGAGAAGGCCACAGGGTACCGCTCATCTATCTCACTCCAGTCATTCTGGAGCCATCGGTGGCCACGCCTCCGTCGGTCACCTCGGTGGTAAGCACGACACCCACTCCACCCTCGGCCACGCCTCCGTCGGTCACCTCGGTGGAAAGCAAGACACCCACTCCACCCTCGGCCACGCCTCCGTCGGTCACCTCGGTGGAAAGCACGACACCCACTCCACCCTCGGCCACGC
>JAPQNM010000019.1:1733019-1735519 GCA_029783475.1 Metacarcinus magister | reverse complement strand
TAACCACAGCCACGCTACCAACAACCCTCTTACATTGTGATGAATCAGCGTGGGATAATCAAACTGGACAGAGAGAGAAAATAAAGAAGAAAAGTTCTGGCGCGTCTACCAAGGACGCCATTTTGCGAGCCATTGTCTCTGCGACGCCAAACTCCAAGCTTTTTTTACCTGCCCTGCCCTGGAATCTACATCTACTACTGAAGGTACATCCTGCTCTGTCTACTTGCTACTGCTACTACTCCACCATCCATCCACGCTTTGTTAGAGTGCTCCACTGTCCTTTGTTCCACATCGCCACGAGGTCATCTTTTGTCTGGCCCACCTACACCCACGAGGACTCCATTGGACACACATACGAGGATTCCACATACGAGGGACTACATCTACCCGACTGAACTCCACTTCATCTAATAAGGACTTGAGTACATTTTTTTTATTTTTCTAATCATTTATTATTTTATCATTTTTTCTGATATCTGAGTCTGTGAAGTGCTTCTATTTATATTTTTGTAACTCAGAAGTTTTTCTTAACATATTTATTTTATTTCTTTTTTCTTTTCTTTTCATCGGAAACTACGTATTTTCTTTTTTGTGTGTGCTTGTCCGCCATTTTGGTCCACCATCCGTTGAGTTTTCAAAGCGGCCATTTTGAATTTTGATCTTGATCTTGAAAATTATCTTGATCTTGTTTTAAGCAGCCATCTTGTTTGTTTACATAGCGGCCATTTTGAAAATTATTTGAAAATTACTTGAGCCTCAATACAGTCCACTGGAAAAGACTTGTACTTTATTTTATCTGTGACTTTATTTTTTATTTACAGTGAAACTTTATTTATAACTTTCTGTGGAGCGTATATACATACATGTTTGTACATTGTACTAATTTTACAATATATTGCAGCAACTGAAGCAACGCCCAGACCCTATTGAACATTTCTGTACAAGACCTGTGCTGCAGTTACGTACGTCCTGGACGAGTCTATTATATTTTTGTGAGTCTTTACTGATTTTAAAGCGGGTTTGTTTTCATTTCTACGGTGTGTTCCTTAATTATTTTGAACGGGTTTTGAATTACTTATTTTTTCTTGTGTTCGACATAGACATTGTATAATGAGATGTTTATGGTGTTCCATCAACACCTTACTATTGTTTTTGCCTCAGACTATACTGAGAAGTTTACGGTGTTCCAATACACCCTATATCGTATCCGCCTTCGGGTGAACTGAGTATTTTTTCTGATCTGAACTGAGTATTGTTTCTGATTTGAACTGAGTATTTTTTCTGATTTGAACTGAGTATTGTTTCTGATTTGAACTGAGTATTGTTTCTGATTTGAACTGAGTATTTTACGGTGTTAAACCCACCCTGTCTTATCGCCTTCGGGTTTGATTTATTTTACGTTGTACCACACACCTATTATATGCCTCCGTGCGACTCAGTTATTTTACGGTGTACCACACGCCTATTACATGCCTCCGTGCGACTCAGTTATTTTACGGCGTTCTACACACCCATTATGTGCCTCAGTGCGACTCAGTTATTTTACGGTGTACCACACACCTATTATATGCCTCCGTGCGACTCAGTTATTTTACGGTGTACCACACACCTATTATATGCCTCCGTGCGACTCAGCTATTTTACGGTGTACCACACACCTATTATATGCCTCCGTGCGACTCAGTTATTTTACGGAGTACCACACACCTTAGTATTGCATCTGTCTCTAGGGTATACTGTTTTATTTACTTATTGTGTGTTACCAATTGTCTTAGAATTTTTACTATTGTTGCTTTCGAAGTAGAAAATTGTGGTGTATTTCATATTTTCTTTTTGCATTTATATAAATATGTTTTTTTATTAGTGCCGCCCATTTTTTTTATATATTTCTTTTCAATTCTGATGTATCAGTTTCCTGTACCGTAATGTCACCTTCCACGGGTGTCCTCGTTTCACCCGGTGTTTTTCGAAATGGGGACATTTCGCTGGTGGTGGTCGAGCAGTGTAGGGAGCTGAGGTATTATATCTATCATTGTCATGTATTGTATTTGTATCTGGCGCGCTCACATTTATAATATATGTTTGGCAACTATCTTGTGACGTCTGGCAACTACGATCGACCCAACGCGTCACCTGACCTCCCAGCCGCCCATCAGTCCGGGCGTCATCTTAACACAGCAAAGGTCACTCACGTCACTCTCTGTCCAGTCCTTTGTGTTTATTGTATAATAAACCCACCACGTCTCCGAGCCTTTATTTAACCACAGCCACGCTACCAACAACCCTCTTACATGGACCTCGCTCTCTCTATCTTTTTTGTCTCTTTGTAGGCAAGTTCCAGAAGTACGACTACGGTTTGCTGGGTAACCTGAACCACTACGGTCAGAGCGTACCGCCGCTCTACAACCTTAGTGCCATAACCACACCTGTCGGCCTATTCTGGGGACAGACCGACTAGGTTGCGGCGCCTGCGGTGAGCTTACCTTCATTGCTCTCAACA
>JAPQNM010000019.1:1718019-1720519 GCA_029783475.1 Metacarcinus magister | reverse complement strand
AAGTCGAGGTGGTTGAATTAATTTTTGTCGAACCCATGGTTGAGTGCCACGTTGGGGAGCTCGATGGCGAGGCGCGCCACGTCCTGGAGAACGGAAGGAAAGAAATGTGAGGCTGAGGCAAAACAAGAATGGGTGAAAAGACAGTCAGGTAAATGAATTAGGACATAAAGAAGGTATGTAGGAAAGCAGGATATAATCTTGAGAAGTGATGTTGAGAGCAATGAAGGTAAGCTCACCGCAGGCGCCGCAACCTAGTCGGTCTGTCCCCAGAATAGGCCGACAGGTGTGGTTACGGCACTAAGGTTGTAGAGCGGCGGTACGCTCTGACCGTAGTGGTTCAGGTTACCCAGCAAACCGTAGTCGTACTTCTGGAACTTGCCTACAAAGAGACAAAAAAGATAGAGAGAGCGAGGTCCATGTAAGAGGGTTGTTGGTAGCGTGGCTGTGGTTAAATAAAGGCTCGGAGACGTGGTGGGTTTATTATACAATAAACACAAAGGACTGGACAGAGAGTGACGTGAGTGACCTTTGCTGTGTTAAGATGATGCCCGGACTGATGGGGGGCTGGGAGGTCAGGTGACGCGTTGGGTCGATCGTAGTTGCCAGACGTCACAAGATAGTTGCCAAACATATATTATAAATGTGAGCGCGCCAGATACAAATACAATACATGACAATGATAGATATAATACCTCAGCTCCCTACACTGCTCGGCCACCACCAGCGAAATGTCCCCATTTCGAAAAACACCGGGTGAAACGAGGACACCCGTGGAAGGTGACATTACGGTGCAGGAAACTGAAACATCAGAATTGAAAAGAAATATATAAAAAAAATGGGCGGCACTAATAAAAAAACATATTTATATAAATGCAAAAAGAAAATATGAAATACACCACAATTTTCTATTTCGAAAGCAACAATAGTAAAAATTCTAAGACAATTGGTAACACACAATAAGTAAATAAAACAGTATACCCTAGAGACAGATGCAATACTAAGGTGTGTGGTACTCCGTAAAATAACTGAGTCGCACGGAGGCATATAATAGGTGTGTGGTACACCGTAAAATAGCTGAGTCGCACGGAGGCATATAATAGGTGTGTGGTACACCGTAAAATAACTGAGTCGCACGGAGGCATATAATAGGTGTGTGGTACACCGTAAAATAACTGAGTCGCACTGAGGCACATAATGGGTGTGTAGAACGCCGTAAAATAACTGAGTCGCACGGAGGCATGTAATAGGCGTGTGGTACACCGTAAAATAACTGAGTCGCACGGAGGCATATAATAGGTGTGTGGTACACCGTAAAATAAATCAAACCCGAAGGCGATAAGACAGGGTGGGTTTAACACCGTAAAATACTCAGTTCAAATCAGAAACAATACTCAGTTCAAATCAGAAACAATACTCAGTTCAAATCAGAAAAAATACTCAGTTCAAATCAGAAACAATACTCAGTTCAGATCAGAAAAAATACTCAGTTCACCCGAAGGCGGATACGATATAGGGTGTATTGGAACACCGTAAACTTCTCAGTATAGTCTGAGGCAAAAACAATAGTAAGGTGTTGATGGAACACCATAAACATCTCATTATACAATGTCTATGTCGAACACAAGAAAAAATAAGTAATTCAAAACCCGTTCAAAATAATTAAGTAACACACCGTAAAAATGAAAACAAACCCGCTTTAAAATCAGTAAAGACTCACAAAAATATAATAGACTCGTCCAGGACGTACGTAACTGCAGCACAGGTCTTGTACAGAAATGTTCAATAGGGTCTGGGCGTTGCTTCAGTTGCTGCAATATATTGTAAAATTAGTACAATGTACAAACATGTATGTATATACGCTCCACAGAAAGTTATAAATAAAGTTTCACTGTAAATAAAAAATAAAGTCACAGATAAAATAAAGTACAAGTCTTTTCCAGTGGACTGTATTGAGGCTCAAGTAATTTTCAAATAATTTTCAAAATGGCCGCTATGTAAACAAACAAGATGGCTGCTTAAAACAAGATCAAGATAATTTTCAAGATCAAGATCAAAATTCAAAATGGCCGCTTTGAAAACTCAACGGATGGTGGACCAAAATGGCGGACAAGCACACACAAAAAAGAAAATACGTAGTTTCCGATGAAAAGAAAAGAAAAAAGAAATAAAATAAATATGTTAAGAAAAACTTCTGAGTTACAAAAATATAAATAGAAGCACTTCACAGACTCAGATATCAGAAAAAATGATAAAATAATAAATGATTAGAAAAATAAAAAAAATGTACTCAAGTCCTTATTAGATGAAGTGGAGTTCAGTCGGGTAGATGTAGTCCCTCGTATGTGGAATCCTCGTATGTGTGTCCAATGGAGTCCTCGTGGGTGTAGGTGGGCCAGACAAAAGATGACCTCGTGGCGATGTGGAACAAAGGACAGTGGAGCACTCTAACAAAGCGTGGATGGATGGTGGAGTAGTAGCAGTAGCAAGTAGACAGAGCAGG
>JAPQNM010000019.1:1710519-1713019 GCA_029783475.1 Metacarcinus magister | reverse complement strand
GCCCTCCACGGCACAGCAAGCACGGCACAGGAAGCCTGTACTTCTCTCCCACCACACACACACGCGCACACACACACACACACACACACACACACACACACACACACACACACACACACACACACACATGTACACATACACACATGTATACACATACACACATAAAAACATACACAAACACACACGCAGAAACACGTACAAACACACACACACACACACACACACACACACACACACACACACACACACACACACACACACACACACACATACACACACACACACACACACACACACACGTACATATACACACACGTACATATACACACACGTACACACACACACACACACACACACACACACACACACACACACACACACACACACACACACACACACACACACACACACACACACACACACTTCATTGTTTTTCCAGAGTTAAAAAATACATAATAATCATTACGAGGGTGATGGGTGTTACTCATTCTAAGTTAATTCTAGAATAATCTTTGCAAATATGTCCTCAAAAGATGTTATATTTGCACCCAATCTGTTTGCTATTTTCACAATTGTTTTTCAGTTTAGTCAAACTTTTATCAATCAAACAGCCATAAAAAGTATATATACAAATAATATAGCTGATTTAATAATAAACTTTTAAAACATTCTTAATAAACGTATTTGTTGCATACATATTTCATATAACTTGTTTTAAGTGTTCGTATTATCAACTAAATTTTCATCAATAATCACACCGAGGTATTTATATTCTTCCACAATACCTACCTCTTCGTCTCTAATATTCAGCTTTTCAATGTTACTTTCTTTTCTAAGTAAGTCAATTAACTTTTCTTTTGTCTTTTGTACATAGAGATTTAAGTAATTATAGTAACACCATTGAACAAAGTCATTAACTTGGACACAATACTCTAATGTATTTACGTTCTTGGTTTTTTCATCAATCATTGTCATCCGTATATTTAAGACAAGAAATTTTCATAATGAGTTTTACATTCATTCGCATACAATGTAAACAACAGTGGCGACAGAACACATCCATGAGGGGCTCCATAATTTGTATTAATAATATTAGACTTAACATTTTTAAACTCTACATATTAAGGTATATTTGCAAGGTAGGTGAGAAATTCATGTATGAATTTGAAGCAGCTTATGGGAATAGAGAAAAACGTTGTCCTGAAAGATCTACTTAAAAAAGTCTTAAAAGTTATACACAATTAAAGACTTGTAGGTAAGTATCGTGTATACCTATCGCATTAATATTTACACACAGTTATTCCTACCCTATCTATATGAACGAACTACATGAATCAATAAGTTAGCATTGTAAGCTACACTGATATCATGCTTCACCACCGATAGCGTCTTCATTTCATGGTGATTTTTCAGTCCATCACCTCAGAGAATAGTCGGTTTGGCACTAAAAACAGACGTGGAATGGGTGTACAAAGGCGATCTTAAGGAGGAGGAAAGGATATGAGCCAAATACAGGTAACCATCTAGTCCTGCATACAGTGCCACCCTCAATGAACCTTCAGTGCTGCCGTCAGTAGCTGTCAGTCAGCCTTCAGTCACGCTGTTAAAAGGCTTTCAGTCACACCGTCAGTTAGCCTTCAGTCAGCCTGTCAATTTTGGCGACACAATACACACCAAGTCACTCCATTAACAGACATTAGAAATGTCATCACTTCCGCGCTGAAACTGATTCCTCATTTGTCTCATTACCACCACAACACAGGCCATTAACCTACTCTTTCTCGTTACTCAGTGCAATTCATTGGGGGTGCACTCACCTTCATGGATTAGTTCATATACTTAGGAAATGTTTTACAGCGTAATATGAATGATGATGACATCACATATGCAGCGAAATAAAATTGATATTATCCTTAATAATAATTGTATTATTGTTATTAGAATTATTATTATTATCATTGTTTTTATTATTATAACTTACCATTATTATCATTATTATTATACACCATTAACAGTACTCGTCTTTAGCACTATTATCTGATACAATTTTTATTATATATATTAATACTATTTTACTCGCCAAATGCCTAATATAACAAAACCTATCTCTCTCTCTCTCTCTCTCTCTCTCTCTCTCTCTCTCTCTCTCTCTCTCTCTCTCTCTCTCTCTCTCTCTCTCTCTCTCTCTCTCTCTCTCTCTCTCTCTCTCTCTCTCTTTACCACTCATTCATATATGCATTATCCTGATGGTTTGTCTTCGTTTGCTTCATTAGGATAACTGAGGCCAAACAGCTTTCTGTGGGACTAAGAGGCATATGTGATGAACTTTATTGCCATCAGTGTGTATCTGAATTACTACATACACCTCGCGGGACATCACTCTGTCAATGTACACGGAATAGCACCACCTACAATCTTTGAATTCTATCTTACCTTGATGTATGTGTGTGTGTGTGTGTGTGTGTGTGTGTGTGTGTGTGTGTGTGTGTGTGTGTATGTG
>JAPQNM010000019.1:1695519-1705519 GCA_029783475.1 Metacarcinus magister | reverse complement strand
ATCCTCGATTTAAGACCGTTAAGTAAGCCTCATGGAATCAGTCACTTTAGATAACCTCTTGGAGAGCATGGCTGCAAGGTGGCATACAAATTTTTTTATTCCTGTGTGTGTGTGTGTGTCTGTGTGTGTGTGTGTGTGTGTGTGTGTGTGTGTGTGTGTGTGTGTGTGTGTGTGTGTGTGTGTGTGTGTGTGATCGTTAAGTGTTGCCACAATAATTTGTAAGGAAAATACGCTAAAGTCACTCACCTCGACGTTGGCCTGTGTTGAAACTGGAAATATTGTGGTTTGGGGAACTACAGCCAGGTGACAGTAGTTATGAGTGGGAGAGCCGAAGAGTTGCCAGATATGGATGAGGAAGCGAAAACTTGAAGAGTTGGCCTCTCTCTCTCTCTCTCTCTCTCTCTCTCTCTCTCTCTCTCTCTCTCTCTCTCTCTCCCGCTCTCCCTCTCACTCTCTCTCTCTCTCTCTCTCTCTCTCTCTCTCTCTCTCTCTCTCTCTCTCTCTCTCTCTCTCTCTCTCTCTCTCTCTCTCTTTATCTATCTATCTATCTATCTATCTATCTATCTATCTATCTATCTATTCAATCTATAACATCATAATAACTGTACCACGACCGGGCGGCCACGCTCCGCACTTTCTTGAAGGGAGGTGTCTGGTAGTCCTACCCAAAGATTCCTTGAATGGAGGGAACCCCAGGACGTATTTTTGTAATACTTTTTATGTAAGTTTTTTCCTAAAATCGAAGACGTGGCTGCTGTATATAATGAAGCAGAGACGAACCTATAACCACAGAGGAGCAATAATACCTTCTACTCCTCTTATTCCAGCCTCACAGTAGACAGGTTAGTAAAGGGTAGGTTGGCGCATTCTCCTACCGCTGTATCGCTGTATCTGCTCAGTTATTCCAGTTCACGGCGGCACTTTTGTTAACTCGCTTTCACACTTGTCACGTCATGACTTTACTGCATTCTAAATTATTATGAGTCTGAATGCTCATCTTCTACATTTTCAACAATTAATTGACTTTTTCATTTCCAAATATAGTATATTTCTTGTCTTCTGTTTGAAACAAACGAACCAAAGTTTTCCATGCCACCACTTCTGACTATTCCAGAAGGATGGTCAAGGCAGTAAAAATAGCAGCGGTGTGCGTCGTAGTTCTGGCCGGCGTAGTAGCGCTGGTGGCAGTCAAGGCAGACCCCGGCCACCACAGCAGCATCGTCAGGAGGCCCTACTACAAGCAGCCCAACTACAACCAGAGACAGCCACATGTTACCAGCCATCTCCCTCATTCTAGTCACTCCGGAGCCATTGGTAGCCACACCTCCATCAGCCACGACTCGGTCGGTCACCTCGGTGGGAATCACGATACCCACTCCACAGTCGGTCACGCCTCAGTCGGACACCTCGGTGGGAAGCACGACATCCACTCTACCATTGGTCACACCTCAGTCGGGCACCTCTTCGGAAAGCACAACACCCACTCTACTCTAAGCCATGCTTTGGTCGGACACTCAGCTGGCTCTTTGAAGGACGCCACCCATGGAGTGCACAACAGCCAGGAACGCAGCCATCAGTACTACCACTAACCAGCTGTGTAGCCCCGTTCAACCCTTAAATGCATACACTTGACGGTCTTGGTTCTTGATATGGATCTTCTTTTGACTCATTTCTACAAACACAGTTATTAATTTCTTTTTATCTATTCGTTGTTTTAACAAATATTATGAAACTCGGACATTTATTTTTAATATAGACTGCTCTGGCGCCCTACAAAAAAAAAGCACTATTAAATTGGTAGTAATTGGTAGAAAACACTCCATTGGTAGGCAGGATAGAAACCACTCCATTGGTAGACATGGTAGAAACCACTCCATTAATAGGCATGGTAGAAACCACTCTATTGGCAGGTATAATAGAAGCCATTCCATTGGTAGGCATGGTAGAAACCCCTATATTAGTAGGAGTGGTAGAAGCCACTCAATTGGTAGAAATGGTTGAAGCCACTCCATTGTTAGCCATGGTAGAAACCACTCCATTGGAAGTCATGGAAGAAACCACTCCATTGGTAGGCATGGTAAAAGCCACTCCATTGGTAGGCATGGTAAAAGGCACTCCATTGTTAGGCATGATAAAAGCCATTCCATTAGTAGGCATGGTAGAAACAACTCCATTGGTAGGCATGGTAGAAGCCACTCCATTGGTAGGCATGATAAAAGTTACTCCATTGGTAGGCATGATATAAGCCACACCATTGGTAAACATGCTAGAAACCACTCCATTGGTAGGCATGGTAGAAGCCACTCTATTAGTAGGCAAGGTAAAAGACACTCCATTGGTAGGCATGGTAGAAGCCACTCCATTGGTAGCCATGATAGAAGCCACTCAATTGGTAGCCATGGTAGAAGCCACTCCATTGGTAGCCATGATAGAAGCCACTCAATTGGTAGCCATGATAGAAGCCACTCAATTGGTAGCCATGGTAGAAGCGTCTCCATTGGTAGGCAAGATAGAAGCAACTCCATTATAAGCCATGATAGAGCCACTTCAATGTTAGGCATGATACAAGCCACTCCATTGGTAGCCATGATAGAAACCACTCCATTGGTAGCCATGGTAAAAGCCACTCCATTTAAAGACATGATAGAAGCCACTCCATTGGTAGAAATGATAGAAGCCACTCCATTTGTAGGCATATTAGGAGCCACTTCATTAGTAGCCATGGTAGAAGCCACTCCATTAGAAGGTATGATAGAAGCCACTCTATTGGTAGGCATGGTAAAAACCACTCCATTGGTAGGTATGGTAGATGCCACTCCATTGGTAGCCATGATAAAAGCCACTCCATTAGTAGCTATGATAGAAGCCACTCCATTGGTAGCCATGATAGAAGCCACTTCATTGGAAGGCATGGTAGAAGCCACTCCATTGGTAAGTATGGTAGATTCCACTCCATTGGTAGCCATGATAGAAGCCACTTCATTGGTAGATATAATAGAAGCTACTTCATTGGTAGGCATGGTAGAAGCCACTCCATTGGTAGGCATGGTAAAAGCCACTCCATTGGTAGCCATGATAGAAGCTACTCCATTGGTAGCCATGATAGAAACCACTCCATTGGTAGGACAGGTAGAAGCCACTCCATTGGTAGGCATGATAAAAGCCACTCCATTGATAGGTATGGTAGAAGTCACTCTATTGTTAGGCATGGTAAAAACCACTCCATTGGTAGCCATGATAGAAGAAACTCCATTGGTAGGCATGAAAGAAGCCACTCCATTGGTAGGCAGGGTAAAAGCCACTCCATTGGTCGGCATGGTAGAAGCCACTTCATTGGTAGGCATAGTAAAAGCCACTCCATTGGTAGGCATGGTAGAAGCTACTCCATTGGTAGGCAGGGTAAAAGCCACTCCAATGGTAGCCATGATAGAAGCCACTCCATTGGTAGGCATGGTAAAAGCTACTCCATTGGTAGCCATGATAGAAGCCACTCTATTGGTAGGCATGGTAAAACCCAATTCATTGGTAGGCATGACAGAAGCTTCTCCTTTGGTAGGCATGGTAAAAGCCACTCCATTGGTAGGCATGATAGAAGCCACTCCATTGGTAGCCATGATAGAAACCACTCCATCGGTAGGCATAGTAGAAGCCACTCCATTGGTAGACATGATAGAAGTCATACCATTGGTAGGCATGGTAAAAGCCACTCCATTGGTAGGCATGATAGAAGCCAATCCATTGGTTGGCAGGGTAGAAGCCATTCCATTGGTTGCCATGATGGAAGCCACTACATTGGTAGGCATGGTAGAAGCCACTTCATTAGTAGGCATGATAGAAACCACTCTATTGGTAGGTATGGTAGAAGCCATTCCATTGGTAGGCATGGTAGAAGCCACTTCATTGGTAGGCATGGTAGAAGCCACTTCATTAGTAGGCATGGTAGAAGCCACTTCATTGGTAGGCATGATATAAGCCACTCAATTGGTAGCCATGATAGAAGCCACTCAATTGGTAGGCATGGTAGAAGCCACTCCATTGGTAGGCAGGGTAGAAGCAACTCCATTGGTAGCTGTGATAGAAGCCACTCCATTTGTAGGCTTGATACAAGCCACTCCATTGGTAGGCATGATAGAAGCCACTCCATTGGTAGGTATGGTAGAAGCCACTCTATTGGTAGGCATGGTAGAAGCCACTCCTTTACTAGGCATGATAGAAGCCACTCCGTTGGTAGCCATGATAGAAGCCACTCCATTGGTAGGCATGGTAGAAGCCAATCAATTGGTACGTATGGTAGAAGCCACTACTTTGGTAGGCATGATAGAAGCCACTCCATTGGTAGCCATGATAGAAGCCACTCAATTGGTAGCCATGGTAGAAGCCACTCCATTGGTAGCCATGGTAGAAGCCACTCCATTGGTAGGCATGATAGAAGCCACTCCATTGGTAGCCATTATAGAAGCCACTTCATTGGTAGGGTTGATAGAGGCCACTCCATTGGTAGGCATGATAGAAGCCATTCCATTGGTAGCCATGATAGAAGCCACTCAATTGGTAGCCATGGTAGAAGCCACTTCATTGGTAGGCATGGTAGAAGTCACTCCATTGGTAGGCATGGTAGAAGCCACTCCATTGGTAGGCATTATAAAAGCCACTCCATTGGTAACCATGATAGAAGCCACTCCATTGGTAGCCATGATAGAAGCCACTTCATTGCTAGGCATGGTAAAAGCCACTCCATTGAAACGCATTATAGAAGCCACTCCATTGGTAGCAATGATAGAAGCCACTCCATTGGTAGGCATATTAAGCCTGAGTTACACTAGTCAACCGATGGGTTGGATCCAAGCTTAGATGGGCTGCTATATGCTGCATTTTCTCCAAAAAGAAAACGAAGCCAATAGCAGCCCGTCTAGGCTTGGATCCAACCCATCCGTTGACTAGTGTAACTCAGGCTTTAGAAGACACTCCATTGGTAGCCATGGTAGAAGCCACTCCATTGGAAGGCAAGAAAGAAGCTATTCCATTGGTAGCCATAATAAAAGCCACTCCATTGGTAGGCATTATAGAAGCCACTCCATTGTTAGGCATGGTAGAAGTCACTCCATTGGTATGCATGATAAAAGCCACTCCATTGGTGGCTATAATAGAAACCATTCCATTGGTAGCCATGGTAGAAGCCATTCCATTGGTAGCAATGATAGAAGCCACTCCATTATTAGGCATGATAGATGCCACTCCATTGTTAGGCATGGTAGAAGCCATTCCATTGGTTGGCATGATAGAAGCCACTCCATTGGTAGGTATGGTAGAAGCCACTCCATTGGTAGCCATGGTAAAAGCCACTCCATTGGTAGGCATGGTAGGAGATACTCCATTGGTAGCCATGATAGAAGCCATTCCATTGGTAGGCATGGTAGAAGCCACTCCATTGGTAGGCATGGTAGAAGCACTCCATTGGTAGGCATGGTAAAAGCCACTCCATTGGTAGGCATGTTAAAATGCACTTTATTAGTAGGTATTATAGAAGCCACTCCCTTGGTAGTCATGAGAGAAGCCATTCAATTGGTAGCCATGGTAGAAGCCACTCCATTGGTAGCCATGGTAAAAGCCACTTCATTGGTAGGCATGATAGAAGCCACTCCATTGGTAGGCATGGTAGAAGCCACTCCATTGGTAGGCATGATAGAAGCCACTTCATTGGTAGACATGGTAAAAGCCACTCTATTGAAAGGCATGATAGAAGCCACTCCATTGGCAGCCATGATAGAAGCCACTCCATTGGTAGGCATATTAGCCTGAGCTACACTAGTCAACTGATGGGTTGGATCCAAGCATTTTCTCCAAAAAGAAAACGGAGCCAATAGCAGCCCGTCTAAGCTTGAATCCAACCCATTGGTTGACTAGTGTAACTTAGGCTTTAGAAGCCACTCCATTGGTAGCCATGGTAAAAGCCACTCCATTGGTAGCCATGATAGAAGCCACTCCATTGGTAGGCATGATAGATGCCACTCCATTGGTAGGCATGATAGAAGCAACTCCATTGGTACCCATGATAGAAGCCACTCCATTGGTAGTATCATAAGCCTCGCCTCATTCTCATGTTCGGGTTCATTGATCCGAACCTAATGCTACGCGACTAGCAATCACTACCTACCCTATTCCTGAATCAGCACTAAGGAAGGCACCGGAAATTACTCCGGAGCCTCGCCGGCTTGTCTTGACTCAAGGCTGAGTGAAGCAGCCCCAGGCAGTTGCGAGGTTGGTGGGAGCCTGGTTTTATTTTATAGTGGGTCAAATCTAGATAGCTGAAGTGTTCCCACTCTCCCTAGGAATTAGCAGTACACCATCTCCTGCCTGTTTAAGTGAGTAACCAACCAACATTCGATCCAGTGACTCGACTACTCATTCATTGTACATATTATTATTTCTTTTTACTGTACCTGGTGGTGAAATTCTCATATTATGCTTGTGTTATTTCTGTGGTGTTGTGTTATTTTCGTGGTTATTAATTTAATTTTCTTGTGTTCGTGTTGTTTAATTTAGTTATCTTAAGTTATCATTCACGTTAGTCATAAACTGTTTGTATACTGTCTCAAGGCAAGAACAGCGTCTTTATTTCCTTGCCACAGGTGATGTGTTTCTGTGTTTCTTTCTTAAAGTATTAATTTATTGTTGGTAATTACTTTTCTTTGCATCATCTATTATTTGTTTCGGGCGTTTCAGTCTCTTTAACTAATTCCCCTAAACAACTCACTGTTCCAGCCCGTAACAGTAGGCATGGTAGAAGCCACTCCATTGGTAGGCAATGTAGAAGCCACTCCATTGGCAGGCATTGTAGAAGCCACTCCATTGGTAGGCATGGTAGAAGCCACTACATTGGTAGGCATGATAGAAGCCACTCCATTGGTAGGCATGATAGAAGACACTCAATTGGTATGCATGGTAAAAGCCACTTTATTGGAAGGCTTGGTAAAAGCCACTCCATTAGTAGGTATGGTAGAAGCCATTCGATTGGTAGGCAGGGTAGTAGCCACTTCATTGGTAGCCATGACAGAAGCCACTCCATTGGTAAGCATGGTAGAAAACACTCCATTGGTAGCCATGATAGAAGCCACTCTATATGTAAGCATGGTAGAAGAAACTCCATTGGCAGGCATGATAGAAGCCACTCCATTGGTAGGCATGGTAGAAGCCACTCCATTGGTAGGCAGGGTAGAAGCAACTCCATTAGTAGCCATGATAGAAGCCACTCCATTGGTAGGCATGATAGAAGCCACTCCATTGGTAGGCATGATAGAAGCCACTCAATTGGTAGGCATGGCAGAAGCCACTCCATTGGTAGGCATGGTTGAAGCCACTCTATTGGTAGGCATGGTAGAAGCCACTCCTTTTCTAGGCATGATAGAAGCCACTCCATTGGTAGCCATGATAGAAGCCACTCCATTGGTAGGCATGGTAGAAGCCAATCCATTGGTAGGCATGGTAGAAGCCACTCCATTGGTAGGCATGATAGAAGCCACTCCATTGGTAGCCATGATAGAAGCCACTTTATTGGTAGGGATGATAGAGGCCACTCCATTGGTAGGCATGATAGAAGCCACTCCATTGGTAGCCATGATAGAAGCCACTCAATTGTTAGCCATGGTAGAAGCCACTTCATTGGTAGGCATGGTAGAAGCCACTCCATTGGTAGGCATGGTAGAAGCCACTCCATTGGTAGGCATGATAGAAGCCACTCCATTGGTAGGCATGATAGAAGCCACTCAATTGGTAGGCATGGCAGAAGCCACTCCATTGGTAGGCATGGTTGAAGCCACTCTATTGGTAGGCATGGTAGAAGCCACTCCTTTGCTAGGCATGATAGAAGCCACTCCATTGGTAGCCATGATAGAAGCCACTCCATTGGTAGGCATGGTAGAAGCCAATCCATTGGTAGGCATGGTAGAAGCCACTCCATTGGTAGGCATGATAGAAGCCACTCCATTGGTAGCCATGATAGAAGCCACTTTATTGGTAGGGATGATAGAGGCCACTCCATTGGTAGGCATGATAGAAGCCACTCCATTGGTAGCCATGATAGAAGCCACTCAATTGTTAGCCACTTCATTGGTAGGCATGGTAGAAGCCACTCCATTGGTAGGCATGGTAGAAGCTACTCCATTGGTAGGCATGATAGAAGCCACTCCATTGGTAACCATGATAGAAGCCACTTCATTGGTAGGCATGATAGAAGCCACTCCATTGGTAGCCATGATAGAAGCCACTCCATTGGTAGCCATGATAGAAGCCACTTCATTGTTAGGCATGGTAAAAGCCACTCCATTGAAAGGCATGATAGAAGCCACTCCATTGGTAGCAATGATAGAAGCCACTCCATTGGTAGGCATATTAAGCCACTCCATTGGTAGGCATATTAAGCCACACACACACACACACACACACACAATACACACACACACACACACACACACACACACACACACACACACACACACACACACACACACACATCCATTATAGTCACTTCTAATACGTTTTTATCGTATTTTATTATTGTTTGCCCTTAGCTTATCAGTGTATCCATGTTTTTATTAACAATTATTATTGTTTTTTATCTTTTTATCAGGGTTTTCCTTCAGGCTTGGTTTCTCTTTAACTGTTCTTATGCTGCTTTTTAAATTTCGCTTTTAATGTATATTATCAGCCTTTGGCTGCCTGTAAATATTACCTTTCAATAAACCGTTAATTATTATTATAATTATTACCCACACCCACACCCACACACACACACACACACACACACACACACACACACACATACACACACACACACACACACACACACACACACACACACTCACACACACACACACACACACACACACACACACACACACACACACACACACACACACACACACACACACATCACCATAACACAGCCGACATAGAACACTAAATATAAATATTATTTGGTCACTTTAAAGTTATTCACGTTACATAGATTTTCCAGGTTTCAATTGTGTTTTGGATGGTTGACTGAGTGAGGCAGAAAAAATATGAAAGACAGATAACAAAATTGACTGGGTGTGATTGTAATTCTTATTATTGTATTCATTGCTCGTGTTCGGTGGTGGTTGTGGTGGTGTGGTTCTCAACCAGGATCAATACATAAAATTTATAATAATAATGATGTAATAATATATACATTATTTAGTGATTTATCAAACAATATGAAATCATAACACTAAATTAAACTAATACACTTACATGTACATTGAAAAATAATGTATTTTTTATATTTTACTATTTTTGATAATGTAAATCTTGATGTTTACTGGAACAACTGAATCTTTTAATCTAGATGTGATTTGTTGTGGCAACTTCATTGTTTTTCCAGAGTAAAAAAAATACATAATAATCATTACGAGGGTGATGGGTGTTACTCATTCTAAGTTATTTCTAGAATATTCTTTGCAAATATGTTCTCAAGAGATTTTACATTTGCACCCAGTCTGTTTGCTATTTTCACAATTGTTTTTCAATTTAGTCTAACTTTTATCATTCAAACAGCCATAAAAAGTAGAAATACAAATAATATAGCTGATTTAATAGTAAACTTTTTGTATATATATATATATATATATATATATATATATATATATATATATATATATATATTAATAATATTTTACTCTCCAAATGCCTAATATAGCAAAATCTCTCTCTCTCTCTCTCTCTCTCTCTCTCTCTCTCTCTCTCTCTCTCTCTCTCTCTCTCTCTCTCTCTCTCTCTCTCTCTCTCTCTCTCTCTCTCTACATCTCATTTAAATATGCATTATCCTGATGGTTTGCCTTCGTTTGCTTCATTAGGATAACTGAGGCCAAACAGCTTTCTGTGGGACTAACAGGCATATGTGATGAGCTTTATTGCCATCAGTGTGTATCTAGATTACTGCATAAACCTCGCGGGGCATCACTCTGTCAATGTACACGGAATA
>JAPQNM010000019.1:1680519-1690519 GCA_029783475.1 Metacarcinus magister | reverse complement strand
TTGTCAATTCCAGAAGGATGGTCAAGGCAGCAAAAACAGCAGCGTGGTGCGTCGTAGTTCTGGCGGGCGTAGTGGCGCTGGTGGCAGCCGAGGCAAACCCCGGCCACCACAGCGACATCGTCAGGAGGCCCTATTACAAGCGGCCCCACTACAACCAGAGACAGCCACATGTTACTAGCCAACTCCCTCATTCAAGCGACTCCGGAGCCATTGGTAGCCACACCTTCATCAGCCACGACTCGGTCGGACACCTCGGTGGGAAGCACGATACCCACTCTACATTCGGTAACGCCTCAGTCGGGCACCTCGGTGAGAAGCACGATATCCACTCTCCTCTCGGACACCTCAGTGTTATGCACGACACCCACTCTACCATCGGTCACGCCTCAGTCGGGCATCTCGGCGGAAAGGACAACACTCACTCCACTCTTGACCATGCCTCGGTCGGACACTCAGCTGGCCACTTGAAGGACGCCACCCATGGTGTGCACAACAGCCAAGGCCGCGGCCATCAGTACTACCACTAACAAGCTGCGTAGCCCCGCTCACCCCTTAAATGCATACACTTGACGGCCTTGGTTCTTGATATGGATCTTCTCTGGACTCATCTCTACCTACGCAGTTTTTTTTTGTTTGTTTATTCATTGTTGTACGTAACAAATAATGTGAAACTCTGACATTTAGTTTAATTCAGCGGGTCATGATGATACTTTAGCTATCTATCTCTAGAAGCATATGTACTTTATAATTATGCCCGAAATCGTGCGGAATCTGTTCTACAACTTACTATAATGTCAAAACCTTACCAAATGAAACTCTCCTTGTAGTTTTTATAAAATTCCAAAAAATATTGCCAACCAAACCATTGGTGCGCATGGCGGTAGCCACTCCAATGGTGGACATAGTGGCAGTCATTCCACTGGTGGGCACGGTGGCAGCCAATCTATTGATGAGTACGGTGGCAGCCAATCTATTGGTGAGTACAGTGGCAGCCAATCCATTGGTGAGTACGGTGGCAGCCAATCCATTGGTGAGTACGGTGGCAGCCAATCCATTGGTGAGTACGGTTGCAGCCAATCCATTGGTGAGTACGGTGGCAGCCAATCCATTGGTGAGTACGGTGGCAGCCAATCCATTGGTGAGTACGGTGGCAGCCAATCCATTGGTGAGTACGGTGGCAGCCAATCCATTGGTGAGTACGGTGGCAGCCAATCCATTGGTGAGTACGGTGGCAGCCAATCCATTGGTGAGTACGGTGGCAGCCAATCCTTTGGTGGGCACAGTCACAACAATTAAAGGCCTCTTCTATTTACATCCCCTGATCTACTCTGGATTATGATCTGAATATGAATCAGTTTTGAATTCGCTGGGTGATAATAGAACTCTCGGAGGCAGTGCAGATCAAAACAATAACAATGAGAGGCCAGTCGCTGTCCAGCAGTCACGGTCGCCACTTCTCTGAGGAAGTATCAAGAGCTGTGGCTTTCATTTCCTGATGCATTTAGGCCGACAACGCACCACAAATTCTCAGCTACCTGCCTATTGTGTGTGTTATTGAAAACACCGTAAGATTCTTGAAAAATAGATGCAGGTCTCTGATGAACCTCGAGGTTAACCTTGATAAGGTTACACCTATTATTGTAGCATATTAACCCCTTCACAATATATCATTGCAATTCCATGGTTATTTTCAGGAATCAGACACCTGATGAATCTACATCTCAATTTACCAAGTTTGAGTTATACATCAATACAAACGCTGCTGCAAAAAGAGGCTTTCGTTCCATGATTTCTTAATTCCACCTCACACAAGTAAAGGATTGCTACACGTACATACGTACATACATTTCACTTCTTACACACACAGAGAGAGAATTATCACACAAAATACTACTTGTTTCAACGCTGCTACCAAGAATGTTATAGTCCTCCGTAGCAGAGGGCGTGGTGCTCTCTCTCTCTCTCTCTCTCTCTCTCTCTCTCTCTCTCTCTCTCTCTCTCTCTCTCTCTCTCGTTCCCGCTCTCGCTCTCGCTCTCTCTCTCTCTCTCTCTCTCTCTCTCTCTCTCTCTCTCTCTCTCTCTCTCTCTCTCTCTCTCTCTCTCTCTCTCTTTCTCTTTCTCTCTCTCTCTCTCTCTCACCGCCACAGGGAATCAAGAAGTCAACAAGATAAACAAAGAAACACTAAAACGGTACATACGAACTGTTGGTATCACGGTATACATAAACCATGGATTCTCGCGCTTTTCCTTTCTGTAATTTAGATGATGAGAGCTTCCTCGAAACTTTAAATGAGAATTATGATCACAAGTATCCTTTAGATGTCTTAAATAACTTATCTTACAATTCTCTTAAAGAAAGCAGATATTTAAATTCAGTTGACAATTACATTAGAGGCAATAGTATAATTGAGCCTGAGAGTAACTATTATTTTTGTGAAAATTTATTTGAAACATTAGGCACTTCTGGAAATTTAAAACTTTTGTATTATAATATCAGTAGCTTACCACTTCATTTTGACAGTTTTCAAGACCAGTGCCTCAATACAATTGACACATGCTTTGATGTGATTGGGTTCTGTGAAACCAGGTTAAATGACAATATATCATCGCTTTATACACTTAATTCATACAATACTTTCCATAAAAATAAAGGTACGAGTGGTGGCGGGGTGTCCATATACTTGCACACTAGATTTCAAGGAAAAGTACGGCATAACATGTCTGTGCAGCTGCCATATATTGAGTCTTTGTTTTTAGAATTTACAGGAAATCATAAATTAACAATGCAAAAGGGTTTGGAACAGGTAGACTGATTATCGCCGTCAAAAGAGATATTAATGAGGACTGTAAAAGACTAAAATTTGAAAAGGTCAGGCCAGGTAGAAGGATTATACTAAGCCGAGGTCAGGACAGAGGAGCAGGTAGACAAAATTTACGCTGAGAGGAGGTAATGAGGTCTGTCTAGACAAGGATTAAGATCTTGGAAGGTTCAGGCAGGTAGACGGATGGAAATTAGGTCAAGTCTGAGCTTTCAAGGTCAAATCTTTGGGCGAGGGTTATGTAGAAACCTTCCTTTACAGCAACAAAATACAAATATATAAGGAGAGAATTAGTAGTTAATTGAGAAAATAACACCACAGAGAACAATCAAATAAACACTAAGATTAAGTAATAACAATAATGTACGAATGAAGGGGTTAAAGGCAGAATATTAACACATGAATTATATATGTATCACTGATGTATGTGTATGTATGAGTCGTGTAAAATGTTTAAAGTGCAGAGACAGCAAAAGATAGCAAGAGATATCCTAGGAGTGATAGGAACTTAGCGTATTTGTACAGCGGTGGGCAGGTGTAGCGACAGGTGTGGCAATCAATCTTGGCAGCAAATCGAGTCAAGTCGAGCGAAAACACAACACGTCCTTTCCTCACGAAAGACAGACCACGAGTGTTAAGGGGGGTAGACTGCCGCACCGGGTAAAATCAGGGCAGACAGCTCCAAATCCGACGCCTGCATCGGATTTGGAGCCGTCAGTAAAAATGGGCGTGCAACCCTCATGGACGGAGGCATGATCGATGAACAAAGTCCTCGCAACATGCTCCAACATAGCACTCTTGTTAGCCGGCATGTAACAGCAATACGATACTGCCAGCAGCTTCCACGGTGGGACATGCATTAATCAGGCAGCACCAGCGCATATATACAGCAGGACAGCAAGGCTGTGGAACAGCTTCACGGCAGCCACACCTGACGTGCCAAACATGACCACAAGCAGTGTAAAACTTTCAGCACACAGGTGGCGTGGCACGCGAAACTCGCCACTTGTGATGTATACATAGTGTGGTGAATGTATAGGAACGTTTTTATATGTTATAAATGTTATATATATATATATATATATATATATATATATATATATATATATATATATATATATATATATGTGTGTGTGTATGAAAATTGTAAATATTAAGTGTGTGTACTGTTACATGAGGCATTTATCTTTTTGTATGTATATACGTGTAAGGTGTGTTATGGTAGCGTAGCTGGGTGAATAAGGCTTCGGAGACGTGGCTGTGGGTTTATTGTATAATAAACAATGGTGCTGGACAGAGGAGATGAGCGTGACCTTTCTGTAGTAAGATCTGTGCCCGACTGATGCGGCTGGCTGGGAGGCCAGGTCGCGTGGGGTCACGCGCGTAGTTGCCAGACGTTACAATATAGTTGCCAAACATACACTATTGATATGAGCGCGCCAGATACAAATATAATATGATATATATAATATGATATATATAATACCTCAGCTCCCTACACTGCTCGGCCACCGCCAGCGAAATGTCCCCATTTCGAAAAACAGCGGGAGAAACGAGGACACCCGTGGATGGTGACATTACTGTGCAGGAACTGAGACATCAGAAATGAAAAGAAATACATAAAAAAATGGGTGGCACGCATAAAAAATATATTTATATAATGCAAAGAAAATATGAAATACACCACAATTTTCTACTTCGAAGGCAACAATAGTAAAAATTCTAAGACAATTGGCAACACATAATAAGTAATTAAAATAGTATACCCTGGAGATAGATGCAATACTAACTTGTAAAGGGTGTGTTGATGGTAGCGTAGCTGGGTGAATAAGGCTTCGGAGACGTGGCTGTGGGTTTATTAAACAATAAACAATGGATCCTGGACAGAGGAGATGAGCGTGACCTTTCTGTAGTAAGATCTGTGCCCGACTGATGCGGCTGGCTGGGAGGCCAGGTCGCGTGGGGTCACGCGCAGTTGCCAGACGTTACAAGATAGTTGCCAACATACACTATTGATATGAGCGCGCCACATACATATATGATAATGATATATATAATACCTCAGCTCCCTACATACGTATGTATATACGGATATCTTATTTGTAGTGCCGCATGTAAGGCTCTTAGAATAGTTCACCGTGACGATAGATACTAATGCTGTTATGGTGATACTGATTGATAATGCTGTTAGGTGATACTGATAGATAATGCTAATATGGTGATACTGATAGATAATGCTGATAGGTGATACTGACAGGTAATGCTGATTGGTGATATTGATAGATAATGCTGATAGGTGATACTGATAGATAATGCTGATAGGTGATACTAATAGATAATGCTGATAGATAATGCTGATATCTAGGTAAGCCTGATAGATAATGCTGATATCTAGGTATGATGATAGATTTTAATGCTGATATGGTGATACTGATAAATAATGCTGATATGGTGATACTGATAAATAATGCTGATATGGTGATACTGATAGATAATGCAGATGTGATACTGACAGATAATGCTGATATGGTGATACTGATAGATAATGCTGATGTGATAATGACAGATAATGCTGATATGGCGATACTGATAGATAATGCTGATATGTGATGCTGATAGATACTGTTGATAGATGATGCTCATAGATAATGTTGATAGGTGATGCTGATAGATAATGTTGATAGGTGATGCTGATAGATAATGTTGATAGGTGATGCTGATATATAATGTTGATAGGAGATGCTGATAGATAATGTTGATAGGTAATACTGATAGATAATGCCGATAAGTGATGCTAATAGATACTGTTGTTAGATGATGTTGATAGATAGTGCTGATAGGTAATACTGATAGATAATGCTGAAAAGTAATGCTGATAGATAATGTTGATAAGTGATGCTGATAGATAATGCTGATAGGTGATGTTGATAGATGATGCTGATAGGTGATGTTGATAGATAATGCTGATAGGTGATGTTGATAGATAATATTGATAGGTGGTGTTGATAGGTGATGTTGATAGATAATGTTGATAGGTGGTGTTAATAGGTGATGTTGATAGATAATGTTGATAGGTGTACCATCGTGTTCGTGATACATTGATGCATATCATGAACATATAAAATTTACAGTAACACTACATTTATATTGAAATAATAGAAGGAAAAAGAAAGTGTGTAAACATTTTTCTCACATGTTTTACTTAAACTTGCTGTAACTACTTTAGTTTTACTCGTATGGAATTTAAAATCACTGAATTGAAATCAACACACTTTTCCGATTCTGATGGTAGGTAACAAGTACTGATAAAAAAATAAAATTATGGGGTTAAAATGTCGGAGAATGTTGTTAGCAACATATTTCCTATACATTTAGCTGACCGTCAGGCACCAGTTTGCAATAGTTATAATTTATGGGGTATTTTAACTACCTAATATTTTTTTTTATCAGTACTTGTTACCTACCATCAGAATCGGAAAAGTCTGCAGATTTCGAATCAGTAATTGAAAACTCCATACGAGTAAAACTAAGGTAGTTACAGCGAGTTTAAGTACAAAATGTGAGAAAAATGTTTATACACTATTTCTTTTTCCTTCTATTATCTTAATATAAATATAGTGTTACTGTACATATTATATGCTCATGATATGCATCAATGTATCACGAAAACGATGGTAGGCTCAGTTTTCCTTAATATTATTTAGTTGATTGGTAATGTCGGGTAAGAGTACAACATTTCAATACACTCATTTGTGAGAAATGAGTGAGAAGAAACGATACCACTCACGACCATTGTGTGATGGTAACTGAGGCAGCAAGTGAGGCAGCGGAGTGTGTTAGCAGCACAGTGTTGCCACTTTTATAAAAGCTAAATCCCACATATCAGTGATTTTTTCCCCACAGAATCCCACAAATTATAAGGAAAATCCCATGAAAATTCCCATAAATTTTGAAAAGCAAAAGTATATATTTTTTTTCAAAGTTCTACAAAAAAGAATAAATACTCCTCACAAGAGGGAAAATACAGATTTTGCATTTTGTTACCATAAGACAACAAAGAATATTCCGTGTTCCATAATTTTCTTCCCGCGCAGACTATACAAAAATCTATAACAGCTCCTTCCTTTAGGACAGTGCTCAACTACAAATACCTACTGTCCCTTTCATTTAAAACTACTAAAAAGCAATTATATCATTTCCCTCTTTCTCTTCCCTTGAACGTTTGGCATTGAAATTTTTAAGCATGTCATCAGTAGGTTCAAAACTGACACATGACTGAAAGTAATGAGACAGTCCCCATCTAATTTGCATCTCACAAAAAGGCGATTTCTCAGTTTTGAGTGAACAGCATTCATCTGCGAAAAGATTCTTTCCACTGAGGCATTTGAAAAAGGGAGAGATAATAATGCCATTGCAAGGCCTGAAACATTTGGGAAACTTTTCTCTCCTGTAGAGTTTTTCCTTTCACTCACTTCGGCCCAAAAATTTATTACATTACCCAGGCAACTTTTGGGCCATTGATGAAGTCCAAGGTTAGTCTATTCATTTTCAAGATCATCCATATCCTCAAATGAAGACCTAAACCTAGCACCAATAGGGGCAAGAGACTCCTTTGTCTGAGATGTGGCAATAGATGGATGAAAACATTTCAGCATGAGAAGAATGTCTACATTTTCTGGTAACCTCATTTGAACTTGGTTTATGATTTCAATTACAAAAGTTTTGCACCTCTCTTTTACATACTTGATTTGATCTTCATCCACAGAACAAGCAGCTGCAAAGTTGGTGAACTCATAACCAAAGTTCATTGCATCACAAGACAAAACATGGTCCAAAAAATTTTGTTTAGGCAGGTTTTCATCAGAACATTTTGAAAAATGCTTTGGATTGACCACAATATGCATCAGGCTCCAATACATTGCAATAAGATCTTGTGTGATTTTTGTGATATCTGCATTTTGTGACTGGAAAATCCTATTGACTCTAACAATTTCTTTAAGAGTTTTTCTTACAAACAAAAGATACAGCTTATTTTGGTCATCATGGAAGGCATCACATAGAGTCCTAGTTGTGTGACAGCGTTCTTTGGAAGCAGTCAATCTGAAATGAAACTTTAGAGCATCCCACTGATCAATGATAACACTTACTGCTTCCAACCTCGACAACCAACGTGTTGTGGCCAATCCAGGCACCTTCTTTGGTACACTGTTTTCTAACACTCTGTATATAGATTGATAAGCATTGATTCTTTTAGGGCTGTTAGAGAACCAAGAGTGAGTTTCTTTAACCATAAAATCTACAACTGTGGGAAGGCAATCACAAGCTTTACTAGCAGCAAGATGAAGCGAGTGACAGACACATCTAAATAGAATCAGTTCAGGATTGTCACTTTTCAACAATGTTGTGAGTGAATGAGTTCGACCAACCATCGAACTAGCTCCGTCAGTTCCTATGCCCACCATTTTCTTAATATCAAGCCCGTCCTCTTCCAAGCAACTTTTAATGGTCTTATAAAGAGTGTCTACTGGTATCAAACGATAAAATGCATTCACTACAGACCTTTTACTAACACTATAAAAACGAATACAGAGAGCTAAGCATGACACATTTGCTTCATTGGTGCTCTCGTCCACAATCAAGCTAAAAAACTGTTCACCAATTTCACTTCTCAACTTTGTAGCAAAGGATGGGGCAATGACATACTTTTGTAGACGAGCACATTTTGTACGATGCATTCTGAAATCGTTTAGAGTACATGATTTCTTATCCAAATTTGGCAAAATCTCACCTAAATGGTCTACTGATAATGTTGAAGCATGTTCAGCTATATAAGCTGCCACTTTGAGTTCAGCTACTTTAACAGGATCTTTTTCTGTGGGACGCAAAACATCTTGGATAGACTGCTGGGTTTTACTCTCAGAAGATTTAGTGTGATCCACATGCTTCCTGCTCAGAGAGTGACCAATGACTGACTTCATGTGTGCTTGAAAAGCATTTCCGCAAATCTTGCATCGAGCTTTACTTCCATCACCTGGGACTGGCTGCAACCAGCCTGGAGGCAAGAAACCGTAAATAAATACTACAAACATATTAAACCCCAAAAACAAGCACCTAACTGACCCTCCTCCATCCAACAAAACAGCTGTACTGATGTAATCTACCCAAAAACCACAGGTCATCAGTATGACCGTTGGGTGCACCTGCAAAAAAACAAGCACCTGCTGCGAGTCCGTATGCGAGAGCCGAGTGGGTTAGTGTGACCCGTGGCCTCATGATAATCACAAAGAAAATTACAGACAAAACAATGACTGGCGCACATTACTACACTGGGCATCATCGCCATTACTACTGCTATTACTCCCACTCATAGCTACCATCACCATCACCACCACCACCACAATAAAGCTACAAAAAAAAATACATGATCACCATCACCACTGCCACCAGCACCAACAAGACAATTACCATCACCACCATCACCAACAACAACAACAGTAACAACACAATCACCATGAGTCCATGACACTATATTTACCCACTAACATCACCATCACCACCATCACCAACAACAGTAACAACACGATTACCATGAGTCCATGACACCATCACTCATTAGCATCACCACCACCACCATCACCAAAAACAACAACAGTAACAACACGATCACTTTGAGTCCATGACACCATCACCACCATTTTCATCACTCACTAATAGCATCATCACCACCACCAAAAACAACAACAATAACCTTACCCTCACCACCACTACCACCACCAACAACAACAAGTGTAAGTGTCTTACCTCTAAATCGTGGGTCATTTTCCCACACTGAGCGATATCTTTGACTATATTTCTTCCCCTTATCACTCATTATTTTCCTCTCTGGTGAGGACAGTGGCAGTCTGGCTACTCAGGCTGCAATGGACTAATTATTTCCCTGGTTGATCCCGAGAGAGAGAGAGAGCAAAGGGGTAGGGGAGATGGAGGCGAGCGGTAGAGAAAGCGGGGGGAGGGGGGTGGGGGGAGGGGGATGGCGCAAAAGTCGAACGTAGCCAGCCAATCACGAGGCAGAGTCATACGACGTCACTGGCGAGGGTATGAAAATGTGATGTAGATTTCGGAAATATGTAGCCCGTCCCGCCCCGGGACCGGGCGGACAGCAGTGGCGCCAGCGGTTAGTT
>JAPQNM010000019.1:1618019-1675519 GCA_029783475.1 Metacarcinus magister | reverse complement strand
CATACACCACTAAACGTACACAGACTAACAGCCACAAACCATCATTGTTCAACACGTACAGACCCAGTCACTCATGGATTACGCACAGGTTTCGTGCACATAAGCAAACACACTCAGTAAATGTACAGGAGAAGGAAGAGTATGGTGACGGCTTCCTACAGGATCTGCCACCATTTCTGAAAGGATCTGTCGTCATAGAGAGGGCTGACCTGGATAGGCTGGGATATGTAGCCATTAGTGACAGCTATGGAATAGTGACCTACCAACAGTAAAATGTGTGTGTGTGTGTGTGTGTGTGTGTGTGTGTGTGTGTGTGTGTGTGTGTGTGTGTGTGTGTGTGTGTTTACCTTACAGTAGTTTTTTGTGTTATTCAAGCAAATTCCCATTTGCAATTTTTTCGTGTATTCCTTTAAATATCCAGAGTCTAAGAAATGTTCAGCTTGTCCTCCAAGATTGTTTGGGTGGACGGAGGCGGAACACTTGATTGGAAAGGAAGCTTTGGTGATGAAATAAATGGCTGAATCAATCAATTCACTACCTCAATCATAACAACAAATTTATGGTGGGTTGAAATAAAACATTTTCCTGGATTACATTTTAGTATATATTAAGAACCCTATCTATCTACATACAGTATGATATTACAATATTTGAGTTCCAAATATGTGAATCCCTTAAGGGATTAAACTGAAACAAAATAAGAATTTCCCCATATATAAGACCTGGTGACCTGTTTAATGACTATGACCTAAGATAAACCTGTCTCAGAATCGACACAAATGTAACAACTGACACAGCAAGCAACACCGGAAATGACACTTACGTTTGAAGAAATTCACCGTAGCTTCACATTATGCAAGGTATTTTAAGCCCTAAACAGTATTATATAGATATAATACTGTACTATAGAAATGACATGATGGAAGGAGTCAGTGCTTATACTTCTTTCTTTGCAGAACACGAGTCAGTGTTAATTTTGCAGACCCTAAACTTGCATACTGTAAGGCCATACTGTACTTCCCTCGCACTGCTTCTGCTTCTGCTTCTCCCTTTGCCTCTGCCTCTGCCTCTGCCTCTGCCTCTGCCTCTGCCTCTACCTCTGCCTGCGTGTCTCTGCCTCTACCCCTGCCTCTGCCTGCGTGCCTCTGCCTCTACCTCTGCCTCTGCCTCTGTCTGCGTGCCTCTGCTTCTACCTCTGCCTCTGCCTCTGCCTTTGCCTCTGCCTCTGCCTCTGTCTCTGCCTTTGCATCTGCCTCTGCCTTTGCCTCTGCCTCTGCCTCTGCCTCTGCCTTTGCCTCTGCCTCTGCCTCTGCCTTTGCCTCTGCCTCTGCCTCTGCCTCTGTCTTTGCCTCTGCCTCTCCCTCTGCCAGCGTGTCTCTGCCTTTGCCTCTGCCTGCGTGCCTCTGCTTCTACCTCTGCCTCTGCCTCTGCCTTTGCCTCTGCCTCTGCCTCTGCCTCTGCCTCTGCCTTTGCCTTTGCCTCTGCCTCTGTCTCAGCCTCTGTCTTTGCTCTGCCTCTGCCTCTACCTCTGCCTTTGCCTCTGCCTCTGCCTCTGCCTCTGCCTTTGCCTCTACCTCTGCCTCTGGCTTTGCCTCTGCCTCTGCCTCTGCCTCTGCCTTAGCCTCTACCTCTGCCTCTGCCTCTGCCTCTGTCTTTGCCTCTGCCTCTGCCTTTGCCTCTGCCTCTGCCTCTGCCTTTGCCTCTGCCTCTGCCTGTGCCTCTGCCTTTGCCTCTGCCTGTGCCTGTGCCTCTGCCTCTGCCTTTGCCTCTGCCTCTGCCTTTGCCTCTGCCTCTGCCTCTGCCTACATGTCTCTGCCTCTGCCTGCATGTCTCTGCCTGCATGTCTCTGCTTCTACCTCTGCCTTTGCCTCTGCCTCTGCCTCTGCCTTTCCCTCTGCCTCTGTCTCTGCCTTTGCCTCTGCCTCTGCCTTTGCCTCTGCCTCTGCCTCTGCCTTTGCCTCTGCCTCTGCCTCTGCCTTTGCCTCTGCCTTTGCCTCTGCCTCTGCCTTTGCCTCTGCCTCTGCCTTTGCCTCTGCCTCTGCCTCTGCCTCTGCCTGTGCCTCTGCCTCTGCCTCGCCTCTGCCTCTGCCTTTGCCTCTGCCTCTGCCTTTGCCTCTGCCTCTGCCTCTGCCTCTGCCTTTGCCTCTACCTCTGCCTCTGCTTCTGACTTTGCCTCTGCCTCTATCTCTACCTCTGCCTCTGCCTCTCCCTGCATGTCTCTGCCTCTGCCTCTGTCTCTGCCTCTGCCTTTGCCTCTGCCTCTGCCTCTGCCTCTGCCTTTACCTCTGCCTCTGCCTCTGCTTCTGCCTTTGCCTCTGCCTCTGCCTCTACCTCTGCCTCTGCCTCTCCCTGCATGTCTCTGCCTCTGCCTCTGTCTCTGCCTCTGCCTTTGCCTCTGCCTCTGCCTCTGCCTCTGCTTCATCCTCTGCCTCTGCCTCTGCCTCTGTCTCTGCCTCTGCCTCTGCTTCTGCCTCTGCCTGCATGTCTCTGCTCTGCCTCTGCCTCTGACTCTGTCTCTGTCTCTGTCTCTGCCTCTGCCTCTGCCTCTGCCTCTGCCTCGGCCTCTGCCTCTGCCTCTGCTTCTGCCTCTACTTCTGCCTCTGCCTGCATGTCTCTGCTTCTGCCTCTGCCTGCATGTCTCTGCCTCTGTCTCTGTCTCTGCCTCTGCCTCTGCCTCTGCCTCTGTCTCTGTCTCTGCCTCTGCCTCTGCCTCTGCTTCTGCCTCTGTCTCTGCCTTTGCCTCTGCCTCTGCCTCTGCCTCTGCTTCATCCTCTGCCTCTGCCTCTGCCTCTGCCTCTGCCTGCCTGTCCCTGCCTCTGCCTCTGTCTCTGCTTCTGCCTCTGCCTGCATGTCTCTGTCTCTGCCTCTGCCTCTGCCTCTGCTTCTGTCTCTGCCTCTGCCTTTGCCTCTGCCTTTGCCTCCGCCTCTGCTTCTGCTTCTGCCTCTGCCTTTCCCTCTGCCTCTGCCTCTGCCTCTGCTTCATCCTCTGCCTCTGTCTTTGCCTCTGCCTCTCCCTCTGCCTGCGTGTCTCTGCCTTTGCCTCTGCCTGCGTGCCTCTGCTTCTGCCTCTGCCTCTGCCTCTGCCTTTGCCTCTGCCTCTGCCTCTACCTCTGCCTCTGCCTTTGCTTTCCCTCTGCCTCTGTCTCTGCCTCTGTCTTTGCTCTGCCTCTGCCTCTACCTCTGCCTTTGCCTCTGCCTCTGCCTCTGCCTCTGCCTTGCCTCTGCCTCTGCCTCTGCTTTGCCTCTGCCTCTGCCTCTGCCTCTGCCTCTGCCTCTGCCTCTACCTCTGCCTGCGTGTCTCTGCCTCTACCCCTACCTCTGCCTGCGTGCCTCTGCCTCTCCTCTGCCTCTGCCTCTGTCTGCGTGCCTCTGTTTCTACCTCTGCCTCTGCCTCTGCCTTTGCCTCTGCCTCTGCCTCTGTCTCTGCCTTTGCATCTGCCTCTGCCTTTGCCTCTGCCTCTGCCTCTGCCTCTGCCTTTGCCTCTGCCTCTGCCTCTGCCTTTGCCTCTGCCTCTGCCTCTGCCTCTGTCTTTGCCTCTGCCTCTCCCTCTGCCTGCGTGTCTCTGCCTTTGCCTCTGCCTGCGTGCCTCTGCTTCTACCTCTGCCTCTGCCTCTGCCTTTGCCTCTGCCTCTGCCTCTGCCTCTGCCTCTGCCTTTGCCTTTGCCTCTGCCTCTGTCTCTGCCTCTGTCTTTGCTCTGCCTCTGCCTCTACCTTTGCCTCTGCCTCTGCCTCTGCCTCTGCCTTTACCTCTACCTCTGCCTCTGGCTTTGCCTCTGCCTCTGCCTCTGCCTCTGCCTTGCCTCTACCTCTGCCTCTGCCTCTGCCTCTGCCTCTGCCTTTGCCTCTGCCTCTGCCTTTGCCTCTGCCTCTGCCTCTGCCTTTGCCTCTGCCTCTGCCTGCTGCCTCTGCCTTTGCCTCTGCCTGTGCCTGTGCCTCTGCCTCTGCCTTTCCTCTGCCTCTGCCTTTGCCTCTGCCTCTGCCTCTGCCTACATGTCTCTGCCTCTGCCTGCATGTCTCTGCCTGCATGTCTCTGCTTCTGCCTCTGCCTTTGCCTCTGCCTCTGCCTCTGCCTTTCCCTCTGCCTCTGTCTCTGCCTTTGCCTCTGCCTCTGCCTTTGCCTCTGCCTCTGCCTCTGCCTTTGCCTCTGCCTCTGCCTCTGCCTTTGCCTCTGCCTTTGCCTCTGCCTCTGCCTTTGCCTCTGCCTCTGCCTCTGCCTCTGCCTCTGCCTCTGCCTCTGCCTGCTGCCTCTGCCTCTGCCTCTGCCTCTGCCTTTGCCTCTGCCTCTGCCTTTGCCTCTGCCTCTGCCTCTGCCTCTGCCTTTGCCTCTACCTCTGCCTCTGCTTCTGACTTTGCCTCTGCCTCTATCTCTACCTCTGCCTCTGCCTCTGCCCTGCATGTCTCTGCCTCTGCCTCTGTCTCTGCCTCTGCCTTTGCCTCTGCCTCTGCCTCTGCCTCTGCCTTTGCCTCTGCCTCTGCCTCTGCTTCTGCCTTTGCCTCTGCCTCTGCCTCTCCCTGCATGTCTCTGCCTCTGTCTCTGCCTCTGCCTCTGCCTTTGCCTCTGCCTCTGCCTCTGCCTCTGCTTCATCCTCTGCCTCTGCCTCTGCCTCTGCCTCTGCCTCTGCCTCTGCTTCTGCCTCTGCCTGCATGTCTCTGCTCTGCCTCTGCCTCTGTCTCTGTCTCTGCCTCTGCCTCTGCCTCTGCCTCTGCCTCTGCCTCTGCCTTGCCTCTGCCTCTGCCTCTGCTTCTGCCTCTGCTTCTGCCTCTGCCTGCATGTCTCTGCTTCTGCCTCTGCCTGCATGTCTCTGCCTCTGTCTCTGTCTCTGCCTCTGCCTATGCCTCTGCCTCTGTCTCTGTCTCTGTCTCTGCCTCTGCCTCTGCCTCTGCTTCTGCCTCTGTCTCTGCCTTTGCCTCTGCCTTTGCCTCTGCCTCTGCTTCATCCTCTGCCTCTGCCTCTGCCTCTGCCTCTGCCTGCCTGTCCCTGCCTCTGCCTCTGTCTCTGCTTCTGCCTCTGCCTGCATGTCTCTGTCTCTGCCTCTGCCTCTGCCTCTGCTTCTGTCTCTGCCTCTGCCTTTGCCTCTGCCTTTGCCTCCGCCTCTGCTTCTGCTTCTGCCTCTGCCTTTCCCTCTGCCTCTGCCTCTGCCTCTGCTTCATCCTCTGCCTCTGTCTTTGCCTCTGCCTCTCCCTCTGCCAGCGTGTCTCTGCCTTTGCCTCTGCCTGCGTGCCTCTGCTTCTACCTCTGCCTCTGCCTCTGCCTTTGCCTCTGCCTCTGCCTCTACCTCTGCCTCTGCCTTTGCCTTTCCCTCTGCCTCTGTCTCTGCCTCTATCTTTGCTCTGCCTCTGCCTCTACCTCTGCCTTTGCCTCTGCCTCTGCCTCTGCCTCTGCCTTTGCCTCTACCTCTGCCTCTGGCTTTGCCTCTGCCTCTGCCTCTGCCTCTGCCTTAGCCTCTACCTCTGCCTCTGCCTCTGCCTCTGCCTCTGCCTTTGCCTCTGCCTCTGCCTTTGCCTCTGCCTCTGCCTCTGCCTTTGCCTCTGCCTCTGCCTGTGCCTCTGCCTTTGCCTCTGCCTGTGCCTGTGCCTCTGCCTCTGCCTTTGCCTCTGCCTCTGCCTTTGCCTCTGCCTCTGCCTCTGCCTACATGTCTCTGCCTCTGCCTGCATGTCTCTGCCTGCATGTCTCTGCTTCTACCTCTGCCTTTGCCTCTGCCTCTGCCTCTGCCTTTCCCTCTGCCTCTGTCTCTGCCTTTGCCTCTGCCTCTGCCTTTGCCTCTGCCTCTGCCTCTGCCTTTGCCTCTGCCTCTGCCTCTGCCTTTGCCTCTGCCTTTGCCTCTGCCTCTGCCTTTGCCTCTGCCTCTGCCTTTGCCTCTGCCTCTGCCTCTGCCTCTGCCTGTGCCTCTGCCTCTGCCTCTGCCTCTGCCTCTGCCTTTGCCTCTGCCTCTGCCTTTGCCTCTGCCTCTGCCTCTGCCTCTGCCTTTGCCTCTACCTCTGCCTCTGCTTCTGACTTTGCCTCTGCCTCTGCCTCTACTTCTGCCTCTGCCTCTCCCTGCATGTCTCTGCCTCTGCCTCTGTCTCTGCCTCTGCCTTTGCCTCTGCCTCTGCCTCTGCCTCTGCCTTTACCTCTGCCTCTGCCTCTGCTTCTGCCTTTGCCTCTGCCTCTGCCTCTACCTCTGCCTCTGCCTCTCCCTGCATGTCTCTGCCTCTGCCTCTGTCTCTGCCTCTGCCTTTGCCTCTGCCTCTGCCTCTGCCTCTGCTTCATCCTCTGCCTCTGCCTCTGCCTCTGTCTCTGCCTCTGCCTCTGCTTCTGCCTCTGCCTGCATGTCTCTGCTCTGCCTCTGCCTCTGACTCTGTCTCTGTCTCTGTCTCTGCCTCTGCCTCTGCCTCTGCCTCGGCCTCTGCCTCTGCCTCTGCTTCTGCCTCTACTTCTGCCTCTGCCTGCATGTCTCTGCTTCTGCCTCTGCCTGCATGTCTCTGCCTCTGTCTCTGTCTCTGCCTCTGCCTCTGCCTCTGCCTCTATCTCTGTCTCTGCCTCTGCCTCTGCCTCTACTTCTGCCTCTGTCTCTGCCTTTGCCTCTGCCTCTGCCTCTGCCTCTGCTTCATCCTCTGCCTCTGCCTCTGCCTCTGCCTGCCTGTCCCTGCCTCTGCTTCTGTCTCTGCTTCTGCCTCTGCCTGCATGTCTCTGTCTCTGCCTCTGCCTCTGCCTCTGCTTCTGTCTCTGCCTCTGCCTTTGCCTCTGCCTTTGCCTCCGCCTCTGCTTCTGCTTCTGCCTCTGCCTTTCCCTCTGCCTCTGCCTCTGCCTCTGCTTCATCCTCTGCCTCTGCCTTTGCCTCTGCTTCTGCCTCTGCCTGCATGTCTCTGACTCTGTCAATGCCTTTGCCTCTGCCTCTGTCTCTGTCTCTGCCTCTGCCTCTGCCTCTGCTTCTGCCTCTGCCTCTGCTTCTGCCTCTGCCTGCATTTCTCTGCCTCTGCCTGCATGTCTCTGTTTCTGCCTCTGCCTGCATGTCTCTGCTTCTGCCTCTGCCTGCATGTCTCTGCCTCTGCCTCTGCCTGCATTTCTCTGCTTCTGCCTGCATGTCTCTGCCTCTGCCTGCATGTCTCTGCTTCTGCTTCTGCCTGCATGTATCTACCTTTGCCTGCATGTCTCTGCCTCTGCCTGCATGTCTCTGCTTCTGCTTCTGCCTCTGCTTCTGCCTCTGCCTGCATGTCTCTGCCTCTGTCTCTGTCTCTGCCTCTGCCGCTGCCGCTGCTTCTGCCTCTGTCTCTGCCTTTGCCTCTGCCTCTACCTCTGCTTCTGCTTCATCCTCTGGCTCTGCCTCTGCCTCTGCCTCTGCCTCTGCCTCTGCATCTGTCTCTGCCTGCATGTCACTGCCTCTGCCACTGTCTCTGCTTCTGCCTCTGCCTGCATGTCTCTGCTTCTGCTTCTGCCTCTGCTTCTGCCTCTGCCTGCATGTCTCTGCCTCTGTCTCTGTCTCTGCCTCTGCCGCTGCCGCTGCTTCTGCCTCTGTCTCTGCCTTTGCCTCTGCCTCTACCTCTGCTTCTGCTTCATCCTCTGGCTCTGCCTCTGCCTCTGCCTCTGCCTCTGCCTCTGCATCTGTCTCTGCCTGCATGTCACTGCCTCTGCCTCTGCTTCTGTTTCTGCCTCTGCCTCTGCCTTTGCCTCTGCCTCTGCTTCTGCTTCTGCCTCTGCCTTTGCCTCTGCCTCTGCCTCTGCTTCATCCTCTGCCTCTGCCTCTGCTTCTGCCTCTGCCTGCATGTCTCTGCCTCTGTCTCTGCCTCTGCCTCTGCTTCTGTCTCTGTCTCTGCCTCTGCCTCTGCCTCTGCCTCTGCTTCTGCCTCTGCCTGCATGTTTCTGCCTCTGCCTCTGCCTCTGCCTCTGCTTCTGTCTCTGTCTCTGCCTCTACCTATGCCTCTGCTTCTGCCTCTGCCTCTGCTTCTGCCTCTGCCTGCATATTTCTGACTCTGCCTGCATGTCTCGGCTTCTGCCTCTGTCTGCATGTCTTTGCCTCTGCCTCTGCCTGCATTTCTCTGCCTCTGCCTGCATGTCTCTGCCTGCATGTCTCTGTTTCTGCCTCTGCCTGCATGTCTCTGCTTCTGCCTCTGCCTGCATTTCTCTGCCTCTGCCTGCATGTCTCGGCTTCTGCCTCTGCCTGCATGTCTCTACCTTTGCCTGCATGTCTCTGCCTCTGCCTGCATGTATCGGCTTCTGCCTCTGCCTGCATGTCTCTACCTTTGCCTGCATGTCTCTGCCTCTGCCTGCATGTTTCTGCTTCTGCTTCTGCCTCTGCCTCTGCCTCTGCCTCTGCTTCTGCCTCTGCCTCTGCCTTTGCCTCTGCCTCTGCCTCTGCCTCTGCTTCTGCCTCAGCCTGCATGTCTCTGCTTCTGCCTCTGCCTGCATGTCTCTGCCTCTGCCTGCATGTCTCTGCTTCTGCCTCTGCCTGCATGTTTATGTCTCTGCCTGCATGTCTCTGCTTCTGCCTCTGCCTGCATGTCTCTGTCTTTGCCTCTGCCTGAATGTCTCTGCCTCTGCCTGCATGTCTCTGCTTCTGCCTCTGCCTGCATGTCTCTGCCTCTGCCTCTGCCTGCATTTCTCTGCCTCTGCCTTCATGTCTCTGCCTCTGCCTGCATGTCTCTTCTTCTGCCTCTGCCTGCATGTCTCTGCCTCTGCCTGCATGTTTCTGCTTCTGCCTGCATGTTACTGCCTTTGCCTCTGCTTGAATGTCTCTGCTTCTGGTTCTGCCTGCATGTCTCTGCCTCTGCCTCTGCCTGCATGTCTCTGCTTCTGCCTCTGCCTGCATGTCTCTGCCTCTGCCTCTGCCTGCATGTCTCTGCTTCAGCGTCTGCCTGCATGTCTCTGCCTCTATCTCTGTCTCTGGCTCTGCCTCTGCCTCTGCTTCTGCCTCTGTCTCTGCCTTTGCCTCTGCCTCTGCCTCTGCCTCTGCTTCATCCTCTGCCTCTGCCTCTGCCTCTGCATCTGCCTCTGCCTGTATGTCACTGCCTCTGCCTCTGTCTCTGCTTCTGCCTCTGCCTCTGCCTCTGCCTCTGCCTCTGCTTCTGTCTCTGCCTCTGCCTCTGCCTTTGCCTCTGCTTCTGCCTCTGCCTCTGTCTCTGTCTCTGCCTCTGCCTCTGCCTCTGCCTCGGCCTCTGCCTCTGCTTCTGCCTCTGCTTCTGCCTCTGCCTGCATGTCTCTGCTTCTGCCTCTGCCTGCATGTCTCTACCTCTGCCTGCATGTCTCTGCTTCTGCCTCTGCCTGCATGTCTCTGCCTCTGTCTCTGTCTCTGCCTCTGCCGCTGCCTCTGTTTCTGCCTCTGTCTCTGCCTTTACCTCTGCCTCTGCTTCATCCTCTGCCTTTGCCTCTGCCTCTGCCTCTGCCTCTGCCTCTGCATCTTTCTCTGCCTGCATGTCACTGCCTCTGCCTCTGTCTCTGCTTCTGCCTCTGCCTGCATGTCTCTGTCTCTGCCTCTGCCTCTGACTCTGCTTCTGTCTCTTCCTCTGCCTCTGTCTCTGCCTTTGCCTCTGCCTCTGCTTCTGCTTCTGCCTCTGCCTTTGCCTCTGCCTCTGCCTCTGCCTCTGCCTCTGCTTCTGCCTTTGCCTGCATGTCTCTGCCTCTGTCTCTGCCTCTGCCTCTGCCTCTGCCTCTGCTTCTGCCTTTGCCTCTGCTTCTGCCTCTGCCTGCATGTTTCTGCCTCTGCCTGCATGTCTCTGCCTCTGTCTCTGCCTCTGCTTCTGTCTCTGTCTCTGTCTCTGCCTCTGCCTCTGCTTCTGCTTCTGCCTCTGCCTCTGCCTTTGCCTCTGCCTTTGCCTCTGCCTCTGCCTCTGCCTCTGTCTCTATCTCTGTCTCTGTCTCTGCCTCTGTCTCTGCCTCTGCTTCTGCTTCTGCCTCTGCCTCTGCCTCTGCCTCTGCTTCTGCCTCTGCCTGCATGTCTCTGCCTCTGCCTCTGCCTGCATGTCTCTGCTTCTGCTTCTGCCTGCATGTCTCTACCTTTGCCTGCATGTCTCTGCCTCTGACTGCATGTCTCTGCTTCTGCTTCTGCCTCTGCTTCTGCCTCTGCCTGCATGTCTCTGCTTTTGCCTCTGCCTGCATGTCTCTGCCTTTGTCTCTGTCTCTGCCTCTGCCGCTGCCGCTGCTTCTGCCTCTGTCTCTGCCTTTGCCTCTGCCTCTACCTCTGCTTCTGCTTCATCCTCTGCCTCTGCCTCGGCCTCTGCCTCTGCCTCTGCCTCTGCATCTGCCTCTGCCTGCATGTTACTGCCTCTGCCTCTGTCTCTTCTTCTGCCTCTGCCTGCATGTCTCTGCCTCTGCCTCTGCCTCTGCTTCTTTTTCTGCCTCTGCCTCTGCCTTTGCCTCTGCCTCTGCTTCTGTTTCTGCCTCTGCCTCTGCCTTTGCCTCTGCCTCTGCTTCTGCTTCTGCCTCTGCCTTTGCCTCTGCCTCTGCCTCTGCTTCATCCTCTGCCTCTGCCTCTGCTTCTGCCTCTGCCTGCATGTCTCTGCCTCTGTCTCTGCCTCTGCCTCTGCTTCTGTCTCTGTCTCTGCTTCTGCCTCTGCCTGCATGTTTCTGCTTCTGCCTGCATGTCTCTGTTTCTGCCTCTGCCTGCATGTCTCTGCTTCTGCCTCTGCCTGCATGTCTCTACCTTTGCCTGCATGTCTTTGCCTCTGCCTGCATGTTTCTGCCTCTGCCTTTGCCTCTGCCTCTGCCTCTGCCTTTGCCTCTGCCTTTGCCTCTGCCTCTGCCTTTGCCTCTGCCTCTGCCTCTGCCTCTGCCTCTGCCTCTGCCTCTGCCTGTGCCTCTGCCTCTGCCTCAGCCTCTGCCTCTGCCTTGCCTCTGCCTCTGCCTCTGCCTCTGCCTCTGCCTCTGCCTCTGCCTTTGCCTCTGCCTCTGCCTCTGCTTCTGACTTTGCCTCTGCCTCTGTCTCTGCCTCTGCCTCTGCCTCTCCTGCATGTCTCTGCCTCTGCCTCTGTCTCTGCCTCTGCCTTTGCCTCTGCCTCTGCCTCTGCCTCTGCCTTTCCTCTGCCTCTGCCTCTGCTTCTGCCTTTGCCTCTGCCTCTGCCTCTGCCTCTGCCTCTGCCTCTGCCTGCATGTCTCTGCCTCTGCCTCTGTCTCTGCCTCTGCCTCTGCCTCTGCCTCTGCCTCTGCCTCTGCTTCTCCTCTGCCTCTGCCTCTGCCTCTGTCTCTGCCTCTGCCTCTGCTTCTGCCTCTGCCTGCATGTCTCTGCTTTGACTCTGCTTCTGCCTCTGTCTCTGCCTCTGTCTCTGCCTCTGCCTCTGCCTCTGCCTCTGCCTCGGCCTCTGCCTCTGCCTCTGCTTCTGCCTCTACTTCTGCCTCTGCCTGCATGTCTCTGCTTCTGCCTCTGCCTGCATGTCTCTGCCTCTGTCTCTGCTCTGCCTCTGCCTATGCCTCTGCCTCTGTCTCTGTCTCTGCCTCTGCCTCTGCCTCTGCTTCTGCCTCTGTCTCTGCCTTTGCCTCTGCCTTGCCTCTGCCTCTGCTTCATCCTCTGCCTCTGCCTCTGCCTCTGCCTCTGCCTGCATGTCCCTGCCTCTGCCTCTGTCTCTGCTTCTGCCTCTGCCTGCATGTCTCTGCTCTGCCTCTGCCTCTGCCTCTGCTTCTGTCTCTGCCTCTGCCTTTGCCTCTGCCTTTGCCTCTGCCTCTGCTTCTGCTTCTGCCTCTGCCTTCTGCCTCTGCCTCTGCCTCTGCCTCTGCTTCTCCTCTGCCTCTGTCTTTGCCTCTGCCTCTGCCTCTGCCTGCGTGTCTCTGCCTTTGCCTCTGCCTGCTGCCTCTGCTTCTGCCTCTGCCTCTGCCTCTGCCTTTGCCTCTGCCTCTGCCTCTGCCTCTGCCTCTGCCTTGCTTTCCCTCTGCCTCTGTCTCTGCCTCTGTCTTTGCTCTGCCTCTGCCTCTGCCTCTGCCTTTGCCTCTGCCTCTGCCTCTGCCTCTGCCTCTGCCTCTGCCTCTGCCTCTGCTTTGCCTCTGCCTCTGCCTCTGCCTCTGCCTCTGCCTCTGCCTCTGCCTCTGCCTGCGTGTCTCTGCCTCTGCCCCTACCTCTGCCTGCTGCCTCTGCCTCTGCCTCTGCCTCTGCCTCTGTCTGCTGCCTCTGTTTCTGCCTCTGCCTCTGCCTCTGCCTCTGCCTCTGCCTCTGCCTCTGTCTCTGCCTTTGCCTCTGCCTCTGTCTTTGCCTCTGCCTCTGCCTCTGCCTCTGCCTCTGCCTCTGCCTCTGCCTCTGCCTCTGCCTCTGCCTCTGCCTCTGCCTCTGTCTTGCCTCTGCCTCTGCCCTCTGCCTGCTGTCTCTGCCTTTGCCTCTGCCTGCTGCCTCTGCTTCTGCCTCTGCCTCTGCCTCTGCCTTTGCCTCTGCCTCTGCCTCTGCCTCTGCCTCTGCCTCTGCCTTCTGCCTCTGCCTCTGTCTCTGCCTCTGTCTCTGCTCTGCCTCTGCCTCTGCCTCTGCCTTTGCCTCTGCCTCTGCCTCTGCCTCTGCCTTCCTCTGCCTCTGCCTCTGCTCTGCCTCTGCCTCTGCCTCTGCCTCTGCCTCTGCCTCTGCCTCTGCCTCTGCCTCTGCCTCTGCCTCTGCCTCTGCCTCTGCCTCTGCCTCTGCCTCTGCCTCTGCCTTTGCCTCTGCCTCTGCCTGTGCCTCTGCCTTTGCCTCTGCCTGTGCCTGTGCCTCTGCCTCTGCCTTTACCTCTGCCTCTGCCTCTGCCTCTGCCTCTGCCTCTGCCTCATGTCTCTGCCTCTGCCTGCATGTCTCTGCCTGCATGTCTCTGCTTCTGCCTCTGCCTTTGCCTCTGCCTCTGCCTCTGCCTTTCCCTCTGCCTCTGTCTCTGCCTCTGCCTCTGCCTCTGCCTTTGCCTCTGCCTCTGCTCTGCCTTTGCCTCTGCCTCTGCCTCTGCCTTTGCCTCTGCCTTTGCCTCTGCCTCTGCCTTTGCCTCTGCCTCTGCCTTTGCCTCTGCCTCTGCCTCTGCCTCTGCCTGTGCCTCTGCCTCTGCCTCAGCCTCTGCCTCTGCCTTTGCCTCTGCCTCTGCCTCTGCCTCTGCCTCTGCCTCTGCCTCTGCCTTTGCCTCTGCCTCTGCCTCTGCTTCTGCTTTGCCTCTGCCTCTATCTCTGCCTCTGCCTCTGCCTCTGCCCTGCATGTCTCTGCCTCTGCCTCTGTCTCTGCCTCTGCCTTTGCCTCTGCCTCTGCCTCTGCCTCTGCCTTCCTCTGCCTCTGCCTCTGCTTCTGCCTCTGCCTCTGCCTCTGCCTCTGCCTCTGCCTCTGCCTCTGCCTGCATGTCTCTGCCTCTGCCTCTGTCTCTGCCTCTGCCTTTGCCTCTGCCTCTGCCTCTGCCTCTGCTTCTCCTCTGCCTCTGCCTCTGCCTCTGTCTCTGCCTCTGCCTCTGCTTCTGCCTCTGCCTGCATGTCTCTGCTCTGCCTCTGCCTCTGTCTCTGTCTCTGTCTCTGTCTCTGCCTCTGCCTCTGCCTCTGCCTCTGCCTTGCCTCTGCCTCTGCCTCTGCTTCTGCCTCTGCTTCTGCCTCTGCCTGCATGTCTCTGCTTCTGCCTCTGCCTGCATGTCTCTGCCTCTGTCTCTGTCTCTGCCTCTGCCTATGCCTCTGCCTCTGTCTCTGTCTCTGTCTCTGCCTCTGCCTCTGCCTCTGCTTCTGCCTCTGTCTCTGCCTTTGCCTCTGCCTTTGCCTCTGCCTCTGCTTCATCCTCTGCCTCTGCCTCTGCCTCTGCCTCTGCCTGCCTGTCCCTGCCTCTGCCTCTGTCTCTGCTTCTGCCTCTGCCTGCATGTCTCTGTCTCTGTCTCTGCCTCTGCCTCTGCTTCTGTCTCTGCCTCTGCCTTTGCCTCTGCCTTTGCCTCCGCCTCTGCTTCTGCTTCTGCCTCTGCCTTTCCTCTGCCTCTGCCTCTGCCTCTGCTTCATCCTCTGCCTCTGTCTTTGCCTCTGCCTCTGCCCTCTGCCTGCTGTCTCTGCCTTTGCCTCTGCCTGCTGCCTCTGCTTCTGCCTCTGCCTCTGCCTCTGCCTTCTGCCTCTGCCTCTGCCTCTGCCTCTGCCTCTGCCTTGCCTTTCCTCTGCCTCTGTCTCTGCCTCTGTCTTTGCTCTGCCTCTGCCTCTGCCTCTGCCTTTGCCTCTGCCTCTGCCTCTGCCTCTGCCTTTGCCTCTGCCTCTGCCTCTGCTTGCCTCTGCCTCTGCCTCTGCCTCTGCCTTGCCTCTACCTCTGCCTCTGCCTCTGCCTCTGCCTCTGCCTTTGCCTCTGCCTCTGCCTTTGCCTCTGCCTCTGCCTCTGCCTTTGCCTCTGCCTCTGCCTGTGCCTCTGCCTCTGCCTCTGCCTGTGCCTGTGCCTCTGCCTCTGCCTTTGCCTCTGCCTCTGCCTTTGCCTCTGCCTCTGCCTCTGCCTCATGTCTCTGCCTCTGCCTGCATGTCTCTGCCTGCATGTCTCTGCTTCTGCCTCTGCCTTTGCCTCTGCCTCTGCCTCTGCCTTTCCCTCTGCCTCTGTCTCTGCCTTTGCCTCTGCCTCTGCCTCTGCCTCTGCCTCTGCCTCTGCCTTTGCCTCTGCCTCTGCCTCTGCCTTTGCCTCTGCCTCTGCCTCTGCCTCTGCCTTTGCCTCTGCCTCTGCCTTTGCCTCTGCCTCTGCCTCTGCCTCTGCCTGTGCCTCTGCCTCTGCCTCTGCCTCTGCCTCTGCCTTTGCCTCTGCCTCTGCCTTTGCCTCTGCCTCTGCCTCTGCCTCTGCCTTTGCCTCTGCCTCTGCCTCTGCTTCTGACTCTGCCTCTGCCTCTGCCTCTGCTTCTGCCTCTGCCTCTGCCTGCATGTCTCTGCCTCTGCCTCTGTCTCTGCCTCTGCCTTTGCCTCTGCCTCTGCCTCTGCCTCTGCCTTTACCTCTGCCTCTGCCTCTGCTTCTGCCTTTGCCTCTGCCTCTGCCTCTGCCTCTGCCTCTGCCTCTGCCCTGCATGTCTCTGCTCTCTGCCTCTGTCTCTGCCTCTGCCTTTGCCTCTGCCTCTGCCTCTGCCTCTGCTTCGTCCTCTGCCTCTGCCTCTGCCTCTGCTTCTGCCTCTGCCTCTGCTTCTGCCTCTGCCTGCATGTCTCTGCTCTGCCTCTGCCTCTGTCTCTGCCTCTGCCTCTGTCTCTGCCTCTGCCTCTGCCTCTGCCTCTGCCTCTGCCTCTGCCTCTGCTTCTGCCTCTGCTTCTGCCTCTGCCTGCATGTCTCTGCTTCTGCCTCTGCCTGCATGTCTCTGCCTCTGTCTCTGTCTCTGCCTCTGCCTCTGCCTCTGCCTCTGTCTCTGTCTCTGCCTCTGCCTCTGCCTCTGCTTCTGCCTCTGTCTCTGCCTTTGCCTCTGCCTCTGCCTCTGCCTCTGCTTCTGCCTCTGCCTCTGCCTCTGCCTCTGCCTGCCTGTCCTGCCTCTGCCTCTGTCTCTGCTTCTGCCTCTGCCTGCATGTCTCTGTCTCTGCCTCTGCCTCTGCCTCTGCTTCTGCCTCTGCCTCTGCCTCTGCCTTTGCCTCTGCCTCTGCTTCTGCCTCTGCCTCTGCCTTTGCCTCTGCCTCTGCCTCTGCCTCTGCTTCATCCTCTGCCTCTGCCTTGCCTCTGCTTCTGCCTCTGCCTGCATGTCTCTGCTCTGTCTGCCTTTGCCTCTGCCTCTGTCTCTGTCTCTGCCTCTGCCTCTGCCTCTGCTTCTGCCTCTGCCTCTGCTTCTGCCTCTGCCTGCATTTCTCTGCCTCTGCCTGCATGTCTCTGCTTCTGCCTCTGCCTGCATGTCTCTGCTTCTGCCTCTGCCTGCATGTCTCTGCCTCTGCCTCTGCCTGCATGTCTCTGCTTCTGCCTGCATGTCTCTGCCTCTGCCTGCATGTCTCTGCTTCTGCTCTGCCTGCATGTCTCTCCTTTGCCTGCATGTCTCTGCCTCTGCCTGCATGTCTCTGCTCTGCTCTGCCTCTGCTTCTGCCTCTGCCTGCATGTCTCTGCCTCTGTCTCTGTCTCTGCCTCTGCCGCTGCCGCTGCTTCTGCCTCTGTCTCTGCCTTTGCCTCTGCCTCTGCCTCTGCTTCTGCTTCATCCTCTGCCTCTGCCTCTGCCTCTGCCTCTGCCTCTGCCTCTGCATCTGTCCTCTGCCTGCATGTCACTGCCTCTGCCTCTGTCTCTGCTTCTGCCTCTGCCTGCATGTCTCTGCCTCTGTCTCTGTCTCTGCCTCTGCCTCTGCTCTGCTCTGTCTCTGTCTCTGCCTCTGCCTCTGCTTCTGCCTTTGCCTCTGCCTCTGCCTCTGCCTCTGCTTCATCCTCTGCCTCTGCCTCTGCCTCTGCCTCTGCCTCTGCCTCTGCTTCTGCCTCTGCCTGCATGTCACTGCCTCTGCCTCTGTCTCTGCTTCTGCCTCTGCCTGCTGTCTCTGCCTCTGCTCTCTGCTTCTGCCTTTGCCTTTGCCTCTGCCTCTGCCTCTGCCTCTGCCTCTGTCTCTGTCTCTGCCTCTGCCTCTGCCTCTGCCTCTGCCTCTGCCTCTGCTTCTGCCTCTTCTCTGCCTCTGCCTGCTGTCTCTGCTTCTGCCTCTGCCTGCATGTCTCTGCTCTGCCTCTGCCTCTGCCTCTGCCTCTGTCTCTGCCTCTGCCTCTGTCTCTGCTTCTGCCTCTGCCTCTGCCTCTGCTTCTGCCTCTGCCTGCATGTCTCTGCCTCTGCCTGCATGTCTCTGCTTCTGCCTCTGCCTTGCCTCTGCTTCTGCCTCTGCCTGCATGTCTCTGCTTCTGCCTCTGCCTGCATGTCTCTGCTTCTGCCTCTGCCTGCATGTCTCTGCCTCTGTCTCTGCCTCTGCCTCTGCTTCTGCCTTTGCCTCTGCCTCTGCCTCTGCCTCTGTCTCTGCCTCTGTCTCTGTCTCTGCCTCTGCCGCTGCCTTGCTTCTGCCTCTGTCTCTGCCTTTGCCTCTGCCTCTGCCTTGCCTCTGCCTCTGCCTCTGCTCTGCCTCTGCCTGCATGTCTCTGCCTCTGCCTCTGTCTCTGCTTCTGCCTCTGCCTGCATGTCTCTGCCTCTGCTCTGCCTCTGCCTCTGCCTATGTCTCTGCCTCTGCCTCTGCCTCTGCCTCTGCTTCTGCCTCTGCCTCTGCTTCTGCCTCTGCCTGCATGTCTCTGCCTCTGCCTGCATGTCTCTGCCTCTGCCTCTGCCTCTGCTCTCTGCCTCTGCCTCTGTCTCTGCCTCTGCCTCTGCCTCTGCTTCTGCCTTCTGCCTCTGCCTCTGCCTCTGCCTCTGCCTCTGCCTCTGCCTCTGCCTCTGCCTCTGCCTCTGCCTCTGCCTCTGCCTCTGCCTCTGCCTCTGCCTCTGCCTCTGCTCTCTGCCTCTGCCTGCATGTCTCTGCCTCTGCCTCTGCTCTGCTTCTGCCTCTGCCTCTGCCTCTGCCTCTGCCTCTGCCTCTGCCTCTGCCTGCATGTCTCTGCTTCTGCCTCTGCCTCTGCCTCTGCCTCTGCCTCTGCCTCTGCCTCTGCTTCTGCCTCTGCCTGCATGTCTCTGCCTCTGTCTCTGTCTCTGCCTCTGCCTCTGCCTCTGCTTCTGCCTCTGTCTCTGCCTTTGCCTCTGCCTCTGCCTCTGCCTCTGCTTCGTCCTCTGCCTCTGCCTCTGCCTCTGCCTCTGCCTCTGCTTCTTTCTCTGCCTGCATGTCTCTGCCTCTGCTTCTGTCTCTGCTTCTGCCTCTGCCTGCTGTCTCTGCCTCTGCCTCTGCCTCTGCCTCTGCTCTCTGCCTCTGCCTCTGCCTCTGCCTCTGCCTCTGCCTCTGCCTCTGCTCTGCCTCTGCCTCTGCCTCTGCCTCTGCCTCTGCTCTGCCTCTGCCTCTGCCTCTGCCTCTGCCTCTGCCTCTGTCTCTGCTTCTGCCTCTGCCTCTGTCTCTGCCTCTGCCTCTGCCTCTGCCTCTGCCTCTGCTCTGCCTCTGCTCTCTGCCTCTGCCTCTGCCTCTGCCTCTGCCTCTGCCTCTGCCTCTGCCTCTGCCTCTGCCTCTGCCTCTGCCTGCATGTCTCTGCCTCTGCCTCTGCCTCTGCTTCTGCCTCTGCCTCTGCTCTCTGCCTCTGCCTCTGCCTCTGCCTCTGCCTCTGTCTCTGCCTCTGCCTCTGCCTCTGCCTCTGCCTCTGCCTCTGCCTCTGCCTCTGCCTCTGCCTCTGCCTCTGCCTCTGCCTCTGCCTTCTGCCTCTGCCTCTGCCTCTGCCTCTGCCTCTGCCTCTGCCTCTGCCTCTGCCTCTGCCTCTGCTCTCTGCCTCTGCCTCTGCCTCTGCCTCTGCCTCTGCCTCTGCCTCTGCTCTCTGCCTCTGCCTCTGCCTCTGCCTCTGTCTCTGCCTCTGCCTCTGCCTCTGCTCTCTGCCTCTGCCTCTGCCTCTGCCTCTGCCTTCTGCCTCTGCCTCTGCCTCTGCCTCTGCCTCTGCTCTCTGCCTCTGCCTGCTGTCTCTGCCTCTGCCTCTGCCTCTGCCTCTGCTCTGCTTCTGCCTCTGCCTCTGCCTCTGCCTCTGCCTCTGCCTCTGCCTCTGCCTCTGCCTCTGCTTCTGCCTCTGCCTGCTGTCCTCTGCCTCTGCCTCTGCCTCTGCCTCTGCTCTCTGCCTCTGCTCTCTGCCTCTGCCTCTGCTCTCTGCCTCTGCCTCTGCCTCTGCCTCTGCCTCTGCCTCTGCTTCTGCCTCTGCCTGCATGTCTCTGCCTCTGCCTCTGCCTCTGCCTCTGCTCTGCCTCTGCCTCTGCCTCTGCCTCTGCCTCTGCCTCTGCCTCTGCCTCTGCCTCTGCCTCTGCTTCTGCCTCTGCCTGCATGTCTCTGCCTCTGCCTCTGCCTCTGCCTCTGCTTCTGCCTCTGCCTCTGCCTCTGCCTCTGCCTCTGCCTCTGCTTCTGCCTCTGCCTCTGCCTCTGCCTCTGCCTCTGCTCTCTGCCTCTGCCTCTGCCTCTGCTTCTGCCTCTGCCTCTGTCTCTGCTTCTGCCTCTGCCTGCATGTCTCTGCCTCTGCCTCTGCCTGCATGTCTCTGCCTCTGCCTCTGCCTGCATGTCTCTGCTTCTGCCTCTGCCTCTGCTCTGCCTCTGCCTCTGCCTCTGCTCTGCTTCTGCCTCTGCCTGCATGTCTCTGCCTCTGCCTCTGCCTGCATGTCTCTGCCTCTGCCTCTGCCTGCATGTCTCTGCCTCTGCCTCTGCCTGCATGTCTCTGCTCTGCCTGCATGTCTCTGCTTCTGCCTCTGCCTGCATGTCTCTGCTTCTGCCTCTGCCTGCATGTCTCTGCCTCTGCCTCTGCCTGCATGTCTCTGCTTCTGCCTCTGCCTGCATGTCTCTGCCTCTGTCTCTGTCTCTGCCTCTGCCTCTGACTCTGCTTCTGCCTCTGTCTCTGCCTTTGCCTCTGCTTCTGCCTTTGCCTCTGCTTCTGCCTCTGCCTCTGCTTCATCCTCTGCCTCTGCCTCTGCCTCTGCCTCTGCCTCTGCATCTTCCTCTGCCTGCATGTCACTGTCTCTGCCTCTGTCTCTGCTTCTGCCTCTGCCTGCATGTCTCTGCCTCTGTCTCTGTCTCTGCCTCTGCCTCTGACTCTGCTTCTGCCTCTGTCTCTGCCTTTGCCTCTGCTTCTGCCTTTGCCTCTGCTTCTGCCTCTGCCTCTGCTTCATCCTCTGCCTCTGCCTCTGCCTCTGCCTCTGCCTCTGCCTCTGCCTCTGCATCTTCCTCTGCCTGCATGTCACTGTCTCTGCCTCTGTCTCTGCTTCTGCCTCTGCCTGCATGTCTCTGCCTCTGTCTCTGCTTCTGCCTCTGCCTTTGCCTCTGCTTCTGCCTCTGCCTCTGTCTCTGTCTCTGTCTCTGCCTCTGCCTCTGCCTCTGCCTCGCCTCTACCTCTGCTTCTGCCTCTTCTTCTGCCTCTGCCTGCATGTCTCTGCTTCTGCCTCTGACTGCATGTCTCTGCTTCTGCCTGCATGTCTCTGCTTCTGCCTGCATGTCTCTGCTTCTGCCTGCATGTCTCTGCTTCTGCCTCTGCCTTTGCCTCTGCTTCTGCCTCTGCCTGCATGTCTCTGCCTCTGCCTGCATGTCTCTGCTTCTGCTCTGCCTTGCCTCTGCTTCTGCCTCTGCCTGCATGTCTTGCTTCTGCCTCTGCCTGCATGTCTCTGCTTCTGCCTCTGCCTGCATGTCTCTGCCTCTGCCTCTGCCTTTGCCTCTGCTGCTGCCTCTGCCTCTGTCTCTGTCTCTGCCTCTGTCTCTGCCTCTGTCTCTGTCTCTGCCTCTGCCGCTGCCTTTGCTTCTGCCTCTGTCTCTGCCTTTGCCTATGCCTCTGCCTTTGCCTCTGCCTCTGCCACTGCATCTGCCTCTGCCTGCATGTCACTGCCTCTGCCTCTGTCTCTGCTTCTGCCTCTGCCTGCATGTCTCTGCCTCTGTCTCTGCCTCTGCCTCTCCCTCTGTCTCTGTCTCTGCCTCTGCCTCTGCCTCTGCTTCTGCCTCTGCCTCTGCTTCTGCCTCTGCCTGCATGTTTCTGCCTCTGCCTGCGTGTCTCTGCCTCTGTCTCTGCCTCTGCTTCTGTCTCTGTCTCTGTCTCTGCCTCTGCCTCTGCCTCTGCCTCTGCCTCTGCTTCTGCTTCTGCCTCTGCCTCTGCCTCTGCCTCTGCCTTTGCCTCTGCCTCTGCCTCTGTCTCTGTCTCTGCCTCTGCCTCTGCTTCTGCTTCTGCTTCTGCCTCTGCCTCTGCCTCTGCCTCTGCCTCTGCTTCTGCCTTTGCCTGCATGTCTCTGCCTCTGCCTGCATGTCTCTGCCTCTGCCTCTGCCTGCATGTCTCTGCTTCTGCTTCTGCCTGCATGTCTCTACCTTTGCCTGCATGTCTCTGCATCTGCCTGTATGTCTCTGCTTCTGCTTCTGCCTCTGCTTCTGCCTCTGCCTGCATGTCTCTGCTTCTGCTTCTGCCTCTGCTTCTAACTCTGCCTGCATGTCTCTGCCTCTGTCTCTGTTTCTGACTCTTCCGCTGCCGCTGCTTCTGCCTCTGTCTCTGCCTTTGCCTCTGCCTCTACCTCTGCTTCTGCTTTATCCTCTGCCTCTGCCTCGGCCTCTGCCTCTGCCTCTGCCTCTGCATCTGCCTCTGCCTACATGTCACTGCCTCTGCCTCTGTCTCTGCTTCTGCCTCTGCCTGCATGTCTCTGCCTCGGCCTCTGCCTCTGCCTCTGCTTCTGTTTCTGCCTCTGCCTCTGCCTTTGCCTCTGCCTCTGCTTCTGCTTCTGCCTCTGCCTTTGCTTCTGCCTCTGCCTCTGCTTCATCCTCTGCCTCTTCCTCTGCTTCTGCCTCTGCCTGCATGTCTCTGCCTCTGTCTCTGCCTCTGCCTCTGCTTCTGTCTCTGTCTCTGCCTCTGCCTCTGCCTCTGCCTCTGCTTCTGCCTCTGCCTGCATGTTTCTGCCTCTGCCTGCATGTCTCTGTTTCTGCCTCTGCCTGCATGTTTCTGCCTCTGCCTCTGCCTGCATTTCTCTGCCTCTGCCTGCATGTCTCTGCCTCTGCCTGCATGTCTCTGCTTCTGCCTCTGCCTGCATGTCTCGGCTTCTGCCTCTGCCTGCATGTCTCTACCTTTGCCTGCATGTCTCTGCCTCTGCCTGCATGTTTCTGCTTCTGCTTCTGCCCCTGCCTCTGCCTCTGCCTCTGCTTCTGCCTCTGCCTCTGCCTTTGCCTCTGCCTCTGCCTCTGCCTCTGCATCTGCCTCAGCCTGCATGTCTCTGCTTCTGCCTCTGCCTGCATGTTTATGTCTCTGCCTCTGCCTGCATGTCTCTGCTTCTGCCTGCATGTCTCTGCTTCTGCCTCTGCCTGCATGTCTCTGCCTCTGCCTGCATGTCTGCTTCTGCGTCAGCCTGCATGTCTCTGCTTCTGCCTCTGCCTGCATGTCTCTGCCTCTGCCTGCATGTCTCTGCTTCTGCCTCTGCCTGCATGTTTATGTCTCTGCCTCTGCCTGCATGTCTCTGCTCTGCCTGCATGTCTCTGCTTCTGCCTCTGCCTGCATGTTTATGTCTCTGCCTGCATGTCTCTGCTTCTACCTCTGCCTGCATGTCTCTGCTTCTGCCTCTGCCTGCATGTTTATGTCTCTGCCTGCATGTCTCTGCTTCTGCCTCTGCCTGCATGTCTCTGCTTCTGCCTCTGCCTGCATGTCTCTGCTTCTGCCTCTGCCTGCATGTCTCTACCTTTGCCTGCATGTCTCTGCCTCTGCCTGCATGTCTCTACCTTTGCCTGCATGTCTCTGCCTCTGCCTGCATGTCTCTGCCTCTGTCTCTGTTTCTGCCTCTGCCTCTGCCTCTGCTTCTGCCTCTGTCTTTGCCTCTGCCTCTGCCTCTGCCTCTGCTTCATCCTCTGCCTCTGCCTCTGCCTCTGCCTCTGCCTCTGCCTGCATGTCACTGCCTCTGCCTCTGTCTCTGCTTATGCCTCTGCCGTCATGTCTCTGCCTCTGCCTCTGTCTCTGCCTCTGCTTCTGTCTCTGCCTCTGCCTCTGCCTCTGCCTTTGCCTTTGCCTCTGCTTCTGTCTTTGCCTCTGCTTCTGTCTCTGCCTCTGCCTTTGCCTCTGCCTCTGCCTCTGCCTCTGCTTCATCCTCTGCCTCTGCCTCTGCCTCTGCCTCTGCTTCTGCCTCTGCCTGCATGTCTCTGTCTCTGTCTCTGCCTCTGCCTCTGCCTCTGTCTCTGTCTCTGCCTCTGCCTCTGCCTCTGCTTCTGCCTCTGCCTCTGCTTCTGCCTCTGCCTCTGCTTCTGCCTCTGCCTGCATGTCTCTGCCTCTGCCTGCATGTCTCTGCCTGCATGTCTCTGTTTCTGCCTCTGCCTGCATGTCTCTGCTTCTGGCTCTGCCTGCATGTCTCTGCCTCTGCCTCTGCCTCTGCCTGCATTTCTCTACCTCTGCCTGCATGTCTCTGCCTCTGCCTGCATGTCTCTGCTTCTGCCTCTGCCTGCATGTCTCTACCTTTGCCTGCATGTCTCTGCCTCTGCCTGCATGTCTCTGCCTCTGTCTCTGTTTCTGCCTCTGCCTCTGCCTCTGCTTCTGCCTCTTTCTTTGCCTCTGCCTCTGCCTCTGCCTCTGCTTCATCCTCTGCCTCTGCCTCTGCCTCTGCCTCTGCCTCTGCCTGCATGTCACTCCCTCTGCCTCTGTCTCTGCTTATGCCTCTGCCTGCATGTCTCTGCCTCTGCCTCTGTCTCTGCCTCTGCTTCTGTCTCTGCCTCTGCCTCTGCCTCTGCCTTTGCCTCTGCCTCTGCTTCTGTCTCTGCCTCTGCCTTTGCCCTCTGCCTCTGCCTCTGCCTCTGCTTCATCCTCTGCCTCTGCCTCTGCCTCTGCCTCTGCTTCTGCCTTTGCCTGCATGTCTCTGCCTCTGCCTGCATGTCTCTGCCTCTGCCTCTGCCTGCATGTCTCTGCTTTTGCTTCTGCTTGCATGTCTCTACCTTTGCCTGCATGTCTCTGCCTCTGCCTGTATGTCTCTGCTTCTGCTTCTGCCTCTGCTTCTGCCTCTGCCTGCATGTCTCTGCTTCTGCATCTGCCTCTGCTTCTAACTCTGCCTGCATGTCTCTGTCTCTGTCTCTGTTTCTGCCTCTGCCGCTGCCGCTGCTTCTGCCTCTGTCTCTGCCTTTGCCTCTGCCTCTACCTCTGCTTCTGCTTTATCCTCTGCCTCTGCCTCGGCCTCTGCCTCTGCCTCTGCCTCTGCATCTGCCTCTGCCTACATGTCACTGCCTCTGCCTCTGTCTCTGCTTCTGCCTTTGCCTGCATGTGTCTGCCTCGGCCTCTGCCTCTGCCTCTGCTTCTGTTTCTGCCTCTGCCTCTGCCTTTGCCTCTGCCTCTGCTTCTGCTTCTGCCTCTGCCTTTGCTTCTGCCTCTGCCTCTGCTTCATCCTCTGCCTCTTCCTCTGCTTCTGCCTCTGCCTGCATGTCTCTGCCTCTGTCTCTGCCTTTGCCTCTGCTTCTGTCTCTGTCTCTGTCTCTGCCTCTGCCTCTGCCTCTGCTTCTGCCTCTGCCTCTGCTTCTGCCACTGCCTGCATGTTTCTGCCTCTGCCTGCATGTCTCTGTTTCTGCCTCTGCCTGCATGTCTCTGCTTCTGCCTCTGCCTGCATGTTTCTGCCTCTGCCTCTGCCTGCATTTCTCTGCCTCTGCCTGCATGTCTCTGCCTCTGCCTGCATGTCTCTGCTTCTGCCTCTGCCTGCATGTCTCGGCTTCTGCCTCTGCCTGCATGTCTCTACCTTTGCCTGCATGTCTCTGCCTCTGCTTGCATGTTTCTGCTTCTGCTTCTGCCCCTGCCTCTGCCTCTGCCTCTGCTTCTGCCTCTGCCTCTGCCTTTGCCTCTGCCTCTGCCTCTGCCTCTGCTTCTGCCTCAGCCTGCATGTCTCTGCTTCTGCCTCTGCCTGCATGTTTATGTCTCTGCCTCTGCCTGCATGTCTCTGCTTCTGCCTGCATGTCTCTGCTTCTGCCTCTGCCTGCATGTCTCTGCCTCTGCCTGCATGTCTCTGCTTCTGCGTCAGCCTGCATGTCTCTGCTTCTGCCTCTGCCTGCATGTCTCTGCCTCTGCCTGCATGTCTCTGCTTCTGCCTCTGCTTGCATGTTTATGTCTCTGCCTCTGCCTGCATGTCTCTGCCTCTGCCTGCATGTCTCTGCTTCTGCCTCTGCCTGCATGTTTATGTCTCTGCCTGCATGTCTCTGCTTCTGCCTCTGCCTGCATGTCTCTGCTTCTGCCTCTGCCTGCATGTTTATGTCTCTGCCTGCATGTCTCTGCTTCTGCCTGTGCCTGCATGTCTCTGCTTCTGCCTCTGCCTGCATGTCTCTGCTCCTGCCTCTGCCTGCATGTCTCTACCTTTGCCTGTATGTCTCTGCCTCTGCCTGCATGTCTCTACCTTTGCCTGCATGTCTCTGCCTCTGCCTGCATGTCTCTGCCTCTGTCTCTGTTTCTGCCTCTGCCTCTGCCTCTGCTTCTGCCTCTGTCTTTGCCTCTGCCTCTGCCTCTGCCTCTGCTTCATCCTCTGCCTCTGCCTCTGCCTCTGCCTCTGCCTCTGCCTGCATGTCACTGCCTCTGCCTCTGTCTCTGCTTATGCCTCTTCCTGCATGTCTCTGCCTCTGCCTCTGTCTCTGCCTCTGCTTCTGTCTCATCCTCTGCCTCTGCCTCTGCCTTTGCCTTTGCCTCTGCCTCTGCCTCTGCCTCTGCTTCATCCTCTGCCTCTGCCTCTGCCTCTGCCTCTGCTTCTGCCTCTGCCTGCATGTCTCTGCCTCTGCCTCTGCTTCTGCTTCTGCTTCTGCCTCTGCCTCTGCCTCTGCCTCTGCCTCTGCTTCTGCCTCTGCCTGCATGTCTCTGCTTCTGCTTCTGCCTCTGCCTGCATGTCTCTGTTTCTGCTTCTGCCTCTGCTTCTGCCTCTGCCGGCATGTCTCTGCCTCTGTCTCTGTCTCTGCCTCTGCCGCTGCCGCTGCTTCTGCCTCTGTCTCTGCCTTTGCCTCTGCCTCTACCTCTGCTTCTTCTTCATCCTCTGCCTCTGCCTCGGCCTCTGCCTCTGCCTCTGCCTCTGCCTCTGCCTGCATGTCACTGCCTCTGCCTCTGTCTCTGCTTCTGCCTCTGCCTGCATGTCTCTGCCTCTGCCTCTGCCTCTGCCTCCTTTTCTATTTCTGCCTCTGCCTCTGCCTTTGCCTCTGCCTCTGCTTCTGCTTCTGCCTCTGCCTTTGCCTCTGCCTCTGCCTCTGCTTCATCCTCTGCCTCTGACTCTGCTTCTGCCTCTGCCTGCATGTCTCTGCTTCTACCTCTGCCTGCATGTCTCTGCCTCTGCCTCTGCCTGCATGTCTCTGCTTCTGCCTCTGCCTGCATGTCTCTGCTTCTGCCTCTGCCTGCATGTCTCTGCCTCTGCCTCTGCCTGCATGTCTCTGCCTCTGCCTGCATGTCTCTGCTTCTGCCTCTGCCTGCATGTCTCTGCTTCTGCCTCTGCCTGCATGTCTCTGCCTCTGCCTCTGCCTGCATGTCTCTGCTTCTGCCTCTGCCTGCATGTCTCTGCCTCTGTCTCTGTCTCTGCCTCTGCCTCTGACTCTGCTTCTGCCTCTGTCTCTGCCTTTGCCTCTGCTTCTGCCTTTGCCTCTGCTTCTGCCTCTGCCTCTGCTTCATCCTCTGCCTCTGCCTCTGCCTCTGCCTCTGCATCTTCCTCTGCCTGCATGTCACTGTCTCTGCCTCTGTCTCTGCTTCTGCCTCTGCCTGCATGTCTCTGCCTCTGTCTCTGTCTCTGCCTCTGCCTCTGACTCTGCTTCTGCCTCTGTCTCTACCTTTGCCTCTGCTTCTGCCTTTGCCTCTGCTTCTGCCTCTGCCTCTGCTTCATCCTCTGCCTCTGCCTCTGCCTCTGCCTCTGCCTCTGCCTCTGCATCTTCCTCTGCCTGCATGTCACTGTCTCTGCCTCTGTCTCTGCTTCTGCCTCTGCCTGCATGTCTCTGCCTCTGTCTCTGCTTCTTCCTCTGCCTTTGCCTCTGCTTCTGCCTCTGCCTCTGTCTCTGTCTCTGTCTCTGCCTCTGCCTCTGCCTCTGCCTTGGCCTCTACCTCTGCTTCTGCCTCTTCTTCTGCCTCTGCCTGCATGTCTCTGCTTCTGCCTCTGACTGCATGTCTCTGCTTCTGCCTGCATGTCTCTGCTTCTGCCTGCATGTCTCTGCTTCTGCCTGCATGTCTCTGATTCTGCCTCTGCCTTTGCCTCTGCTTCTGCCTCTGACTGCATGTCTCTGCCTCTGCCTGCATGTCTCTGCTTCTGCCTCTGCCTTTGCCTCTGTTTCTGCCTCTGCCTGCATGTCTTTGCTTCTGCCTCTGCCTGCATGTCTCTGCTTCTGCCTCTGCCTGCATGTCTCTGCCTCTGCCTCTGCCTTTGCCTCTGCTGCTGCCTCTGCCTCTGTCTCCGTCTCTGCCTCTGTCTCTGCCTCTGTGTCTGTCTCTGCCTCTGCCGCTGCCTTTGCTTCTGCCTCTGTCTCTGCCTTTGCCTATGCCTCTGCCTTTGCTTCTGCCTCTGCCTCTGCTTCATCCTCTGCCTCTTCCTCTGCTTCTGCCTCTGCCTGCATGTCTCTGCCTCTGTCTCTGCCTTTGCCTCTGATTCTGTCTCTGTCTCTGCCTCTGCCTCTGCCTCTGCTTCTGCCTCTGCCTCTGCTTCTGCCACTGCCTGCATGTTTCTGCCTCTGCCTGCATGTCTCTGTTTCTGCCTCTGCCTGCATGTCTCTGCTTCTGCCTCTGCCTGCATGTTTCTGCCTCTGCCTCTGCCTGCATTTCTCTGCCTCTGCCTGCATGTCTCTGCCTCTGCCTGCATGTCTCTGCTTCTGCCTCTGCCTGCATGTCTCGGCTTCTGCCTCTGCCTGCATGTCTCTACCTTTGCCTGCATGTCTCTGCCTCTGCTTGCATGTTTCTGCTTCTGCTTCTGCCCCTGCCTCTGCCTCTGCCTCTGCTTCTGCCTCTGCCTCTGCCTTTGCCTCTGCCTCTGCCTCTGCCTCTGCTTCTGCCTCAGCCTGCATGTCTCTGCTTCTGCCTCTGCCTGCATGTTTATGTCTCTGCCTCTGCCTGCATGTCTCTGCTTCTGCCTGCATGTCTCTGCTTCTGCCTCTGCCTGCATGTCTCTGCCTCTGCCTGCATGTCTCTGCTTCTGCGTCAGCCTGCATGTCTCTGCTTCTGCCTCTGCCTGCATGTCTCTGCCTCTGCCTGCATGTCTCTGCTTCTGCTTCTGCCTGCATGTTTATGTCTCTGCCTCTGCCTGCATGTCTCTGCCTCTGCCTGCATGTCTCTGCTTCTGCCTCTGCCTGCATGTTTATGTCTCTGCCTGCATGTCTCTGCTTCTGCCTCTGCCTGCATGTCTCTGCTTCTGCCTCTGCCTGCATGTTTATGTCTCTGCCTGCATGTCTCTGCTTCTGCCTGTGCCTGCATGTCTCTGCTTCTGCCTCTGCCTGCATGTCTCTGCTCCTGCCTCTGCCTGCATGTCTCTACCTTTGCCTGTATGTCTCTGCCTCTGCCTGCATGTCTCTACCTTTGCCTGCATGTCTCTGCCTCTGCCTGCATGTCTCTGCCTCTGTCTCTGTTTCTGCCTCTGCCTCTGCCTCTGCTTCTGCCTCTGTCTTTGCCTCTGCCTCTGCCTCTGCCTCTGCTTCATCCTCTGCCTCTGCCTCTGCCTCTGCCTGCATGTCACTGCCTCTGCCTCTGTCTCTGCTTATGCCTCTTCCTGCATGTCTCTGCCTCTGCCTCTGTCTCTGCCTCTGCTTCTGTCTCATCCTCTGCCTCTGCCTCTGCCTTTGCCTTTGCCTCTGCCTCTGCCTCTGCCTCTGCTTCATCCTCTGCCTCTGCCTCTGCCTCTGCCTCTGCTTCTGCCTCTGCCTGCATGTCTCTGCCTCTGCCTCTGCTTCTGCTTCTGCTTCTGCCTCTGCCTCTGCCTCTGCCTCTGCCTCTGCTTCTGCCTCTGCCTGCATGTCTCTGCTTCTGCTTCTGCCTCTGCCTGCATGTCTCTGTTTCTGCTTCTGCCTCTGCTTCTGCCTCTGCCGGCATGTCTCTGCCTCTGTCTCTGTCTCTGCCTCTGCCGCTGCCGCTGCTTCTGCCTCTGTCTCTGCCTTTGCCTCTGCCTCTACCTCTGCTTCTTCTTCATCCTCTGCCTCTGCCTCGGCCTCTGCCTCTGCCTCTGCCTCTGCCTCTGCCTGCATGTCACTGCCTCTGCCTCTGTCTCTGCTTCTGCCTCTGCCTGCATGTCTCTGCCTCTGCCTCTAGCTCTGCCTCTGCTTCTATTTCTGCCTCTGCCTCTGCCTTTGCCTCTGCTCTGCTTCTGCTTCTGCCTCTGCCTTTGCCTCTGCCTCTGCCTCTGCTTCATCCTCTGCCTCTGACTCTGCTTCTGCCTCTGCCTGCATGTCTCTGCTTCTACCTCTGCCTGCATGTCTCTGCCTCTGCCTCTGCCTGCATGTCTCTGCTTCTGCCTCTGCCTGCATGTCTCTGCTTCTGCCTCTGCCTGCATGTCTCTGCCTCTGCCTCTGCCTGCATGTCTCTGCCTCTGCCTGCATGTCTCTGCTTCTGCCTCTGCCTGCATGTCTCTGCTTCTGCCTCTGCCTGCATGTCTCTGCCTCTGCCTCTGCCTGCATGTCTCTGCTTCTGCCTCTGCCTGCATGTCTCTGCCTCTGTCTCTGTCTCTGCCTCTGCCTCTGACTCTGCTTCTGCCTCTGTCTCTGCCTTTGCCTCTGCTTCTGCCTTTGCCTCTGCTTCTGCCTCTGCCTCTGCTTCATCCTCTGCCTCTGCCTCTGCCTCTGCCTCTGCATCTTCCTCTGCCTGCATGTCACTGTCTCTGCCTCTGTCTCTGCTTCTGCCTCTGCCTGCATGTCTCTGCCTCTGTCTCTGTCTCTGCCTCTGCCTCTGACTCTGCTTCTGCCTCTGTCTCTACCTTTGCCTCTGCTTCTGCCTTTGCCTCTGCTTCTGCCTCTGCCTCTGCTTCATCCTCTGCCTCTGCCTCTGCCTCTGCCTCTGCCTCTGCCTCTGCCTCTGCATCTTCCTCTGCCTGCATGTCACTGTCTCTGCCTCTGTCTCTGCTTCTGCCTCTGCCTGCATGTCTCTGCCTCTGTCTCTGTTTCTTCCTCTGCCTTTGCCTCTGCTTCTGCCTCTGCCTCTGTCTCTGTCTCTGTCTCTGCCTCTGCCTCTGCCTCTGCCTCGGCCTCTACCTCTGCTTCTGCCTCTTCTTCTGCCTCTGCCTGCATGTCTCTGCTTCTGCCTCTGACTGCATGTCTCTGCTTCTGCCTGCATGTCTCTGCTTCTGCCTGCATGTCTCTGCTTCTGCCTGCATGTCTCTGCTTCTGCCTCTGCCTTTGCCTCTGCTTCTGCCTCTGACTGCATGTCTCTGCCTCTGCCTGCATGTCTCTGCTTCTGCCTCTGCCTTTGCCTCTGCTTCTGCCTCTGCCTGCATGTCTTTGCTTCTGCCTCTGCCTGCATGTCTCTGCTTCTGCCTCTGCCTGCATGTCTCTGCCTCTGCCTCTGCCTTTGCCTCTGCTGCTGCCTCTGCCTCTGTCTCTGTCTCTGCCTCTGTCTCTGCCTCTGTCTCTGTCTCTGCCTCTGCCGCTGCCTTTGCTTCTGCCTCTGTCTCTGCCTTTGCCTATGCCTCTGCCTTTGCCTCTGCCTCTGCCACTGCATCTGCCTCTGCCTGCATGTCACTGCCTCTGCCTCTGTCTCTGCTTCTGCCTCTGCCTGCATGTCTCTGCCTCTGTCTCTGCCTCTGCCTCTCCCTCTGTCTCTGTCTCTGCCTCTCCCTCTGCCTCTGCCTCTGCTTCTGCCTCTGCCTCTGCTTCTGCCTCTGCCTGCATGTTTCTGCCTCTGCCTGCGTGTCTCTGCCTCTGTCTCTGCCTCTGCTTCTGTCTCTGTCTCTGTCTCTGTCTCTGTCTCTGCCTCTGCCTCTGCCTCTGCTTCTGCTTCTGCCTCTGCCTCTGCCTCTGCCTCTGCCTTTGCCTCTGCCTCTGCCTTTGCCTTTGCCTCTGCCTCTGCCTCTGCCTTTGCTTCATCCTCTGCCTCTGCCTCTGCCTCTGCCTCTGCTTCTGCCTCTGCCTGCATGTCTCTGCCTCTGCCTCTGCTTCTGCTTCTGCCTCTGCCTCTGCCTCTGCCTCTGCCTCTGCTTCTGCCTCTGCCTGCATGTCTCTGCTTCTGCTTCTGCCTCTGCCTGCATGTCTCTGTTTCTGCTTCTGCCTCTGCTTCTGCCTCTGCCTGCATGTCTCTGCCTCTGTCTCTGTCTCTGCCTCTGCCGCTGCCGCTGCTTCTGCCTCTGTCTCTGCCTTTGCCTCTGCCTCTACCTCTGCTTCTGCTTCATCCTCTGCCTCTGCCTCGGCCTCTGCCTCTGCCTCTGCCTCTGCCTGCATGTCATTGCCTCTGCCTCTGTCTCTGCTTCTGCCTCTGCCTGCATGACTCTGCCTCTGCCTCTGCCTCTGCCTCTGCTTCTATTTCTGCCTCTGCCTCTGCCTTTGCCTCTGCCTCTGCTTCTGCTTCTGCCTCTGCCTTTGCCTCTGCCTCTGCCTCTGCTTCATCCTCTGACTCTGCTTCTGCCTCTGCCTGCATGTCTCTGCTTCTACCTCTGCCTGCATGTCTCTGCCTCTGCCTCTGCCTGCATGTCTCTGCTTCTGCCTCTGCCTGCATGTCTCTGCTTCTGCCTCTGCCTGCATGTCTCTGCCTCTGCCTCTGCCTGCATGTCTCTGCTTCTGCCTCTGCCTGCATGTCTCTGCTTCTGCCTCTGCCTGCATGTCTCTGCCTCTGCCTCTGCCTGCATGTCTCTGCCTCTGCCTCTGCCTGCATGTCTCTGCATCTGCCTGCATGTCTCTGCTTCTGCCTCTGCCTGCATGTCTCTGCTTCTGCCTCTGCCTGCATGTCTCTGCCTCTGCCTCTGCCTGCATGTCTCTGCTTCTGCCTCTGCCTGCATGTCTCTGCCTCTGTCTCTGTCTCTGCCTCTGACTCTGCTTCTGCCTCTGTCTCTGCCTTTGCCTCTGCTTCTGCCTTTGCCTCTGCTTCTGCCTCTGCCTCTGCTTCATCCTCTGCCTCTGCCTCTGCCTCTGCCTCTGCATCTTCCTCTGCCTGCATGTCACTGTCTCTGCCTCTGTCTCTGCTTCTGCCTCTGCCTGCATGTCTCTGCCTCTGTCTCTGTCTCTGCCTCTGCCTCTGACTCTGCTTCTGCCTCTGTCTCTGCCTTTGCCTCTGCTTCTGCCTTTGCCTCTGCTTCTGCCTCTGCCTCTGCTTCATCCTCTGCCTCTGCCTCTGCCTCTGCCTCTGCCTCTGCCTCTGCCTCTGCATCTTCCTCTGCCTGCATGTCACTGTCTCTGCCTCTGTCTCTGCTTCTGCCTTTGCCTGCATGTCTCTGCCTCTGTCTCTGCTTCTGCCTCTGCCTTTGCCTCTGCTTCTGCCTCTGCCTCTGTCTCTGTCTCTGTCTCTGCCTCTGCCTCTGCCTCTGCCTCGACCTCTACCTCTGCTTCTGCCTCTTCTTCTGCCTCTGCCTGCATGTCTCTGCTTCTGCCTCTGACTGCATGTCTCTGCTTCTGCCTGCATGTCTCTGCTTCTGCCTGCATGTCTCTGCTTCTGCCTGCATGTCTCTGCTTCTGCCTCTGCCTTTGCCTCTGCTTCTGCCTCTGCCTGCATGTCTCTGCCTCTGCCTGCATGTCTCTGCTTCTGCCTCTGCCTTTGCCTCTGCTTCTGCCTCTGCCTGCATGTCTTTGCTTCTGCCTCTGCCTGCATGTCTCTGCTTCTGCCTCTGCCTGCATGTCTCTGCCTCTGCCTCTGCCTTTGCCTCTGCTGCTGCCTCTGCCTCTGTCTCTGTCTCTGCCTCTGTCTCTGCCTCTGTCTCTGTCTCTGCCTCTGCCGCTGCCTTTGCTTCTGCCTCTGTCTCTGCCTTTGCCTATGCCTCTGCCTTTGCCTCTGCCTCTGCCACTGCATCTGCCTCTGCCTGCATGTCACTGCCTCTGCCTCTGTCTCTGCTTCTGCCTCTGCCTGCATGTCTCTGCCTCTGTCTCTGCCTCTGCCTCTCCCTCTGTCTCTGTCTCTGCCTCTGCCTCTGCCTCTGCTTCTGCCTCTGCCTCTGCTTCTGCCTCTGCCTGCATGTTTCTGCCTCTGCCTGCGTGTCTCTGCCTCTGTCTCTGCCTCTGCTTCTGTCTCTGTCTCTGTCTCTGTCTCTGTCTCTGCCTCTGCCTCTGCCTCTGCCTCTGCTTCTGCTTCTGCTTCTGCCTCTGCCTCTGCCTTTGCCTCTGCCTCTGCCTCTGTCTCTGTCTCTGCCTCTGCCTCTGCTTCTGCTTCTGCTTCTGCCTCTGCCTCTGCCTCTGCCTCTGCCTCTGCTTCTGCCTTTGCCTGCATGTCTCTGCCTCTGCCTGCATGTCTCTGCCTCTGCCTCTGCCTGCATGTCTCTGCTTCTGCTTCTGCCTGCATGTCTCTACCTTTGCCTGCATGTCTCTGCATCTGCCTGTATGTCTCTGCTTCTGCTTCTGCCTCTGCTTCTGCCTCTGCCTGCATGTCTCTGCTTCTGCTTCTGCCTGCATGTCTCTACCTTTGCCTGCATGTCTCTGCATCTGCCTGTATGTCTCTGCTTCTGCTTCTGCCTCTGCTTCTGCCTCTGCCTGCATGTCTCTGCTTCTGCTTCTGCCTCTGCTTCTAACTCTGCCTGCATGTCTCTGCCTCTGTCTCTGTTTCTGACTCTGCCGCTGCCGCTGCTTCTGCCTCTGTCTCTGCCTTTGCCTCTGCCTCTACCTCTGCTTCTGCTTTATCCTCTGCCTCTGCCTCGGCCTCTGCCTCTGCCTCTGCCTCTGCATCTGCCTCTGCCTACATGTCACTGCCTCTGCCTCTGTCTCTGCTTCTGCCTCTGCCTGCATGTCTCTGCCTCGGCCTCTGCCTCTGCCTCTGCTTCTGTTTCTGCCTCTGCCTCTGCCTTTGCCTCTGCCTCTGCTTCTGCTTCTGCCTCTGCCTTTGCTTCTGCCTCTGCCTCTGCTTCATCCTCTGCCTCTTCCTCTGCTTCTGCCTCTGCCTGCATGTCTCTGCCTCTGTCTCTGCCTCTGCCTCTGCTTCTGTCTCTGTCTCTGCCTCTGCCTCTGCCTCTGCCTCTGCTTCTGCCTCTGCCTGCATGTTTCTGCCTCTGCCTGCATGTCTCTGTTTCTGCCTCTGCCTGCATGTTTCTGCCTCTGCCTCTGCCTGCATTTCTCTGCCTCTGCCTGCATGTCTCTGCCTCTGCCTGCATGTCTCTGCTTCTGCCTCTGCCTGCATGTCTCGGCTTCTGCCTCTGCCTGCATGTCTCTACCTTTGCCTGCATGTCTCTGCCTCTGCCTGCATGTTTCTGCTTCTGCTTCTGCCCCTGCCTCTGCCTCTGCCTCTGCCTCTGCTTCTGCCTCTGCCTCTGCCTTTGCCTCTGCCTCTGCCTCTTCCTCTGCTTCTGCCTCAGCCTGCATGTCTCTGCTTCTGCCTCTGCCTGCATGTTTATGTCTCTGCCTCTGCCTGCATGTCTCTGCTTCTGCCTGCATGTCTCTGCTTCTGCCTCTGCCTGCATGTCTCTGCCTCTGCCTGCATGTCTGCTTCTGCGTCAGCCTGCATGTCTCTGCTTCTGCCTCTGCCTGCATGTCTCTGCCTCTGCCTGCATGTCTCTGCTTCTGCCTCTGCCTGCATGTTTATGTCTCTGCCTCTGCCTGCATGTCTCTGCTCTGCCTGCATGTCTCTGCTTCTGCCTCTGCCTGCATGTTTATGTCTCTGCCTGCATGTCTCTGCTTCTACCTCTGCCTGCATGTCTCTGCTTCTGCCTCTGCCTGCATGTTTATGTCTCTGCCTGCATGTCTCTGCTTCTGCCTCTGCCTGCATGTCTCTGCTTCCGCCTCTGCCTGCATGTCTCTGCTTCTGCCTCTGCCTGCATGTCTCTACCTTTGCCTGCATGTCTCTGCCTCTGCCTGCATGTCTCTACCTTTGCCTGCATGTCTCTGCCTCTGCCTGCATGTCTCTGCCTCTGTCTCTGTTTCTGCCTCTGCCTCTGCCTCTGCTTCTGCCTCTGTCTTTGCCTCTGCCTCTGCCTCTGCCTCTGCTTCATCCTCTGCCTCTGCCTCTGCCTCTGCCTCTGCCTCTGCCTGCATGTCACTGCCTCTGCCTCTGTCTCTGCTTATGCCTCTGCCTGCATGTCTCTGCCTCTGCCTCTGTCTCTGCCTCTGCTTCTGTCTCTGCCTCTGCCTCTGCCTCTGCCTTTGCCTTTGCCTCTGCTTCTGTCTCTGCCTCTGCCTTTGCCTCTGCCTCTGCCTCTGCCTCTGCTTCATCCTCTGCCTCTGCCTCTGCCTCTGCCTCTGCTTCTGCCTCTGCCTGCATGTCTCTGCCTCTGTCTCTGCCTCTGCCTCTGCCTCTGTCTCTGTCTCTGCCTCTGCCTCTGCCTCTGCTTCTGCCTCTGCCTCTGCTTCTGCCTCTGCCTCTGCTTCTGCCTCTGCCTGCATGTCTCTGCCTCTGCCTGCATGTCTCTGCCTGCATGTCTCTGTTTCTGCCTCTGCCTGCATGTCTCTGCCTGCATGTCTCTGTTTCTGCCTCTGCCTGCATGTCTCTGCTTCTGGCTCTGCCTGCATGTCTCTGCCTCTGCCTCTGCCTCTGCCTGCATTTCTCTACCTCTGCCTGCATGTCTCTGCCTCTGCCTGCATGTCTCTGCTTCTGCCTCTGCCTGCATGTCTCTACCTTTGCCTGCATGTCTCTGCCTCTGCCTGCATGTGTCTGCCTCTGTCTCTGTTTCTGCCTCTGCCTCTGCCTCTGCTTCTGCCTCTTTCTTTGCCTCTGCCTCTGCCTCTGCCTCTGCTTCATCCTCTGCCTCTGCCTCTGCCTCTGCCTCTGCCTCTGCCTGCATGTCACTCCCTCTGCCTCTGTCTCTGCTTATGCCTCTGCCTGCATGTCTCTGCCTCTGCCTCTGTCTCTGCCTCTGCTTCTGTCTCTGCCTCTGCCTCTGCCTCTGCCTTTGCCTCTGCCTCTGCTTCTGTCTCTGCCTCTGCCTTTGCCCTCTGCCTCTGCCTCTGCCTCTGCTTCATCCTCTGCCTCTGCCTCTGCCTCTGCCTCTGCTTCTGCCTCTGCCTGCATGTCTCTGCCTCTGTCTCTGCCTCTGCCTCTTCCTCTGTCTCTGTCTCTGTCTCTGCCTCTGCCTCTGCCTCTGCTTCTGCCTCTGCCTCTGCTTCTGCCTCTGCCTGCATGTCTCTGCCTGCATGTCTCTGTTTCTGCCTCTGCCTGCATGTCTCTGCTTCTGCCTCTGCCTGCATGTCTCTGCCTCTGTCTCTGCCTGCATTTATCTGCCTCTGCCTGCATGTCTCTGCTTCTGCCTCTGCCTGTATGTCTCTACCTTTGCCTGCATGTCTCTGCCTCTGCCTGCAAGTCTCTGCTTCTGCCTCTGCCTCTGCCTCTGCCTCTACTTCTGCCTCTGCCTCTGCTTCTGCCTCTGCCTCTGCCTCCTTCCTCTGCCTCTGCATCTGCCTCTGCCTCTGCCTCTGCCTCTGCCTCTGCTTCTGCTTCTGCTTCTGCCTCTGCCTCTGCCTCTGCCTTTGCCTCTGCCTCTGCCTCTGTCTCTGTCTCTGCCTCTGCCTCTGCTTCTGCTTCTGCTTCTGCCTCTGCCTCTGCCTCTGCCTCTGCCTCTGCTTCTGCCTTTGCCTGCATGTCTCTGCCTCTGCCTGCATGTCTCTGCCTCTGCCTCTGCCTGCATGTCTCTGCTTCTGCTTCTGCCTGCATGTCTCTACCTTTGCCTGCATGTCTCTGCATCTGCCTGTATGTCTCTGCTTCTGCTTCTGCCTCTGCTTCTGCCTCTGCCTGCATGTCTCTGCTTCTGCTTCTGCCTGCATGTCTCTACCTTTGCCTGCATGTCTCTGCATCTGCCTGTATGTCTCTGCTTCTGCTTCTGCCTCTGCTTCTGCCTCTGCCTGCATGTCTCTGCTTCTGCTTCTGCCTCTGCTTCTAACTCTGCCTGCATGTCTCTGCCTCTGTCTCTGTTTCTGACTCTGCCGCTGCCGCTGCTTCTGCCTCTGTCTCTGCCTTTGCCTCTGCCTCTACCTCTGCTTCTGCTTTATCCTCTGCCTCTGCCTCGGCCTCTGCCTCTGCCTCTGCCTCTGCATCTGCCTCTGCCTACATGTCACTGCCTCTGCCTCTGTCTCTGCTTCTGCCTCTGCCTGCATGTCTCTGCCTCGGCCTCTGCCTCTGCCTCTGCTTCTGTTTCTGCCTCTGCCTCTGCCTTTGCCTCTGCCTCTGCTTCTGCTTCTGCCTCTGCCTTTGCTTCTGCCTCTGCCTCTGCTTCATCCTCTGCCTCTTCCTCTGCTTCTGCCTCTGCCTGCATGTCTCTGCCTCTGTCTCTGCCTCTGCCTCTGCTTCTGTCTCTGTCTCTGCCTCTGCCTCTGCCTCTGCCTCTGCTTCTGCCTCTGCCTGCATGTTTCTGCCTCTGCCTGCATGTCTCTGTTTCTGCCTCTGCCTGCATGTTTCTGCCTCTGCCTCTGCCTGCATTTCTCTGCCTCTGCCTGCATGTCTCTGCCTCTGCCTGCATGTCTCTGCTTCTGCCTCTGCCTGCATGTCTCGGCTTCTGCCTCTGCCTGCATGTCTCTACCTTTGCCTGCATGTCTCTGCCTCTGCCTGCATGTTTCTGCTTCTGCTTCTGCCCCTGCCTCTGCCTCTGCCTCTGCCTCTGCTTCTGCCTCTGCCTCTGCCTTTGCCTCTGCCTCTGCCTCTTCCTCTGCTTCTGCCTCAGCCTGCATGTCTCTGCTTCTGCCTCTGCCTGCATGTTTATGTCTCTGCCTCTGCCTGCATGTCTCTGCTTCTGCCTGCATGTCTCTGCTTCTGCCTCTGCCTGCATGTCTCTGCCTCTGCCTGCATGTCTGCTTCTGCGTCAGCCTGCATGTCTCTGCTTCTGCCTCTGCCTGCATGTCTCTGCCTCTGCCTGCATGTCTCTGCTTCTGCCTCTGCCTGCATGTTTATGTCTCTGCCTCTGCCTGCATGTCTCTGCTCTGCCTGCATGTCTCTGCTTCTGCCTCTGCCTGCATGTTTATGTCTCTGCCTGCATGTCTCTGCTTCTACCTCTGCCTGCATGTCTCTGCTTCTGCCTCTGCCTGCATGTTTATGTCTCTGCCTGCATGTCTCTGCTTCTGCCTCTGCCTGCATGTCTCTGCTTCCGCCTCTGCCTGCATGTCTCTGCTTCTGCCTCTGCCTGCATGTCTCTACCTTTGCCTGCATGTCTCTGCCTCTGCCTGCATGTCTCTACCTTTGCCTGCATGTCTCTGCCTCTGCCTGCATGTCTCTGCCTCTGTCTCTGTTTCTGCCTCTGCCTCTGCCTCTGCTTCTGCCTCTGTCTTTGCCTCTGCCTCTGCCTCTGCCTCTGCTTCATCCTCTGCCTCTGCCTCTGCCTCTGCCTCTGCCTCTGCCTGCATGTCACTGCCTCTGCCTCTGTCTCTGCTTATGCCTCTGCCTGCATGTCTCTGCCTCTGCCTCTGTCTCTGCCTCTGCTTCTGTCTCTGCCTCTGCCTCTGCCTCTGCCTTTGCCTTTGCCTCTGCTTCTGTCTCTGCCTCTGCCTTTGCCTCTGCCTCTGCCTCTGCCTCTGCTTCATCCTCTGCCTCTGCCTCTGCCTCTGCCTCTGCTTCTGCCTCTGCCTGCATGTCTCTGCCTCTGTCTCTGCCTCTGCCTCTGCCTCTGTCTCTGTCTCTGCCTCTGCCTCTGCCTCTGCTTCTGCCTCTGCCTCTGCTTCTGCCTCTGCCTCTGCTTCTGCCTCTGCCTGCATGTCTCTGCCTCTGCCTGCATGTCTCTGCCTGCATGTCTCTGTTTCTGCCTCTGCCTGCATGTCTCTGCCTGCATGTCTCTGTTTCTGCCTCTGCCTGCATGTCTCTGCTTCTGGCTCTGCCTGCATGTCTCTGCCTCTGCCTCTGCCTCTGCCTGCATTTCTCTACCTCTGCCTGCATGTCTCTGCCTCTGCCTGCATGTCTCTGCTTCTGCCTCTGCCTGCATGTCTCTACCTTTGCCTGCATGTCTCTGCCTCTGCCTGCATGTGTCTGCCTCTGTCTCTGTTTCTGCCTCTGCCTCTGCCTCTGCTTCTGCCTCTTTCTTTGCCTCTGCCTCTGCCTCTGCCTCTGCTTCATCCTCTGCCTCTGCCTCTGCCTCTGCCTCTGCCTCTGCCTGCATGTCACTCCCTCTGCCTCTGTCTCTGCTTTTGCCTCTGCCTGCATGTCTCTGCCTCTGCCTCTGTCTCTGCCTCTGCTTCTGTCTCTGCCTCTGCCTCTGCCTCTGCCTTTGCCTCTGCCTCTGCTTCTGTCTCTGCCTCTGCCTTTGCCCTCTGCCTCTGCCTCTGCCTCTGCTTCATCCTCTGCCTCTGCCTCTGCCTCTGCCTCTGCTTCTGCCTCTGCCTGCATGTCTCTGCCTCTGTCTCTGCCTCTGCCTCTTCCTCTGTCTCTGTCTCTGTCTCTGCCTCTGCCTCTGCCTCTGCTTCTGCCTCTGCCTCTGCTTCTGCCTCTGCCTGCATGTCTCTGCCTGCATGTCTCTGTTTCTGCCTCTGCCTGCATGTCTCTGCTTCTGCCTCTGCCTGCATGTCTCTGCCTCTGTCTCTGCCTGCATTTATCTGCCTCTGCCTGCATGTCTCTGCTTCTGCCTCTGCCTGTATGTCTCTACCTTTGCCTGCATGTCTCTGCCTCTGCCTGCAAGTCTCTGCTTCTGCCTCTGCCTCTGCCTCTGCCTCTACTTCTGCCTCTGCCTCTGCTTCTGCCTCTGCCTCTGCCTCTGCCTCTGCATCTGCTTCTGCCTCTGCCTCTGCCTTTGCCTCTGCCTCTGCCTCTGCTTCTGCCTCTGCCTGCATGTCTCTGCTTCTGCCTCTGCCTGCATGTCTCTGCCTTTGCCTCTGCCTGCATGTCTCTGCCTCTGCCTGCATGTCTCTGCTTCTGCATGTCTCTGCCTCTGCCTGCATGTCTCTGCCTTTGCCTCTGCCTGCATGTCTCTGCCTCTGCCTGCATGTCTCTTCTTCTGCCTCTGCCTGCATGTCTCTGCCTTTGCCTCTGCCTGCGTGTCTCTGCTTCTGCCTCTGCCTGCATGTCTCTGCCTCTGCCTCTGCCTGCATTTCTCCGCCTCTGCCTACATGTCTCTGCCTCTGCCTGCATGTCTCTGCTTCTGCCTCTGCCTGCATGTCTTTTCCTCTGCCTGCATGTCTCTGCTTCTGCCTCTGCCTGCATGTCTCTGCCTCTGCCTGCATGTTTCTGCCTTTGCCTCTGCCTGCATGTCTCTGCTTCTGCCTCTGCCTGCATGTCTTTTCCTCTGCCTGCATGTCTCTGCTTCTGCCTCTGCCTGCATGTCTCTGCCTCTGCCTGCATGTCTCTGCTTCTGCCTCTGCCTGCATGTCTCTGCTTTTGCTTCTGCTTGCATGTCTCTACCTTTGCCTGCATGTCTCTGCCTCTGCCTGTATGTCTCTGCTTCTGCTTCTGCCTCTGCTTCTGCCTCTGCCTGCATGTCTCTGCTTCTGCATCTGCCTCTGCTTCTAACTCTGCCTGCATGTCTCTGTCTCTGTCTCTGTTTCTGCCTCTGCTTCTGCCTCTGTCTCTGCCTTTGCCTCTGCCTCTACCTCTGCTTCTGCTTTATCCTCTGCCTCTGCCTCGGCCTCTGCCTCTGCCTCTGCCTCTGCATCTGCCTCTGCCTACATGTCACTGCCTCTGCCTCTGTCTCTGCTTCTGCCTTTGCCTGCATGTGTCTGCCTCGGCCTCTGCCTCTGCCTCTGCTTCTGTTTCTGCCTCTGCCTCTGCCTTTGCCTCTGCCTCTGCTTCTGCTTCTGCCTCTGCCTTTGCTTCTGCCTCTGCCTCTGCTTCATCCTCTGCCTCTTCCTCTGCTTCTGCCTCTGCCTGCATGTCTCTGCCTCTGTCTCTGCCTTTGCCTCTGCTTCTGTCTCTGTCTCTGCCTCTGCCTCTGCCTCTGCTTCTGCCTCTGCCTCTGCTTCTGCCACTGCCTGCATGTTTCTGCCTCTGCCTGCATGTCTCTGTTTCTGCCTCTGCCTGCATGTCTCTGCTTCTGCCTCTGCCTGCATGTTTCTGCCTCTGCCTCTGCCTGCATTTCTCTGCCTCTGCCTGCATGTCTCTGCCTCTGCCTGCATGTCTCTGCTTCTGCCTCTGCCTGCATGTCTCGGCTTCTGCCTCTGCCTGCATGTCTCTACCTTTGCCTGCATGTCTCTGCCTCTGCTTGCATGTTTCTGCTTCTGCTTCTGCCCCTGCCTCTGCCTCTGCCTCTGCTTCTGCCTCTGCCTCTGCCTTTGCCTCTGCCTCTGCCTCTGCCTCTGCTTCTGCCTCAGCCTGCATGTCTCTGCTTCTGCCTCTGCCTGCATGTTTATGTCTCTGCCTCTGCCTGCATGTCTCTGCTTCTGCCTGCATGTCTCTGCTTCTGCCTCTGCCTGCATGTCTCTGCCTCTGCCTGCATGTCTCTGCTTCTGCGTCAGCCTGCATGTCTCTGCTTCTGCCTCTGCCTGCATGTCTCTGCCTCTGCCTGCATGTCTCTGCTTCTGCCTCTGCCTGCATGTTTATGTCTCTGCCTCTGCCTGCATGTCTCTGCCTCTGCCTGCATGTCTCTGCTTCTGCCTCTGCCTGCATGTTTATGTCTCTGCCTGCATGTCTCTGCTTCTGCCTCTGCCTGCATGTCTCTGCTTCTGCCTCTGCCTGCATGTTTATGTCTCTGCCTGCATGTCTCTGCTTCTGCCTGTGCCTGCATGTCTCTGCTTCTGCCTCTGCCTGCATGTCTCTGCTCCTGCCTCTGCCTGCATGTCTCTACCTTTGCCTGTATGTCTCTGCCTCTGCCTGCATGTCTCTACCTTTGCCTGCATGTCTCTGCCTCTGCCTGCATGTCTCTGCCTCTGTCTCTGTTTCTGCCTCTGCCTCTGCCTCTGCTTCTGCCTCTGTCTTTGCCTCTGCCTCTGCCTCTGCCTCTGCTTCATCCTCTGCCTCTGCCTCTGCCTCTGCCTCTGCCTCTGCCTGCATGTGACTGCCTCTGCCTCTGTCTCTGCTTATGCCTCTTCCTGCATGTCTCTGCCTCTGCCTCTGTCTCTGCCTCTGCTTCTGTCTCATCCTCTGCCTCTGCCTCTGCCTTTGCCTTTGCCTCTGCCTCTGCCTCTGCCTCTGCTTCATCCTCTGCCTCTGCCTCTGCCTCTGCCTCTGCTTCTGCCTCTGCCTGCATGTCTCTGCCTCTGCCTCTGCTTCTGCTTCTGCTTCTGCCTCTGCCTCTGCCTCTGCCTCTGCCTCTGCTTCTGCCTCTGCCTGCATGTCTCTGCTTCTGCTTCTGCCTCTGCCTGCATGTCTCTGTTTCTGCTTCTGCCTCTGCTTCTGCCTCTGCCGGCATGTCTCTGCCTCTGTCTCTGTCTCTGCCTCTGCCGCTGCCGCTGCTTCTGCCTCTGTCTCTGCCTTTGCCTCTGCCTCTACCTCTGCTTCTTCTTCATCCTCTGCCTCTGCCTCGGCCTCTGCCTCTGCCTCTGCCTCTGCCTCTGCCTGCATGTCACTGCCTCTGCCTCTGTCTCTGCTTCTGCCTCTGCCTGCATGTCTCTGCCTCTGCCTCTGCCTCTGCCTCCTTTTCTATTTCTGCCTCTGCCTCTGCCTTTGCCTCTGCCTCTGCTTCTGCTTCTGCCTCTGCCTTTGCCTCTGCCTCTGCCTCTGCTTCATCCTCTGCCTCTGACTCTGCTTCTGCCTCTGCCTGCATGTCTCTGCTTCTACCTCTGCCTGCATGTCTCTGCCTCTGCCTCTGCCTGCATGTCTCTGCTTCTGCCTCTGCCTGCATGTCTCTGCTTCTGCCTCTGCCTGCATGTCTCTGCCTCTGCCTCTGCCTGCATGTCTCTGCCTCTGCCTGCATGTCTCTGCTTCTGCCTCTGCCTGCATGTCTCTGCTTCTGCCTCTGCCTGCATGTCTCTGCCTCTGCCTCTGCCTGCATGTCTCTGCTTCTGCCTCTGCCTGCATGTCTCTGCCTCTGTCTCTGTCTCTGCCTCTGCCTCTGACTCTGCTTCTGCCTCTGTCTCTGCCTTTGCCTCTGCTTCTGCCTTTGCCTCTGCTTCTGCCTCTGCCTCTGCTTCATCCTCTGCCTCTGCCTCTGCCTCTGCCTCTGCATCTTCCTCTGCCTGCATGTCACTGTCTCTGCCTCTGTCTCTGCTTCTGCCTCTGCCTGCATGTCTCTGCCTCTGTCTCTGTCTCTGCCTCTGCCTCTGACTCTGCTTCTGCCTCTGTCTCTACCTTTGCCTCTGCTTCTGCCTTTGCCTCTGCTTCTGCCTCTGCCTCTGCTTCATCCTCTGCCTCTGCCTCTGCCTCTGCCTCTGCCTCTGCCTCTGCCTCTGCATCTTCCTCTGCCTGCATGTCACTGTCTCTGCCTCTGTCTCTGCTTCTGCCTCTGCCTGCATGTCTCTGCCTCTGTCTCTGCTTCTTCCTCTGCCTTTGCCTCTGCTTCTGCCTCTGCCTCTGTCTCTGTCTCTGTCTCTGCCTCTGCCTCTGCCTCTGCCTTGGCCTCTACCTCTGCTTCTGCCTCTTCTTCTGCCTCTGCCTGCATGTCTCTGCTTCTGCCTCTGACTGCATGTCTCTGCTTCTGCCTGCATGTCTCTGCTTCTGCCTGCATGTCTCTGCTTCTGCCTGCATGTCTCTGCTTCTGCCTCTGCCTTTGCCTCTGCTTCTGCCTCTGACTGCATGTCTCTGCCTCTGCCTGCATGTCTCTGCTTCTGCCTCTGCCTTTGCCTCTGCTTCTGCCTCTGCCTGCATGTCTTTGCTTCTGCCTCTGCCTGCATGTCTCTGCTTCTGCCTCTGCCTGCATGTCTCTGCCTCTGCCTCTGCCTTTGCCTCTGCTGCTGCCTCTGCCTCTGTCTCTGTCTCTGCCTCTGTCTCTGCCTCTGTCTCTGTCTCTGCCTCTGCCGCTGCCTTTGCTTCTGCCTCTGTCTCTGCCTTTGCCTATGCCTCTGCCTTTGCTTCTGCCTCTGCCTCTGCTTCATCCTCTGCCTCTTCCTCTGCTTCTGCCTCTGCCTGCATGTCTCTGCCTCTGTCTCTGCCTTTGCCTCTGCTTCTGTCTCTGTCTCTGCCTCTGCCTCTGCCTCTGCTTCTGCCTCTGCCTCTGCTTCTGCCACTGCCTGCATGTTTCTGCCTCTGCCTGCATGTCTCTGTTTCTGCCTCTGCCTGCATGTCTCTGCTTCTGCCTCTGCCTGCATGTTTCTGCCTCTGCCTCTGCCTGCATTTCTCTGCCTCTGCCTGCATGTCTCTGCCTCTGCCTGCATGTCTCTGCTTCTGCCTCTGCCTGCATGTCTCGGCTTCTGCCTCTGCCTGCATGTCTCTACCTTTGCCTGCATGTCTCTGCCTCTGCTTGCATGTTTCTGCTTCTGCTTCTGCCCCTGCCTCTGCCTCTGCCTCTGCTTCTGCCTCTGCCTCTGCCTTTGCCTCTGCCTCTGCCTCTGCCTCTGCTTCTGCCTCAGCCTGCATGTCTCTGCTTCTGCCTCTGCCTGCATGTTTATGTCTCTGCCTCTGCCTGCATGTCTCTGCTTCTGCCTGCATGTCTCTGCTTCTGCCTCTGCCTGCATGTCTCTGCCTCTGCCTGCATGTCTCTGCTTCTGCGTCAGCCTGCATGTCTCTGCTTCTGCCTCTGCCTGCATGTCTCTGCCTCTGCCTGCATGTCTCTGCTTCTGCTTCTGCCTGCATGTTTATGTCTCTGCCTCTGCCTGCATGTCTCTGCCTCTGCCTGCATGTCTCTGCTTCTGCCTCTGCCTGCATGTTTATGTCTCTGCCTGCATGTCTCTGCTTCTGCCTCTGCCTGCATGTCTCTGCTTCTGCCTCTGCCTGCATGTTTATGTCTCTGCCTGCATGTCTCTGCTTCTGCCTGTGCCTGCATGTCTCTGCTTCTGCCTCTGCCTGCATGTCTCTGCTCCTGCCTCTGCCTGCATGTCTCTACCTTTGCCTGTATGTCTCTGCCTCTGCCTGCATGTCTCTACCTTTGCCTGCATGTCTCTGCCTCTGCCTGCATGTCTCTGCCTCTGTCTCTGTTTCTGCCTCTGCCTCTGCCTCTGCTTCTGCCTCTGTCTTTGCCTCTGCCTCTGCCTCTGCCTCTGCTTCATCCTCTGCCTCTGCCTCTGCCTCTGCCTCTGCCTCTGCCTGCATGTCACTGCCTCTGCCTCTGTCTCTGCTTATGCCTCTTCCTGCATGTCTCTGCCTCTGCCTCTGTCTCTGCCTCTGCTTCTGCCTCTACCTCTGCCTCTGCCTCTGCCTCTGCCTCTGCCTCTGCTTCTGCCTCTGCCTCTGCTTCATCCTCTGCCTCTGCCTTTGCCTCTGCCTCTGCTTCTGACTCTGCCTGCATGTCTCTACCTCTGTCTCTGCCTCTGTCTCTGCCTCTGCCTCTGCCTCTGCCTCTGCCTCTGCCTCTGCTTCTGCCTCTGCCTGCATGTCTCTGCTTCTGCTTCTGCCTCTGCCTGCATGTCTCTGTTTCTGCTTCTGCCTCTGCTTCTGCCTCTGCCGGCATGTCTCTGCCTCTGTCTCTGTCTCTGCCTCTGCCGCTGCCGCTGCTTCTGCCTCTGTCTCTGCCTTTGCCTCTGCCTCTACCTCTGCTTCTTCTTCATCCTCTGCCTCTGCCTCGGCCTCTGCCTCTGCCTCTGCCTCTGCCTCTGCCTGCATGTCACTGCCTCTGCCTCTGTCTCTGCTTCTGCCTCTGCCTGCATGTCTCTGCCTCTGCCTCTGCCTCTGCCTCTGCTTCTATTTCTGCCTCTGCCTCTGCCTTTGCCTCTGCCTCTGCTTCTGCTTCTGCCTCTGCCTTTGCCTCTGCCTCTGCCTCTGCTTCATCCTCTGCCTCTGACTCTGCTTCTGCCTCTGCCTGCATGTCTCTGCTTCTACCTCTGCCTGCATGTCTCTGCCTCTGCCTCTGCCTGCATGTCTCTGCTTCTGCCTCTGCCTGCATGTCTCTGCTTCTGCCTCTGCCTGCATGTCTCTGCCTCTGCCTCTGCCTGCATGTCTCTGCCTCTGCCTGCATGTCTCTGCTTCTGCCTCTGCCTGCATGTCTCTGCTTCTGCCTCTGCCTGCATGTCTCTGCCTCTGCCTCTGCCTGCATGTCTCTGCTTCTGCCTCTGCCTGCATGTCTCTGCCTCTGTCTCTGTCTCTGCCTCTGCCTCTGACTCTGCTTCTGCCTCTGTCTCTGCCTTTGCCTCTGCTTCTGCCTTTGCCTCTGCTTCTGCCTCTGCCTCTGCTTCATCCTCTGCCTCTGCCTCTGCCTCTGCCTCTGCATCTTCCTCTGCCTGCATGTCACTGTCTCTGCCTCTGTCTCTGCTTCTGCCTCTGCCTGCATGTCTCTGCCTCTGTCTCTGTCTCTGCCTCTGCCTCTGACTCTGCTTCTGCCTCTGTCTCTACCTTTGCCTCTGCTTCTGCCTTTGCCTCTGCTTCTGCCTCTGCCTCTGCTTCATCCTCTGCCTCTGCCTCTGCCTCTGCCTCTGCCTCTGCCTCTGCCTCTGCATCTTCCTCTGCCTGCATGTCACTGTCTCTGCCTCTGTCTCTGCTTCTGCCTCTGCCTGCATGTCTCTGCCTCTGTCTCTGCTTCTTCCTCTGCCTTTGCCTCTGCTTCTGCCTCTGCCTCTGTCTCTGTCTCTGTCTCTGCCTCTGCCTCTGCCTCTGCCTCGGCCTCTACCTCTGCTTCTGCCTCTTCTTCTGCCTCTGCCTGCATGTCTCTGCTTCTGCCTCTGACTGCATGTCTCTGCTTCTGCCTGCATGTCTCTGCTTCTGCCTGCATGTCTCTGCTTCTGCCTGCATGTCTCTGCTTCTGCCTCTGCCTTTGACTCTGCTTCTGCCTCTGACTGCATGTCTCTGCCTCTGCCTGCATGTCTCTGCTTCTGCCTCTGCCTTTGCCTCTGCTTCTGCCTCTGCCTGCATGTCTTTGCTTCTGCCTCTGCCTGCATGTCTCTGCTTCTGCCTCTGCCTGCATGTCTCTGCCTCTGCCTCTGCCTTTGCCTCTGCTGCTGCCTCTGCCTCTGTCTCTGTCTCTGCCTCTGTCTCTGCCTCTGTCTCTGTCTCTGCCTCTGCCGCTGCCTTTGCTTCTGCCTCTGTCTCTGCCTTTGCCTATGCCTCTGCCTTTGCCTCTGCCTCTGCCACTGCATCTGCCTCTGCCTGCATGTCACTGCCTCTGCCTCTGTCTCTGCTTCTGCCTCTGCCTGCATGTCTCTGCCTCGGTCTCTGCCTCTGCCTCTCCCTCTGTCTCTGTCTCTGCCTCTCCCTCTGCCTCTGCCTCTGCTTCTGCCTCTGCCTCTGCTTCTGCCTCTGCCTGCATGTTTCTGCCTCTGCCTGCGTGTCTCTGCCTCTGTCTCTGCCTCTGCTTCTGTCTCTGTCTCTGTCTCTGTCTCTGTCTCTGTCTCTGCCTCTGCCTCTGCCTCTGCTTCTGCTTCTGCCTCTACCTCTGCCTCTGCCTCTGCCTTTGCCTCTGCCTCTGCCTTTGCCTTTGCCTCTGCCTCTGCCTCTGCCTTTGCTTCATCCTCTGCCTCTGCCTCTGCCTCTGCCTCTGCTTCTGCCTCTGCCTGCATGTCTCTGCCTCTGCCTCTGCTTCTGCTTCTGCCTCTGCCTCTGCCTCTGCCTCTGCCTCTGCTTCTGCCTCTGCCTGCATGTCTCTGCTTCTGCTTCTGCCTCTGCCTGCATGTCTCTGTTTCTGCTTCTGCCTCTGCTTCTGCCTCTGCCTGCATGTCTCTGCCTCTGTCTCTGTCTCTGCCTCTGCCGCTGCCGCTGCTTCTGCCTCTGTCTCTGCCTTTGCCTCTGCCTCTACCTCTGCTTCTGCTTCATCCTCTGCCTCTGCCTCGGCCTCTGCCTCTGCCTCTGCCTCTGCCTGCATGTCATTGCCTCTGCCTCTGTCTCTGCTTCTGCCTCTGCCTGCATGACTCTGCCTCTGCCTCTGCCTCTGCCTCTGCTTCTATTTCTGCCTCTGCCTCTGCCTTTGCCTCTGCCTCTGCTTCTGCTTCTGCCTCTGCCTTTGCCTCTGCCTCTGCCTCTGCTTCATCCTCTGACTCTGCTTCTGCCTCTGCCTGCATGTCTCTGCTTCTACCTCTGCCTGCATGTCTCTGCCTCTGCCTCTGCCTGCATGTCTCTGCTTCTGCCTCTGCCTGCATGTCTCTGCTTCTGCCTCTGCCTGCATGTCTCTGCCTCTGCCTCTGCCTGCATGTCTCTGCTTCTGCCTCTGCCTGCATGTCTCTGCTTCTGCCTCTGCCTGCATGTCTCTGCCTCTGCCTCTGCCTGCATGTCTCTGCCTCTGCCTCTGCCTGCATGTCTCTGCATCTGCCTGCATGTCTCTGCTTCTGCCTCTGCCTGCATGTCTCTGCTTCTGCCTCTGCCTGCATGTCTCTGCCTCTGCCTCTGCCTGCATGTCTCTGCTTCTGCCTCTGCCTGCATGTCTCTGCCTCTGTCTCTGTCTCTGCCTCTGACTCTGACTCTGCTTCTGCCTCTGTCTCTGCCTTTGCCTCTGCTTCTGCCTTTGCCTCTGCTTCTGCCTCTGCCTCTGCTTCATCCTCTGCCTCTGCCTCTGCCTCTGCCTCTGCATCTTCCTCTGCCTGCATGTCACTGTCTCTGCCTCTGTCTCTGCTTCTGCCTCTGCCTGCATGTCTCTGCCTCTGTCTCTGTCTCTGCCTCTGCCTCTGACTCTGCTTCTGCCTCTGTCTCTGCCTTTGCCTCTGCTTCTGCCTTTGCCTCTGCTTCTGCCTCTGCCTCTGCTTCATCCTCTGCCTCTGCCTCTGCCTCTGCCTCTGCCTCTGCCTCTGCCTCTGCATCTTCCTCTGCCTGCATGTCACTGTCTCTGCCTCTGTCTCTGCTTCTGCCTTTGCCTGCATGTCTCTGCCTCTGTCTCTGCTTCTGCCTCTGCCTTTGCCTCTGCTTCTGCCTCTGCCTCTGTCTCTGTCTCTGTCTCTGCCTCTGCCTCTGCCTCTGCCTCGACCTCTACCTCTGCTTCTGCCTCTTCTTCTGCCTCTGCCTGCATGTCTCTGCTTCTGCCTCTGACTGCATGTCTCTGCTTCTGCCTGCATGTCTCTGCTTCTGCCTGCATGTCTCTGCTTCTGCCTGCATGTCTCTGCTTCTGCCTCTGCCTTTGCCTCTGCTTCTGCCTCTGCCTGCATGTCTCTGCCTCTGCCTGCATGTCTCTGCTTCTGCCTCTGCCTTTGCCTCTGCTTCTGCCTCTGCCTGCATGTCTTTGCTTCTGCCTCTGCCTGCATGTCTCTGCTTCTGCCTCTGCCTGCATGTCTCTGCCTCTGCCTCTGCCTTTGCCTCTGCTGCTGCCTCTGCCTCTGTCTCTGTCTCTGCCTCTGTCTCTGCCTCTGTCTCTGTCTCTGCCTCTGCCGCTGCCTTTGCTTCTGCCTCTGTCTCTGCCTTTGCCTATGCCTCTGCCTTTGCCTCTGCCTCTGCCACTGCATCTGCCTCTGCCTGCATGTCACTGCCTCTGCCTCTGTCTCTGCTTCTGCCTCTGCCTGCATGTCTCTGCCTCTGTCTCTGCCTCTGCCTCTCCCTCTGTCTCTGTCTCTGCCTCTGCCTCTGCCTCTGCTTCTGCCTCTGCCTCTGCTTCTGCCTCTGCCTGCATGTTTCTGCCTCTGCCTGCGTGTCTCTGCCTCTGTCTCTGCCTCTGCTTCTGTCTCTGTCTCTGTCTCTGTCTCTGCCTCTGCCTCTGCCTCTGCCTCTGCTTCTGCTTCTGCTTCTGCCTCTGCCTCTGCCTCTGCCTTTGCCTCTGCCTCTGCCTCTGTCTCTGTCTCTGCCTCTGCCTCTGCTTCTGCTTCTGCTTCTGCCTCTGCCTCTGCCTCTGCCTCTGCTTCTGCCTTTGCCTGCATGTCTCTGCCTCTGCCTGCATGTCTCTGCCTCTGCCTCTGCCTGCATGTCTCTGCTTCTGCTTCTGCCTGCATGTCTCTACCTTTGCCTGCATGTCTCTGCATCTGCCTGTATGTCTCTGCTTCTGCTTCTGCCTCTGCTTCTGCCTCTGCCTGCATGTCTCTGCTTCTGCTTCTGCCTGCATGTCTCTACCTTTACCTGCATGTCTCTGCATCTGCCTGTATGTCTCTGCTTCTGCTTCTGCCTCTGCTTCTGCCTCTGCCTGCATGTCTCTGCTTCTGCTTCTGCCTCTGCTTCTAACTCTGCCTGCATGTCTCTGCCTCTGTCTCTGTTTCTGACTCTGCCGCTGCCGCTGCTTCTGCCTCTGTCTCTGCCTTTGCCTCTGCCTCTACCTCTGCTTCTGCTTTATCCTCTGCCTCTGCCTCGGCCTCTGCCTCTGCCTCTGCCTCTGCATCTGCCTCTGCCTACATGTCACTGCCTCTGCCTCTGTCTCTGCTTCTGCCTCTGCCTGCATGTCTCTGCCTCGGCCTCTGCCTCTGCCTCTGCTTCTGTTTCTGCCTCTGCCTCTGCCTTTGCCTCTGCCTCTGCTTCTGCTTCTGCCTCTGCCTTTGCTTCTGCCTCTGCCTCTGCTTCATCCTCTGCCTCTTCCTCTGCTTCTGCCTCTGCCTGCATGTCTCTGCCTCTGTCTCTGCCTCTGCCTCTGCTTCTGTCTCTGTCTCTGCCTCTGCCTCTGCCTCTGCCTCTGCTTCTGCCTCTGCCTGCATGTTTCTGCCTCTGCCTGCATGTCTCTGTTTCTGCCTCTGCCTGCATGTTTCTGCCTCTGCCTCTGCCTGCATTTCTCTGCCTCTGCCTGCATGTCTCTGCCTCTGCCTGCATGTCTCTGCTTCTGCCTCTGCCTGCATGTCTCGGCTTCTGCCTCTGCCTGCATGTCTCTACCTTTGCCTGCATGTCTCTGCCTCTGCCTGCATGTTTCTGCTTCTGCTTCTGCCCCTGCCTCTGCCTCTGCCTCTGCCTCTGCTTCTGCCTCTGCCTCTGCCTTTGCCTCTGCCTCTGCCTCTGCCTCTGCTTCTGCCTCAGCCTGCATGTCTCTGCTTCTGCCTCTGCCTGCATGTTTATGTCTCTGCCTCTGCCTGCATGTCTCTGCTTCTGCCTGCATGTCTCTGCTTCTGCCTCTGCCTGCATGTCTCTGCCTCTGCCTGCATGTCTGCTTCTGCGTCAGCCTGCATGTCTCTGCTTCTGCCTCTGCCTGCATGTCTCTGCCTCTGCCTGCATGTCTCTGCTTCTGCCTCTGCCTGCATGTTTATGTCTCTGCCTCTGCCTGCATGTCTCTGCTCTGCCTGCATGTCTCTGCTTCTGCCTCTGCCTGCATGTTTATGTCTCTGCCTGCATGTCTCTGCTTCTACCTCTGCCTGCATGTCTCTGCTTCTGCCTCTGCCTGCATGTTTATGTCTCTGCCTGCATGTCTCTTCTTCTGCCTCTGCCTGCATGTCTCTGCTTCCGCCTCTGCCTGCATGTCTCTGCTTCTGCATCTGCCTGCATGTCTCTACCTTTGCCTGCATGTCTCTGCCTCTGCCTGCATGTCTCTACCTTTGCCTGCATGTCTCTGCCTCTGCCTGCATGTCTCTGCCTCTGTCTCTGTTTCTGCCTCTGCCTCTGCCTCTGCTTCTGCCTCTGTCTTTGCCTCTGCCTCTGCCTCTGCCTCTGCTTCATCCTCTGCCTCTGCCTCTGCCTCTGCCTCTGCCTCTGCCTGCATGTCACTGCCTCTGCCTCTGTCTCTGCTTATGCCTCTGCCTGCATGTCTCTGCCTCTGCCTCTGTCTCTGCCTCTGCTTCTGTCTCTGCCTCTGCCTCTGCCTCTGCCTTTGCCTTTGCCTCTGCTTCTGTCTCTGCCTCTGCCTTTGCCTCTGCCTCTGCCTCTGCCTCTGCTTCATCCTCTGCCTCTGCCTCTGCCTCTGCCTCTGCTTCTGCCTCTGCCTGCATGTCTCTGCCTCTGTCTCTGCCTCTGCCTCTGCCTCTGTCTCTGTCTCTGCCTCTGCCTCTGCCTCTGCTTCTGCCTCTGCCTCTGCTTCTGCCTCTGCCTCTGCTTCTGCCTCTGCCTGCATGTCTCTGCCTCTGCCTGCATGTCTCTGCCTGCATGTCTCTGTTTCTGCCTCTGCCTGCATGTCTCTGCCTGCATGTCTCTGTTTCTGCCTCTGCCTGCATGTCTCTGCTTCTGGCTCTGCCTGCATGTCTCTGCCTCTGCCTCTGCCTCTGCCTGCATTTCTCTACCTCTGCCTGCATGTCTCTGCCTCTGCCTGCATGTCTCTGCTTCTGCCTCTGCCTGCATGTCTCTACCTTTGCCTGCATGTCTCTGCCTCTGCCTGCATGTCTCTGCCTCTGTCTCTGTTTCTGCCTCTGCCTCTGCCTCTGCTTCTGCCTCTTTCTTTGCCTCTGCCTCTGCCTCTGCCTCTGCTTCATCCTCTGCCTCTGCCTCTGCCTCTGCCTCTGCCTCTGCCTGCATGTCACTCCCTCTGCCTCTGTCTCTGCTTATGCCTCTGCCTGCATGTCTCTGCCTCTGCCTCTGTCTCTGCCTCTGCTTCTGTCTCTGCCTCTGCCTCTGCCTCTGCCTTTGCCTCTGCCTCTGCTTCTGTCTCTGCCTCTGCCTTTGCCCTCTGCCTCTGCCTCTGCCTCTGCTTCATCCTCTGCCTCTGCCTCTGCCTCTGCCTCTGCTTCTGCCTCTGCCTGCATGTCTCTGCCTCTGTCTCTGCCTCTGCCTCTTCCTCTGTCTCTGTCTCTGTCTCTGCCTCTGCCTCTGCCTCTGCTTCTGCCTCTGCCTCTGCTTCTGCCTCTGCCTGCATGTCTCTGCCTGCATGTCTCTGTTTCTGCCTCTGCCTGCATGTCTCTGCTTCTGCCTCTGCCTGCATGTCTCTGCCTCTGTCTCTGCCTGCATTTATCTGCCTCTGCCTGCATGTCTCTGCTTCTGCCTCTGCCTGTATGTCTCTACCTTTGCCTGCATGTCTCTGCCTCTGCCTGCAAGTCTCTGCTTCTGCCTCTGCCTCTGCCTCTGCCTCTACTTCTGCCTCTGCCTCTGCTTCTGCCTCTGCCTCTGCCTCTGCCTCTGCATCTGCTTCTGCCTCTGCCTCTGCCTTTGCCTCTGCCTCTGCCTCTGCTTCTGCCTCTGCCTGCATGTCTCTGCTTCTGCCTCTGCCTGCATGTCTCTGCCTTTGCCTCTGCCTGCATGTCTCTGCCTCTGCCTGCATGTCTCTGCTTCTGCATGTCTCTGCCTCTGCCTGCATGTCTCTGCCTTTGCCTCTGCCTGCATGTCTCTGCCTCTGCCTGCATGTCTCTTCTTCTGCCTCTGCCTGCATGTCTCTGCCTTTGCCTCTGCCTGCGTGTCTCTGCTTCTGCCTCTGCCTGCATGTCTCTGCCTCTGCCTCTGCCTGCATTTCTCCGCCTCTGCCTACATGTCTCTGCCTCTGCCTGCATGTCTCTGCTTCTGCCTCTGCCTGCATGTCTTTTCCTCTGCCTGCATGTCTCTGCTTCTGCCTCTGCCTGCATGTCTCTGCCTCTGCCTGCATGTTTCTGCCTTTGCCTCTGCCTGCATGTCTCTGCTTCTGCCTCTGCCTGTATGTCTCTACCTTTGCCTGCATGTCTCTGCCTCTGCCTGCAAGTCTCTGCTTCTGCCTCTGCCTCGACCTCTGCCTCTACTTCTGCCTCTGCCTCTGCTTCTGCCTCTGCCTCTGCCTCTGCCTCTGCATCTGCTTCTGCCTCTTCCTCTGCCTTTGCCTCTGCCTCTGCCTCTGCTTCTGCCTCTGCCTGCATGTCTCTGCTTCTGCCTCTGCCTGCATGTCTCTGCCTTTGCCTCTGCCTGCATGTCTCTGCCTCTGCCTGCATGTCTCTGCTTCTGCATGTCTCTGCCTCTGCCTGCATGTCTCTGCCTTTGCCTCTGCCTGCATGTCTCTGCCTCTGCCTGCATGTCTCTTCTTCTGCCTCTGCCTGCATGTCTCTGCCTTTGCCTCTGCCTGCGTGTCTCTGCTTCTGCCTCTGCCTGCATGTCTCTGCCTCTGCCTCTGCCTGCATTTCTCCGCCTCTGCCTACATGTCTCTGCCTCTGCCTGCATGTCTCTGCTTCTGCCTCTGCCTGCATGTCTTTTCCTCTGCCTGCATGTCTCTGCTTCTGCCTCTGCCTGCATGTCTCTGCCTCTGCCTGCATGTTTCTGCCTTTGCCTCTGCCTGCATGTCTCTGCTTCTGCCTCTGCCTGCATGTCTCTGCCTTTGCCTCTGCCTGCATGGCTCTGCTTCTGCCTCTGCCTGCATGTCTCTGCCTCTGCCTCTGCCTGCATGTCTCTGTCTCTGCCTCTGCCTGCGTTTTTCTGCCTCTGTTTCTGCCTCTGCCTCTGCCTCTGTCTCTGCCTCTGCTTCTGGCTGCGTGCTTCTGCCACTGTTTATGCCTATGTCTATGCCTCTTCCTCTGCCTCTCTCTTTGCCTCTATTTGCATGTCTCTGCCTCTCTTTCTGCCTCTGCCTCTGCTTCTGCTTTACCTGCATGTTTCTGCCTCTTCCTCTGCTTCTACCTCTAATTCTACTTCTGCATCTGCCTCTACCTGCGTACCTCTTCCTCTGCCTGCATGTTTTTGCCACTGTTTCTACCTATGCCTCTGCCTCTGAGTCTGACTCTGCTTCTGCCTCTCCCTCTGCCTCTATATGCATGCCTCTGTCTCTGTCTCTGCTTTTGCTATCGTACCTCTACCTGTGTGCCACTGCAACAGCCTCTACCTGCATGTCTTAAATTTTGCTTCTGCTGCTCCCTCTGCCTTTACCTGTATGCCTCTAGCTTTGTCATTGCCTCTACATCTGCCTCTGCCTTCGTGCCTCTACCTTTCTGCTACTGCCTCTTTCTCTGCTTTTGTCTCTGCCTGCGTGCCTCTGGCTCTGCCTCTGTCTCTGCATCTGTCACTGCCTCAGCCTATGCTTCTGCCTGCGTGCCTCTACTTGCATGTCTTTAGCTCTGCCTCTGCCTACGCCTATGCCTCTGCCTCTGCCTCTGTTTCTGTCTCTGCTTCTGCCTGCGATCCTGTGCTTTGCCTCTGCCTCTGCCTCTATCTGCATGTCTCGGCCTCTGCCTCTACCTCTGCCTCTTTCTCTGTCTATGCTTCTGCTTCTGCTTCTACCTTTGCCTCTACCAGCATGCCTCTGCTTCTGTCTCTACCTCTGCCTCTGTCTCTTTCTCTACATGCGTGGCTCTGCATTTGCCTTTGCTTGCATGTCTCTGCATCTGCCTCTAGATCTGCCTCTGTCTGCATGTCTCGGCCTCTGCCTTTTCCTCTGGCTCTGCTTCTATCTCTGCCTCTGCCTCTTTCTCTCTCTCTTCCTGCATGTCTCTGCCTCTGCCTCTGTCTCTGTCTCTGCCTCTGACTCTGCCTCTGCCTTTCTCTGCCTCTGTCTTTGTCTCTGTCGCTTTCTCTGCCTCTGTCGCAGCTTCTGCCTCTGTCTCTGCCTCTGTTTCTGGCTTTGCCTTTGTTTTACCTGCATGCCTCTGCCTCTGCTTCTGCTTACCTGCGTGTCTCTGCCTCTGCCTCTGCTTTGGCCTCTTCCTCTACTTCTGCATCTGCCTCTACCTGCGTTCCTCTTCCTCTGCCTCTGACTCTTCTTCTGTATCTCTCTCTTTCTCTATCTGCATGCCTCCGTCTGTGTCTCTGCCTTTGCCTTCGTGCCTTTGCCTCTGCTTCTACCTCTACCTGTGTGCGACTCCAACAATCTCTACCTGCGTGTCTGTGCTTCTGCGTATACCTTTCTCTCTGCCTTTACCTGTATGCCTCCATCTTTGTCTTTGCCTCTGCATCTGCCTCTACCTTCGTTTCTCTGCTACTGCCTCTTTCACTGCCTTTGCCTCTGCCTCTGCCTTCGTGCCTCTACATGCGTACCTCTGGCTCTGCCTCTGTATCTGCCACTGCCTCAGCCTCTGCTTCTGCTTGCGTGACTCTACTTGCATGTCTTTAGCTCTGCCTCTGCCTCCACCTATGCCTCTGCTTTTGCCTTTTTCTGTCTCTGCTTCTGCCTCTGCATTTACCTCTGTCCCTACCTTTGCCTGCCTCTGCCTCTGCCTTGTACGTGGGGAGCACATACTCAACATTCACACTCTCTCGCTCTATCTCTTTCATACTGATATTAATTGAGGGGGGGCACCTTCCCTCTCTTTGGGTGCCTTGTACGTTGGGAGGACATACTGAACAATCACACTCTCTCGTTCTATCTCTTTCCCACTGATATTAATTGAGGAGGGGCACCTTCCCCTTCTTTGTCTGTCTTTAATGGTGGTGTCCTTTCAGTAATGAGCCCCACTACATCTGTTTTTTTTTCTTCTCTTGTTTCTCCCATAATGTCAAATATTTTTGCTGATGGGAGGTTGCTTGGGACCTTTATGTTAGGTAAATTATTTAATGTAAGAATTTTGTTTCGTTCTTTTTCATAAGAACCGGGCTCTGCACTATTAACGAAATGAGCGTGTATTATACATGTAAATATTTTAGCATGTGTCTCATTATTTAACGTATTTGTGTTGCTTGTTGTGTTCTGTTTCAAAATTTGGCTGTAAGTTTGGTCTTTTACTCCTTGTCTTTTGTTATGGATAATTTATTTCATGTGCGGGCATTTAGCAGCCAGAGATCTATGTTCACCATTACAGTTGAGACACTTCTTTGTAATTGATGTGCAATCTTTCCAAGTGTGTCCCTCTTGAGCACACTCGTAACATACTTTGTAGTCCTTAGGCTTGGTAAATTGATTAGTGAAGTGCTGTTCCACGGCATAGCATCTAAAACATGTTTGTATGTTATGGAATACTTCCTGTTGTATTTTATTTGCTGGTATACTCATAGAAAAAAAATAGGAGTCCATTGCTCTGAGATTTTTAGTAAATGTTGATTGTTTAAATGTTATTTTCATAATTTTGGAGTTGTGGAATTTAAACAATGAATCTACTTCTCTATTTTCCCATTCCTTTTTATCAATGATTTCATTCATGATTTCTTCCTCTTCATTGTAATAAATATGATTGTCTATATCGAAGACAATCACTAATCTGTTGGCTTTTAATTCAGGAGGAATTGCAGGTACTAAACCTTTATCTTGTAGTTCTTTGCTGATGGTGCTGCTAAAGTGTTTGTCTAGGTCATGATCGTTAGTTATAACCACAAACCCATCTACACAGGAGATGAGTCTTGTTACATATATGTCATTTTTGGACAGTATTTCAAGTAGGATGTTTTTTTTTGTCTAGGATCTTTACTGTTTGATCCTTTTATTTTAAATCGCGTCATTTTTCATGTAATCCTAAAAAGGGGCTGAGGCCCGACATACAACACAACTACCTACAAAAAAAAATCCTATAAACAACACAACTCCAGGAGTAGGAACACAGCTAATGTCCATTTTATATACCGACATATAGAGTGAGGTAGTATTTATACGCTCTGTGGTGGCTCACGTCGCAGGACGCCTTGGCGGGAAGCTCGCTGATTCGTTGATATTACACAATACAACACAAAAGATACTACCACTAAGGCTTCACAACACCCTTCCTCGTTCTGTCTCCGTGACACAGGAAAGACAAGATACACACACTCACCACATGCCACTAGAGACGAACACACAATATAAAACAATTTTCCTTACCTTCACAATACGTGATCTCATTTATCAGCAAGGGGATGAGAGAGAGAGAGAGAGAGAGAGAGAGAGAGAGAGAGAGAGAGAGAGAGAGAGAGAGAGAGAGAGAGAGAGAGAGAGAGAGAGAGATAATTTGTTTTTTTGCAAATATTTTTTCCTCAGTGTTTACAATTTTTCTAAGCCTTTCTATATATTTTTTTTCTGCGGCACGAACTACACCACCACCACCACTACCATTACCATCACCATCACCATTGCTTCATCATCAACACTATTCCACTTGAAAAGAGGCAGAGACAGAGGCAAGCAGGAAGAGGAAGAAGCAGAGGCAGAGAGAGACACGACTTAACTCTTCTCCTTCGTCAGAAGGAATGACTGACACACAGCGAGTGAGGTTCTATTTATACCCTCTGTGGTGGCTCATCTCGCAGGACGCCTTGGCGGGAAGCTCGCTGATTGGTTGACATATTTAATGCCTAATGTGTATTGGTGGAAGTCGCAGCCAATCAAGATGCAGAGATAATGAGAAGGCGTGGCTTACGGACATGATGGAATAGCAAGACTCGGTTCCAGCCTGCGTACTAACTCTAAGCTGCGACAAGAGCGGGTTTACTGTCTTTATAGGATGAAATGAAATGTATTCAAGTATTCATTCAATAACTGCTGCACGTGACAATAAAATGTAAAAAGTTGTAAGCATTTCGGAACAATTGTTTCACTTAATTAAACTCGTCATAATTTCTTTGTTTTTTGTTTTACAGAGTTTAAATGACTGCGCTTG
>JAPQNM010000019.1:1608019-1615519 GCA_029783475.1 Metacarcinus magister | reverse complement strand
ATATATGTGTAAAAGCTATTCTAGCTTTAATCTACGTCTAGGTGTAATGGGCTTGGGCAGAATGATAGGCTATCTGTAGAACTGATGGAATAAACTAACGGAATGACAACACACGATTCCTCTTGATAATGATTACTAGATGTTTGTCCAATGTTGTGTATTTTTGGGGAAAATTGTGACTGATATATTGAAATTTCCACATCAATCTAAAGAAATCCTGAATTACCATAGTGGAAGCACTGCCAACAGTAACAGTTTGAACCACCTGTTCCTTGGGTGTTTTGTCCTCGACGCGTTGGGTCTCCAGATGTAATGTTGATGTCCGATTTATTTAATCAGTGTTTGTAGGGCAAGGCGACGCCTCAATTATAGTGCATGACACCAACATCCATCATCCATAGTTAAAAACAAAAGAATGTACTTATAGCATCTTTGGTTAAAATAGCAATGTGATGGTGTATGTAATATGGAGTTCGTTGCTAACAATAATTGGCTTCGCTTATAATTTCTTATGGTACAAGTGATAATGTAATTTATTGTGTGAAAGGAAATATGTATACATATACTTATTGTCATTGGTTTATAAACGGTAACACTTAAGTACAGGCAAATTGTTATACCTGGCATCTTGGTAATTTCAAGTGATATGAATATTTGATACCATTAATCAGGAAAAGGTTAGGTTAGGTTACATTTTGTTACGAAAAATACATAAACAGTACGTGTTGGCTAGTATGACACCAGAATGACATCACCATTTTCACTGTCTTTCATGGATAATATGCAATTTCTACAATTTACCCAAAACTATCACAAAGACATCACTATAAATGTGAGCACCCTAGAGTGTCATATGACCACACATGTGTTTATGTCAATGTCCAGCTTTTACTGAGAGCTAACACCACCACTACAACTTACAATAAATTCAAGTTATCCTTATGTTTATTAATGGTACATAATGATCGTGTTCTTGAATTCCCTCTAGAAGCTCTTCTTGAGTGCTGAGGATAGGCTATTAATGTTTTGTTTCATTCCAGTACTTCGATCTACTATGCACACTATATTCAAGAGTATTTGTCGACTAAACACACAACTGTTCCACATCATACTTTGTTTAACCATATATCTCGCTGCATCCTGTCTTGGGCACACACACTCTCAACTTTAAGGTATTCACTCTTGTTTCAAATATCAACTAGATATCAATAGCAAACACAATATATCAACATACTAAAGGCTAACGTTGCTGTCCTTATCCCACTTTAACCAAACCACAGGTGTACGTAGCTGACAGGTAACTACACTCACATAACAAGGAAACAGGACCATTATACCCTACCAGGTCAAGTCGTATTTCCATGCAGCTGCTCTATCTCTTATTTACTCACACAAATACATGATAGGTATAGTACATACGCTTGATAACAGATGCATTAACTACTATTTGTTGACACTTTTGAAGCCACTATCCTTACTCTATCAGTTTCATGAAGCACAAAGTCTGCACACACACACACACACACACACACACACACACACACACACACACACACACACACACACACACACACACACACACACACACAGCAAAGTTCAACATTATTGTGGCTGTGTATACTTCTGATTGTGTTTGCTTTTCTTGGTGTTTACTCAAGGTTGACAGACTATGTAGTTTGAACGTTAGAGTCTGTGTGAGCTGAGTTTCTATTCAATGCAAAGTGCCTCCAGGGACTAGATGGTCGTGCTATTGTTGTGGGCGTGGTTGTCAATGAGGATGAGGTTACATAGTTTTGTCATTGGTAACTCCAACGTAATTAGGATATACATATATGTTTTCAGAATTAATTTACTATCATATTGTTATTTGTACTTCCCTAATATGCGTTACGATATAGTATTATTGTATGGAAAAAATACACATTATACTATAGCGATTGCTAAGACTCCTACCACATGTGACATAACGATCTTGGACTGTAACAATTGGCTGTAAATACTCCTTTACCACAAATCTATAGAGAAATCAGAAATATGCCACCCAGAAAAGGCTTAGGTTTGAACCCTACTCACGTTCCAAAGAATTTTTCACTGTCAGGGACTGATTACTGTCCCCCCCCCCTTGAGCAAGGGGATTTTTTTTTGGGGGGGGTGGGGTGGTGATGTGTGAGAGGCCTCAGCCTTACCCCTCTATGAGCTCTGGGCTCTTTCGGGGAGGGTAATGGCTGACGATCACGAATCCAACACGTGATCCTACTGACTATGCTGACTTACACACACACACACACACACACACACACACACACACACACACACACACACACACACACACACACACACACACACACACATATACACGTTCACACAACTGTAAGTTGCCATAAATAGTATAAAAAAGAAATATATATATATATATATATATATATATATATATATATATATATATATATATATATATATATATATATATATATATATATATGTATATGGATGGATTGGATATCACTGCTACAGAGCATGTGGACATAGGAAGCTGACGCTTGAAATGAAACCAAATACACTTCACTTAATTCTATGACATCACAACGCTTTTAATTGAATGATGAAATAATAAAACAATGTTATCTCTGACACAAATATCAAAATAGATAAATATACATTTATAGATAGGTAGATAGAAAAAAATCAAACTACTTAATCCTCCTCTAATACTTTTACTCTCGATTTCTGCAACATTCGTGGCCTTAGATCTAATTTCCAATCTGTGGAACACCATCTCTCCTACACTAAACCTCATCTTCTCTTCCTAACTGAAACACAGTTGTCTGTGACTACTGACAGTTTGATATAATCTGGTTTGGAATTGATCGGTGACTGGAAAACCCTAAATTTAGGGTGAAACGGATATATAACTTTTCAAGTTTCATGTACTCTGCAGTGGTGGCAGTCCTAGTCTGGGAAAATGTTTTTACACTGATTTACTATGTGTTGTCAAAACTATGCGGACATATTTAATTGTAATGGCTATAATCTAGGTAATGTTAGGTTAAGTTACTCTAAAGTTGCAAGGCTGTTATGACTAAATCAGTTTATGACTTCGGTAAAGATTCGTAAGACGACCAATTTGATATTCCTTACCTTTATAATGCACTGAAAATTTAACCTCAGATAATTGTTCAGATCACCTATAACAGCTCGCTTAAAGATACGGAACATGCCTAATTTTTAGGTAATAAAATATAAAAAGCTTATATAACCGAGCCTAACCGAACAAAACCGTACTTAACCGTAGGAAAGGGGATTATTCTGTTGATAACTTTCTAAGCTTTTTTAAAACTATTCGTGTCAAATTTAATGCGAACACGGTGGGTGACACCGGGACATGCCGTACGAATAGGGGATGACAACGGAGTACGGCTGCCGTATCTGTAAGCACTTATAGGCACAGCTTACAGGTAAGCAGCTTCATAGTGCTCGCTTATAGATACGGCACGTGCCTAACTTTTGGGTAATCCGCTATTTGTATGGCCTGTGCCTTATTATTTACCTGGTAAAGCATCTTTCAAGTTATGTTAGGTTGATTATGTTTGGTTATGTACGGCTAGGTTCGGTTATATAAGCTTTTTACCCAAAAGTTAGGCACGTGTCATATCTATAAGCAAGCACTATGAGGATACGGCAATCATTAGGTTATGGTTAGATTATGATATGTTAGGTTATGTTAGGTTATATAAGCTTTTTTTATATTTCATTACCCAAAAGTTAGGCACGTACCGTATCTATAAGCGAGCATTTACATGTACGCTGCCGTACCTGCAAGCTGTGCCAGAAAAAAAAATACTCTATAATTCAGCGGCATAACTGTTTGATGTGATCTAAACAAGTATCTAAGGTTGAATTTGCAGTGCATTATAAAGGTAAGGAAATATCAAATGGGTCGTCTTACGAATCTCGTTGGATGCACCTGCAAAAAAACAAGCACCTGCTGCGAGTCCGTATGCGAGAGCCGAGTGGGTTAGTGTGACCCGTGGCCTCATGATAATCAAAAAGAAAATTACAGGCAAAACAATGACTGGCGCACATTACTACACTGGGCATCATCGCCATTACTACTGCTATTACCCCCACTCATAGCTACCATCACCATCACCACCACCACCACAATAAAGCTACAAAAAAAAATACATGATCACCATCACCACTGCCACCAGCACCAACAAGACAATTACCATCACCACCATCACCAACAACAACAACAGTAACAACACAATCACCATGAGTCCATGACACTGTATTTACCCACTAACATCACCACCACCACCATCACCAACAACAACAACAGTAACAATACGATTACCATGAGTCCATGACACCATCACTCATTAGCATCACCACCACCACCATCACGAAAAACAACAACAGTACAACACGATCACTTTGAGTCCATGACACCATCACCACCATTTCCATCACTCACTAATAGCATCATCACCACCACCAAAAACAACAACAATAACCTTACCCTCACCACCACCACCACCACCAACAACAACAAGTGTAAGTGTCTTACCTCTAAATCGTGGGTTATTTTCCCACACTGAGCGATATCTTTGACTATATTTCTTCCCCTTATCACTCATTATTTTCCTCTCTGGTGAGGACAGTGGCAGTCTGGCTACTCAGGCTCAATGGACTAATTATTTCACTGGTTGATCCCGAGAGAGAGAGGAGAGAGAGAGAGAGAGAGAGAGCAAGGGGATAGGGGAGATGGAGGCGAGCGGGAGAGAAAGCTGGGGGGGGAGGGGGATGGCGCAAAAGCCGAACGTAGCCAGCCAATCACGAGGCAGAGTCACATGACGTCACTGGCGAGGGCCGAGCGTATGAAAATGTGATGTAGATTTCGGAAATATGCAGCCCGTCCCGCCCCGGGACCGGGCGGACAGCAGTGGCGCCAGCGGTTAGTTTTTCGCAAATTTTGTAGATTCCACAGAATTTCCCACAAACTTTACGAATTTCCACAAATATGTCCACAGATTAAGGGCGAATTTTCCTATCCCACAAGCAGTCCCACGTCAGACTGTTTGTCCCACAGATTTGTGGGAATTTCCCACAAAGTGGCAACACTGTAGCAGCATTCAAATGCGTTATGCGACTGGCAGCGAAATAAGACTGCGCGCGCAGTCCTATCATCTCCAACTGGCCTGACACTTCTAACTACGACAGCGGCTGGCTTGGCTGGCGCCGGTGTCGCATTATCTATCACATCACCTATCAGCATTATCTCAGCATCACCTATCAGCACTATCTATCAACATCATCTAACAACAGTATCTATTAGCATCACTTATCAGCATTATCTATCAGTATTACCTATCAACATTATCTATCAGCATCCCCTATCAACATTATATATCAGCATCACCTATCAACATTATCTATTAGCATCACCTATCAACATTATCTATGAACATCATCTATCAACAGTATCTATCAGCATCACATATCTGCATTATCTATCAGTATCACCATATCAGCATTATCTGTCAGTATCACATCAACATTATTTATCAGTATCACCATATCAGCATTATTTATCAGTATCACCATATCAGCATTAAAATCTATCATCATTACCTAGACATCAGCATTATCTATCATCATACCTAGATATCAGCATTATCTATCAGCCTTACCTAGATATCAGCATTATCTATCAGCATTATCTATTAGTATCACCTATCAGCATTATCTATCAGTATCACCTATCAGCATTATCTATCAATATCACTTATCAGCATTATATTTCAGTATCACCTATCAGCATTATCTATCAGTATCACCATATTAGCATTATCTATCAGTATCACCTAGCAGCATTATCAATCAGTACCACCATATCAGCATTATCTATCATCATTACCTAGATATCAGCATTATCTATCAGCATTACCTAGATATCAGCATTATCTATCAGCATTACCTAGATATCAATATTATCTATCAGCATTACCTAGATATCAGCATTATCTATCAGCATTACCTAGATATCAGCATTATCTATCAGGATCACCTATATATCTGCATTATCTATCAGCATCACCTATCAATACTATATCTATCAGCATTATCTACAAGTAAAAGAGAGAGAGAGAGAGAGAGGAGATGAAGAGACGAGACGAGTAGAGAGAGAGAGAGAGAGAGAGAGAGGAGAGATCGAGAATGAGAGAAGACGAGAGAGAGAGAGAAACGAGAGAGAGAACGAGAGGAGGAGAGAGAGAGAGAGAGAGAGAGAGAGAGACGAGAGAGATGACGAGAGAGAGAGAGAGAGAGAGAGAGAGAGAGAGAGAGAGAGAGAGAGAGAGAGAGAGAGAGGATGAGAGAGAGAGGAGAGAGAGAAGAGAGAGAGGAGAAGAGAAGAGAGAGAGAAGAGAGAGAGACCGAGAGAGAGAGAGAGAGAGAGAGAGAGAGAGAGAGAGAGAGAGAGGACCACAACAAACAGCCATACTTCATTGACATTCAGGAAGGTAGACTGATTTGCTTGCGCGATGTGTGGAAGGGAAACTGGTAAAGCAGTTACGATATGTTGGGGTATGCGCGCGCGAGCCCTCGTCATCTCCAACTGGTCTGACACTTCTAACTACGACACCAGCAGCAGCCGGCGGGAAGCCGTTGGCGCGGCTGCCTCAGTCTGCTCGTGGCTTCCGTCGGGGTTAGACGTTTGAGAGGGTTCAGGTCTCTTTTCGTTGTCTTTTTGTACATATTAGCTAGTCAATTACATGCCACATTACCCTGTTGGTGGTGGCTTAGCTAAGGGTTGTGTTTCTTGGTCTTGTTGTAGTTTCTGGGAGCTGTGAGACACGTATTAGTACAGAAACATGCCCAGCGTTGAGCTTCGTCTACTTTACCCCACACACAATACACACACACACACACACACACACACACACACACACACACACACACACACACACACATCCATTGGCTTACACTAAGTAATAGTGTTCGCGTTGGACAAAGTAAAGACGGGCAACGCTTTGACGGAACGTTTCTGGTCCCAGCAGTGGCAGGAAGAGGGAGGACGCCCGTACTCTGTTAAATGAGTGTAAATCCTCCTCTGCTGGGGTTTACAGGTCTTCATAGCCTGAGAAGTGTAAAAGCTCCAACCACTTTTCGAGGTCTTCGTTGATGTTGGGTTATTTCTCTAGGTATACCATTCTCGAGAGCGGTCGCGGCTACTTAGCCCTTCCGCCAGAAGCCAAACCTCTGCATCTCAGAGTTGTGGCTATGTAAACTTTCGAGGTCCACGGTAGGGAGAGTTGGTGGCCTCGTGTCGAACCTGGTAGCAGTGTTTCTCACCCTACTGCTGTGATATTTCTTTTCCTGTTGTGTCAAAGAGGAGAAGAGAGGTCAAGGATGTCTAGTTTTTCAGTGACCTGTGTCGTTTGATACACAGTCTACCTCTCCCTCCGTCGCACCAGTAGAAGGGGTAACTTGTGAGAC
>JAPQNM010000019.1:1601920-1604420 GCA_029783475.1 Metacarcinus magister | reverse complement strand
GAGATATAACGGCAGCCTCTAAACTGTTTTGTTATGTTCTTTGAATTTTGATATATACTCCCAAGAAAACAACTTACATGTACGTGGAGGAGATCAAATGGTAAAATTTTTTTGAAGAAATGCTAGTGTAGGCACAAAAAAATGTATAACCGTAGCAAATAAATAGTTAAGCAGATATACCCAAAGTTTCTTTTGGGGTAAGGGAAACCTAACATTGACACATTGATATACACAAACGATTCTGACACCGTCGCAAATAAATAGCTGCTAATAAGATATCCCCATTCCCCATCTTCCCCCAATAAACATGAGGACATGTGGGAATGTAAGGGGAATTGGGCGGGTGTGAAAGTGAAATTTTATCCACATCTAACCTAACCAGGAGACTGCTCCCAAATAGAACCCATCAAGAAGCATATTTTGGTAAAGATTCGTAAGACGACCCAGTCGATATCTCCTTACCTTTATAATGGACTGCAAATTCAACCTCAGATACTTGTTCAGATTACCTGAAACAGTTATGCCGCTGAATTACAGAAAAAAATACGAATTTTTTTGGGGTCAGGTTTGGTTTGGTTAAGTTAGTAAACAAACTAAACTTTAATTTTCAAGAAGAAAATAAAAATCGTATTTTTCTGTAATTCAGCGGCATAACTGAGGTGATCTGAACAAGTTTCTGAGGTTTAAATTGCGGTGCATTATAGTGGTTAAGGAAACGAATCTTTACCACCTAACCTAACCTAGCCTAGCAAGAAAAAAAAATTCAAAAGGGGTTCTGTCCTGGAGGGTTTTGTTCTATCTTTTTTTCCTACGGGGTTTTGTAAAACTTTTAAAACTGAAGGTAGCAGTAGAGTCCATAATTTCATTTGAATTGAGTGCATCCAAGTTTTTTGTTTATTTGGGCCCTTTGAACGGAGCGTTGCATCGACGATAAAAACATATCCTCATATATGTATTTTTTAATTCTAGTCTTAACCAAGAATCATAAAAATACTCATTGTTATTTTTCATCGTTATTTTCACTCTTTTTAAAACTTTTAGTGGTTAAATTTTATGTTATCCAAACCGAATGCTTGCTATAAGTAGCGCTATTTTGACATGTTCCTAGCCGCTGGTGCCGCTGTCTTAGACTCATCCTTAAGCTCCGCGCCTAATCTGGACAAATGTCCTAGCTTAGTTAAGACGCGCTCTTAGGATCAAATCCTAATTCTTTATAAGTATGGGCCCTGGTGTCTTGACACTTCCTCTAATACTCTCGATTTCTGCAACATTCGTGGTCTTAGATCTAATTTCCAATCTGTGGAACACCATCTCTCCTCCACTAAACCTCATCTCTTCGTAACTGAAACACAGTTGTCTGTGACTACTGACACCAGCCCCTTCTCTGTTCTCTTCTACTTTCTCTATCCTCATTTTCAATCCAAAGCTGGCTGTTGCGCATATGTGCGTAACGACATTACTTGCTCTCGTGCCCACAATCTTGAATCTTCAGAATTTTCTACCATCTGGCTAAGACTTCAATGTCACTCTCTAACTAAATTCATCTGTGCTGTATATCTCTCACCTAATTCCTCTGACTATGTAAAATTCTTTGACTATTTGACTTCCAAAGTGGAGTACATCCTATCTCATTTTCCTTATGCTGAGATCTCCATTTTGGGGGATTTCAATGTTCACCACCAGCTTTGGCTTTCATCTTCTTTCACTGACCAACCTGGTGAACAAAGCTTCAACTTTGCTATCCTTCATGACCTAGAGCAGCTAGTGCAGTTCCCTACCCGTATCCCTGACCGCCTTGGAGACACGCCCAACATTCTTGATCTTTTCCTAACTTCCAACCCTTCAGCTTAAGCCCAGGTTACACTAGTCAACGAGTAAGGTTGCAAATTCAACCTTAGATACTTGTTTAGATCAATCACATCAAACAGTTATGCCGCTGAATTATAGATTTTTTTTTTGTTTTTTTGGCACAGCTTGCAGGTACGGCAGCCGTACATGTAAATGCTCGCTTATAGATACGGTACATGCCTAACTTTTGGGTAATGAAATATAAAAAAGCTTATATAACCTAACATAACCTAACATAGCATAATCTAACAATAACCTAATGAATGCCATATCCTCATAGTGCTTGCTTATAGATATGACACGTGCCTAACTTATGGGTAAAAAGCTTATATAACCGAACCTAACCGTACATAACCAAACCTAATCAACCTAACATAACTTGAAAGATGCTTTACCAGGTAAATAATAAGGTACAGGCCGTACGAATATCGGATTACCCAAAAGTTAGGCACGTGCCGTATCTATAAGCGAGCACTATGAGGCTGCGTACCTGTAAGCTGAGCCTATAAGTGCTTACAAATACGGCAACCGTACCCCGTTGTCATCCCCTGTTCGTACGGCATGTGCCGGTGTCACCCACCGTGTTCGCATTAAATTTGACATTTTCATCGTACGAATAGTTTTATAAAAGCTTAGAAAGCTATCAACAGAA
>JAPQNM010000019.1:1529420-1599420 GCA_029783475.1 Metacarcinus magister | reverse complement strand
GGAGGAGTCTCAGTTTTTATATCAAATGAATTGTATTCCGAACAAGTAAATGAACTAACATTAATTAACGATAATATTGAAATAAACACAGTTAAGGTAACTTCACAAGCATTTTCGTATGTACTTTGTGCAATTTACAGACCACATAGTAAGTATCAAGCTGTGGAAGAATTTTCCAATATCTTATATACTTTGCTACAAAATAACACGGTTAATAGACAAAGAATAATACTTATAGGAGACTTAAATATAAATTTACTAGAACACACTACTCATACACCAACAAATAATGTTCTTGCATGTCTTCAAACCTTAAACTACTTTCCACATATATCAAGACCAACACGTTTCCCAGACAGTCTACATTTAGGTGAACCATCCCTACTTGATCATATCTTTACTAATTTTACTACCAACTTCACATCTGGCATATTGCATTATCCAATAACAGACCACCTTCCTGTTTTTCTCAATATTAATGTTCCCGCTAAATCAAACAATCTCCATAAAATTGAGTTTCGACAAATAAAAGAAACTAACAAGCAAACTTTTACACATAAAATTGGCATGATCAACTGGAATATTTTCCTCTCCAGACAAGATATTAATCACAATTGTAAAATTTTTCTAGACACAATCAAAGAATTATATGATGAGTGTTTTCCCCTTAAATCAAAATTTGTAACTGAAAAAAGATTAAGTAATCCATGGATATCACAGGCATTACTAAACTCAATAAAAACTAAAAATAATCTCTATAAAGATTTTAAAGTTGGTGCTGTCTCTGAAACTAAATATAAGCAATATCGTAATATACTAAATAATACCATTAAACAATCCAAACAGTCTTACTATAAAGCAGAATTTATAAATTTCAAAAATGATACACGTAAAATATGGACAACAATTAACCAACTTTGTAATAATAACCGTAAAAGTAATATCCCTACTCATATGCTTTATAATAACAAGAAGCTCTCAGAACCTTTAGAAATTGCAAATGCTTTCAATTATTTTTACACCAATATCTCGCCTAAGCTAGACCAAATTTTACCATTCTCCAACAACGACCCTCTCAGCTTTCTTCAAGGTGACTATCCAGATTCAATGACAGTTCCATTAGTGATCACAGTTGATGTTATTGATGTAATAAATTCCCTCAAGAACAAAAAGAGCAAAGTACATGAAATATCTGTATCTATTATTAAAAAAAGCAAACACCAATTGGCAGTACCCTTTAACCAATCCATCACCGAAGGTAAATTTCCTCAGTGCCTTAAACATGCATGTATCATCCCTATACACAATAAAGGTCCTAAAGATGACATTAGTAATTATAGGCCGATATCCTTCCTGGATTCTCTAAGGTTTTTGAAAAAAACTTATGAAAAAAATCTCAATAATTATCTCGAAAGGAAAAATATACTAAATTCTAGACAATTAGGTTTTCGCCGCGGCATGAACACCTTTGATGCCTTGAAAACTTTCACAGAAGAAATTTATACCACTTTAGACAAAAAACATTCTCTATTAAGCATTTTCATAGACTTCACTAAAGCTTTTGACACAGTTAAACATGATATATTATTACGAAAATTAAATCATTATGGAATACGGGGTAATGTTTATAGCTGGTTTTGTGATTACCTGTCCAATAGAACGCAATCAACTAAATTTCTCAACTCTGTATCTAACACTCTATCTATCCAATATGGTGTTCCACAAGGGAGTGTTTTAGGACCAATCCTTTTCCTAATATATATCAACGATATTACTAGAATTTTTAGAAATTTCAAAACAATTCTTTTTGCTGATGACTCTACACTGTACATTACGGGAGATGACCCAGAAGACATGATACATATAGCAAATTCAGACCTACAAATCTTTAATAAATGGTGCTTAAGTAATAGATTGACAGTAAATCTAAACAAAACATTTTATATGATATTTACAAATAAACCATTGTTAATGCTACCACCTTTATTGTATCAGAATAACACTATAAATAGAACTGACAAGCATACACTGTTAGGTATAACATTTGATGATAAGATGACCTTCAAACCCCATATAGCAAATCTCATTCTCAAATTATCACGGTTAGTATCCATGTTGTACCAAGTTAGAGAGTTTATGCCTACTGATGTTTTGAAAATTTTATACAATGCTCATATCCTACCACACTTGCACTATTGTACACCTATATGGTGTAGTACGTATCCTTCCCACTTATTAACTTTGTTTAGACTGCAAAAGAAAATAATCAGAATAGTTACTAACAGTGACTATTTTGCCCACACACAACCTCTTTTCAAAAAAACAAATATATTAAAGCTCTACGATATAAATAAGCTGCAAATAGGAATATATATGTACAAAATGTTTAATAGGGATCTGATTACAGCCTTACAACCAAGTCACAACTATTTTACCCGCACACTTGAAAATTTACGTACACCTGCACATAATCTTTCACTATTTCAACACTCTATGACATACCTTGGTCCAAAAATTTGGAATTCCATTCCAATTAATTTAAAAGCTCTACCAACAATACACTCTTTTAAGAAGCAATTTAAGAAATGCATAATTCTAAATTATGAATGATGCTCATGATAGTTTTGTTTTGTTTTGTTTTTGTTTATGTATTTGATATCCTCTGCTCACAGTTAGAATTGTTATTATATATATTATAGATGTACAAAACTTTCCATTCGAAGATTCATATGTATCGAATATATCTGTATATATGTATATAAGTGTGTGTATATGTATGTATGCCCACATTATTTAATACATATCCATGTATAAGTTTGTATATAGACATAAGGGAGAGAGAGAGAGTGTGTGTGTGTGTGTAAAGCACATTATATAACCCTGCACTGCCTAAAAAGCTATGCTTTATATAGGCTGCTTTACATGTATTTATTCTGCACTTGTTAAACACTATATTTAATTACTGTAAGGCATAATAAAATGTTTCAAATGTTTCAAATGTTTCAGGAAAACTATGAATACTGTCAACTCTTGTGGTATTCATGAAGATGATCATTCAACTTTGGAGGTCAGACGCAAAGACATGAACTCCATAATACAAGTGAATGAAGATCATGTGATGAAAAACTCTTCTTTAATGCAAGACATATATGGAAACACCAACAGCACCAACGTTATGCAGGATGGATCACAAGCCATACTGAAAACTGACACCAGGTGCTCTGGTGTGCAATGTGTGCCTGTGAATGCAGACAACATAATGAACACACACTATGCATCTGCAAGTCAGCAGCAAGTGAGTTTGTTTAGCACTTCACCAAAAGACACTGCAATATTAGAGGATGATGCAACAGTTAAATTATATCAAGAAACCACATCTGAAGTGAAGTTGGACGCGAAAAATGCAGCCACGTCAGTCACACACAACACAGCTCTTTTACTGCACTCCAAAAGTAGTAATTTGCTTGAACCAACATTGAAAACAAGTGAATCTATCAACAATAGAAAAACATTATTCTGCACCTGAACTAACATCGCATAGAAATAATACCTCTACACTTAAACTGCCTTCAGGTAAAGACCATTCTGTACCTGAAGCAACTTTACAAAACAATGAGTCTATGCTTGAACCAACACTGGAAACAAATGAACCAGGAAGACTCATCATTAAGGAAAGCTCCAGTAGTGAAAATAACACAAAACTTCATCTGCGAAGCAAAGTTATGCCTTCTGCCTTGAACGTAGAGGCAACACAAACACAAATTGACACAGGAGACAAAACAAGTCCACCATATAGTATTGGAAATCAAGGTATACAAACAGGTACACACAGGAATAATGTCAGTGTTGCCCCTCAAACTGTAACACACACAAACATATACAAAACAGACCAAGAAGCAAACATCACCACATACACAACTAAACGTACACAGACTAAAAGCCACAAACCATCATTGTTCAACACGTACAGACCCAGTCATTCATGGATTACGCACAGGTTTCGTGCATATAAGCAAACACACTCAGTAAATGTACAGGAGAAGGAAGAGTATGGTGACGGCTTCCTACAGGATCTACCACCATTTCTGAAAGGATCTGTCGTCATGGAGAGGGCTGACCTGGATAGGCTGGGATATGTAGCTATGGAATAGTGACCTACCAACAGTAAAATGTGTGTGTGTGTGTGTGTGTGTGTGTGTGTGTGTGTGTGTGTGTGTGTGTATGTGTGTGTGTGTGTGTGTGTGTGTGTGTGTGTGTGTGTGTGTGTGTGTTTACCTTACAGTAGTTTTTAATGTTATTCAGGCAAATTCCCATTTGCAATTTTTTCGTGTATTCCTTTAAATATCCAGAGTCTAATAAATGTTCAGCTTGTCCTCCAAGATTGTTTGGGTGGACGGAGACGGAACACTTGATTGGAAAGGAAGCTTTGGTGATGAAATAAATGGCTGAATCAATCAATTCACTACCTCAATCACAACAACAAATTTATGGTGGGTTGAAATAAAACATTTTCCTGGATTACATTTTAGTATATATTAAGAACCCTATCTATCTACATACAGTATGATATTACAATATTTGAGTTCCAAATATGTGAATCCCTTAAGGGATTAAACCGAAACAAATGAAGAATTGCCCCAAATATAAGACCTGGTGACCTGTTTAATGACTATGACCTAAGATAAACCTGTCTCAGAATTGACACAAATTTAACAACTGACACAGCAAGCAACACCGGAAATGACACTTATGTTTGAAAAAATTCACCGTAGCTTCACAATATGCAAGGTATTTTAAGCCCTAAACAGTATTATATAGATATAATACTGTACTATAGAAATGACATGATGGAAGAAGTCAGTACGTATACTTCTTTCTTTCCAAAACACGAGTCAGTGTTAATTTTGCAGACCGTAAACTTGCATACTGTGAGGCCATACTGTACTTCCCTCGCACTGCTTCTGCTTCTGCTTCTCTCTTTGCCTCTGCCTCTGCCTCTGCCTCTGCCTCTGCCTCTGCCTCTGCCTCTACCTCTGCCTGCGTGTCTCTGCCTCTGCCTGCGTACATCTGACTCTGCCTCTGCCTGCGTGCCTCTGCTTCTACCTCTGCCTCTGCCTCTGCCTTTGCCTCTGCCTCCACCTCTGCCTCTGTCTCTGCTTTTGCCTCTGCCTCTGCCTCTGCCTCTGCCTTTGCCTCTGCCTCTGCCTTTGCCTCTGCCTTTGCCTCTGCCTCTGCCTCTGCCTTTGCCTCTGCCTCTACCTCTGCCAGCTTGTCTCTGCCTCTACCTCTGCCTGCGTGCCTCTGCTTCTACCTCTGCCTCTGACTCTGCCTTTGCCTTTGCCTCTGCCTCTGACTCTGCCTCTGTCTCTGCCTCTGCCTTTGCCTTTGCCTCTGCCTCTGCCTCTGCCTTTGCCTCTGCCTCTGCCTTTGCCTCTGCCTCTGCCTCTGCCTCTGCCTCTGCCTTTGCCTCTGCCTCTGCCTCTGCCTCTGCCTCTGCCTTTGCCTCTGCCTCTGCCTCTGCCTTTGCCTCTGCCTCTGCCTCTGCCTTTGCCTCTGCCTCTGCCTCTGCCTTTGCCTCTGCCTCTGCCTCTGCCTTTGCCTCTGCCTCTGCCTCTGCCTCTGCCTCTGCCTTTGCCTCTGCCTCTGCCTTTGCCTCTGCCTCTGCCTTTGCCTCTGCCTCTGCCTCTGCCTCTGCCTCTGCCTCTGCCTCTGCCTCTGCCTTTGCCTCTGCCTCTGCCTTTGCCTCTGCCTCTGCCTTTGCCTCTGCCTCTGCCTCTGCCTTTGCCTCTGCCTCTGCCTCTGCCTCTGCCTCTGCCTCTGCCTCTGCCTCTGCCTGCCTGCCTCTGCCTCTGCTCTGCCTCTGCCTCTGCCTCTGCCTCTGCCTCTGCCTCTGCCTCTGCCTCTGCCTCTGCCTCTGCCTCTGCCTCTGCCTCTGCTCTGCCTCTGCCTCTGCCTCTGCCTCTGCCTCTGCCTCTGCTCTCTGCCTCTGCCTCTGCCTCTGCCTCTGCCTCTGCCTCTGCCTCTGCTCTGCCTCTGCCTCTGCTCTGCCTCTGCTCTGCCTCTGCTCTGCCTCTGCCTCTGCCTCTGCTTCTGCCTCTGCCTCTGCCTCTGCTTCTGCCTCTGCCTCTGTCTCTGCTTCTGCCTCTGCCTGCATGTCTCTGCTTCTGCCTCTGCCTGCATGTCTCTGCCTCTGTCTCTGTCTCTGCCTCTGCCTCTGCCTCTGCTTCTGCCTCTGTCTCTGCCTTTGCCTCTGCCTCTGCTTCATCATCTGCCTCTGCCTCTGCCTCTGCCTCTGCCTCTGACTCTGTCTCTGCCTCTGCTTCTGCCTCTGCTGCTCTGCCTCTGCCTCTGCCTCTGCTCTGCCTCTGTCTCTGCCTCTGCCTCTGCCTCTGCCTCTGCCTCTGCCTCTGCCTCTGCTTCTGTCTCTGCCTCTGCCTCTGCCTCTGCTTCTGCCTCTGCCTGCATGTCTCTGCCTCTGCCTCTGCCTCTGCTTCTGCCTCTGCCTGCATGTCTCTGTCTCTGTCTCTGCCTCTGCCTCTGCCTCTGCCTCATGTCTCTGCCTCTGCCTCTGCCTCTGCCTCTGCCTCTGCTCTGCCTCTGCCTCTGCTCTCTGCCTCTGCCTGCATGTCTCTGCCTCTGCTTCTGCCTCTGCCTGCATGTCTCTGCCTCTGCCTGCATGTCTCTGCTTCTGCCTCTGCCTGCATTTCTCTGCCTCTGCCTGCATGTCTCTGCCTCTGCCTGCATGTCTCTGCTTCTGCCTCTGCCTCTGCCTGCATGTCTCTGCTTCTGCCTCTGCCTGCATGTCTCTGTTTCTGCCTCTGCCTGCATGTCTCTGCCTCTGCCTGCATGTCTCTGCCTCTGCCTGCATGTCTCTGCCTCTGCCTGCATGTCTCTGCTTCTGCCTGCATGTCTCTGCCTCTGCCTGCATGTCTCTGCCTCTGCCTGCATGTCTCTGCCTCTGCCTGCATGTCTCTGCTTCTGCCTCTGCCTGCATGTCTCTGCTTCTGCCTCTGCCTGCATGTCTCTGCTTCTGCCTCTGCCTGCATGTCTCTGCTTCTGCCTCTGCCTGCATGTCTCTGCCTCTGCCTGCATGTCTCTGCCTCTGCCTGCATGTCTCTGCTCTCTGCCTGCATGTCTCTGCTTCTGCCTCTGCCTGCATGTCTCTGCTTCTGCCTCTGCCTGCATGTCTCTGCTTCTGCCTCTGCCTGCATGTCTCTGCCTCTGCCTGCATGTCTCTGCTCTCTGCCTGCATGTCTCTGCTTCTGCCTCTGCCTGCATGTCTCTGCTCTGCCTCTGCCTGCATGTCTCTGCTTCTGCCTCTGCCTGCATGTCTCTGCTTCTGCCTCTGCCTGCATGTCTCTGCCTCTGCCTGCATGTCTCTGCCTCTGCCTGCATGTCTCTGCTTCTGCCTCTGCCTGCATGTCTCTGCTTCTGCCTCTGCCTGCATGTCTCTGCTTCTGCCTCTGCCTGCATTTCTCTGTTTCTGCCTCTGCCTGCATGTCTCTGCCTCTGCCTGCATGTCTCTGCTTCTGCCTGCATGTCTCTGCTTCTGCCTCTGCCTGCATGTCTCTGCTTCTGCCTCTGCCTGCATGTCTCTGCCTCTGCCTGCATGTCTCTGCCTCTGCCTGCATGTCTCTGCCTCTGCCTGCATGTCTCTGCCTCTGCCTGCATGTCTCTGCTTCTGCCTCTGCCTGCATGTCTCTGCTTCTGCCTCTGCCTGCATGTCTCTGCTTCTGCCTCTGCCTGCATGTCTCTGCCTCTGCCTGCATGTCTCTGCCTCTGCCTGCATGTCTCTGCTTCTGCCTGCATGTCTCTGCTTCTGCCTCTGCCTGCATGTCTCTGCTTCTGCCTCTGCCTGCATGTCTCTGCTTCTGCCTCTGCCTGCATGTCTCTGCCTCTGCCTGCATGTCTCTGCCTCTGCCTGCATGTCTCTGCCTCTGCCTGCATGTCTCTGCCTCTGCCTGCATGTCTCTGCTTCTGCCTGCATGTCTCTGCCTCTGCCTGCATGTCTCTGCTTCTGCCTGCATGTCTCTGCCTCTGCCTGCATGTCTCTGCTTCTGCCTCTGCCTGCATGTCTCTGCTTCTGCCTCTGCCTGCATGTCTCTGCTTCTGCCTCTGCCTGCATGTCTCTGCTTCTGCCTCTGCCTGCATGTCTCTGCCTCTGCCTGCATGTCTCTGCCTCTGCCTGCATGTCTCTGCCTCTGCCTGCATGTCTCTGCCTCTGCCTGCATGTCTCTGCTTCTGCCTCTGCCTGCATGTCTCTACCTTTGCCTGCATGTCTCTGCCTCTGTCTTGAATTTCTCTGCCTCTGCCTGCATGTCTCTGCCTCTGCCTGCATGTCTCTGCCTCTGCCTGCATGTCTCTGCTTCTGCCTCTGCCTGCATGTCTCTGCCTTTGCCTGCATGTCTCTGCCTCTGTGTTGAATTTCTCTGCCTCTGCCTGCATGTCTCTGCCTCTGCCTGCATGTCTCTGCTTCTGCCTCTGCCTCTGCCTTTGCCTCTGCCTCTGCCTGCTCTGCTTCTGCCTCTGCCTGCATGTCTCTGCCTTCTGCCTCTGCCTCTGCTCTCTGCCTCTGCCTCTGCTCTGCCTCTGCCTCTGTCTCTGCCTCTGCCTCTGCCTCTGCTTCTGCCTCTGCCTCTGCTCTGCCTCTGCCTCTGCCTCTGCCTCTGCTTCTGCCTCTGCCTCTGCCTCTGCCTCTGCCTCTGCCTCTGCCTCTGCTTCTGCCTCTGCTCTGCTTCTGCCTCTGCCTCTGCTCTGCCTCTGCCTCTGCCTCTGCCTCTGCCTCTGCCTCTGCCTCTGCCTCTGCTTCTGCCTCTGCCTCTGTCTCTGCCTCTGCCTCTGCCTCTGCTTCTGCCTCTGCCTGCATGTCTCTGCCTCTGCCTCTGTCTCTGCCTCTGTCTCTGCTTCTGCCTCTGCCTGCATGTCACTGCCTCTGCCTCTGTCTCTGCTTCTGCCTCTGCCTCTGCTTCTGCCTCTACCTCTGCCTCTGCCTCTGTCTCTGCCTCTGCCTCTGCCTCTGCTTCTGCCTCTGTCTCTGCCTTTGCCTCTGCCTCTGCCTCTGCTTCATCCTCTGCCTCTGCCTCTGCCTCTGCCTCTACCTCTGCCTCTGCCTCTGCTTCTGCCTCTGCCTGCATGTCACTGCCTCTGCCTCTGTCTCTGCTTCTGCCTCTGCCTGCATGTCTCTGCCTCTGCCTCTGCCTCTGCTCTGCTTCTGCCTCTGCCTCTGCTTCTGCCTCTGCCTCTGCCTCTGCTTCTGCCTCTGCCTCTGCTTCTCTGCCTCTGCCTCTGCCTTTGCCTCTGCCTCTGCTTCTGACTCTGCCTGCATGTCTCTGCCTCTGCCTCTGCCTCTGCCTCTGCCTCTGCCTCTGCCTGCATGTCTCTGCCTCTGCCTCTGCCTCTGTCTCTGCTTCTGCCTCTGCCTGCATGTCTCTGCCTCTGCCTGCATGTCTCTGCTTCTGTCTCTGCCTCTGCTCTGCCTCTGCTTCTGCCTCTGCCTGCATGTCTCTGCCTCTGCCTGCATGTCTCTGCCTCTGCCTCTGCCTCTGCTTCTGCCTCTGCCTGCATGTCTCTGCTTCTGCCTCTGCCTGCATGTCTCTGCTTCTGCCTCTGCCTGCATGTTTCTCTCTCTGCTTCTGCCTCTGCCTGCATGTCTCTGCTTCTGCCTCTGCCTGCATGTCTCTGCTTCTGCCTCTGCCTGCATGTTTCTGTCTCTGCCTGCATGTCTCTGCTTCTGCCTCTGCCTGCATGTCTCTGCTTCTGCCTCTGCCTGCATGTTTCTGTCTCTGCCTGCATGTCTCTGTTTCTGCCTCTACCTGCATGTCTCTGCCTTTGCCTATGCCTGCATGTCACTGCCTCTGCCTCTGTCTCTGCTTCTGCCTCTGCCTCTGCTTCTGCCTCTACCTCTGTTTCTGCCTTTGCCTCTGCCTCTACTTCTGCCTCTGCCTCTGCTTCTGCCTCTTTCTGCATGTCTCTGCCTCTGCCTGCATGTCTCTGCTTCTGTCTCTGCCTGCATGTCTCTACCTTTGCCTGCATGTCTCTGCCTCTGCCTGCATGTCTCTGCCTCTGCCTGCATGTCTCTGCCTCTGCCTCTGCCTCTGCTCTGCTTCTGCCTCTGCTCTGCTTCTGCCTCTGCCTGCATGTCTCTGCTTCTGCCTCTGCCTTCTGCTCTGCCTGCATGTCTCTGCTTCTGCCTCTGCCTGCATGTCTCTGCCTCTGCCTCTGCCTCTGTCTCTGCTTCTGCCTCTGCCTCTGCTTCTGCCTCTGCCTGCATGTCTCTGTCTCTGCCTGCATGTCTCTGCTTCTGCCTCTGCCTGCATGTCTCTGCTTCTGCCTCTGCCTGCATGTTTCTGCCTCTGCCTGCATGTCTTCTGCCTCTGCCTGCATGTCTCTGCCTCTGCCTCTGTCTCTGCCTCTGCCTCTGCCTCTGCTTCTGCCTCTGCCTGCATGTCTCTGCCTCTGCCTCTGCCTCTGCTTCTGCCTCTGCCTCTGCCTCTGCCTCTGCCTCTGCCTCTGCTTCTGCCTCTGCCTCTGCCTCTGCCTCTGCCTCTGCCTCTGCCTGCATGTCTCTGCCTCTGCCTCTTCTCTGCTTCTGCCTCTGCCTGCATGTCTCTGTTTCTGCCTCTGCCTGCATGTCTCTGCTCTGCCTCTGCCTGCATGTCTCTGCTTCTGCCTCTGCCTGCATGTCTCTGCTTCTGCCTCTGCCTGCATGTCTCTGCCTCTGCCTCTGCCTGCATGTCTCTGCTTCTGCCTCTGCCTGCATGTCTCTGCCTCTGCCTGCATGTCTCTGCCTCTGCCTCTGTCTCTGCTTCTGCCTCTGCCTCTGCCTCTACCTCTGCCTGCTCTGCCTCTGCTCTGCCTCTGCCTGCATGTCTCTGCCTCTGTCTGCATGTCTCTGCCTGCCTCTGCTCTGCCTCTGCCTGCATGTCTCTGCCTCTGCCTCTGTCTCTGCTTCTGCCTCTGCCTGCATGTCTCTACCTCTGCCTGCCTGTCTCTGCCTCTACCTCTGCCTCTGCCTCTACCTCTGCCTGCGTGCCTCTGCTTCTACCTCTGCCTCTGCCTCTGCCTCTGCCTCTGCCTCTGCCTCTGCCTCTGTCTTTGCCTTTGCCTCTGCGTCTGCCTTTGCCTCTCCCTCTGCCTCTGCCTGCATGTCACTGCCTCTGCCTCTGTCTCTGCTTCTGCCTCTGCCTGCATGTCTCTGCCTCTGCCTCTGCCTCTGCCTCTGCCTTTGCCTCTGCCTCTGCTTCTGCCTCTGCTTCTGCCTTTGCCTTTGCCTCTGCCTCTGCCTCTGCCTCTGCTTCGTCCTCTGCCTCTGCCTCTGCCTCTGCTTCTGCCTCTGCCTGCATGTCTCTGCCTCTGCCTCTGCTTCTGCCTCTGCCTGCATGTCTCTGTTTCTGCCTCTGCCTGCATGTCTCTGCTTCTGCCTCTGCCTGCATGTCTCTGCCTCTGCCTCTGTCTCTGCTTCTGCCTCTGCCTCTGCCTCTGCTTCTGCCTCTGCCTGCATGTCTCTGCTTCTGCCTCTGCCTGCATGTCTCTGCTTCTGCCTCTGCCTGCATGTCTCTGCCTCTGCCTCTGCCTCTGCTTCTGCCTCTGCCTCTGCTCTGCCTCTGCCTCTGCCTCTGCCTCTGCTCTGCCTCTGCCTCTGCCTCTGCCTCTGCCTCTGCTTCTGCCTCTGCCTCTGCCTCTGCCTCTGCCTCTGCCTCTGCCTCTGCTTCTGCCTCTGCCTGCATGTCTCTGCCTCTGCCTCTGTCTCTGCTTCTGCCTCTGCCTGCATGTCTCTGCCTCTGCCTCTGCCTCTGCCTCTGCCTCTGCCTCTGCCTCTGCCTCTGCCTCTGCCTCTGCCTCTGCCTCTGCCTCTGCCTCTGCCTGCTGTCTCTGCCTCTGCCTGCTGTCTCTGCCTCTGCCTCTGCCTCTGCCTCTGCCTCTGTCTCTGCCTCTGCCTCTGCCTCTGCTCTCTGCCTCTGCCTGCATGTCTCTGCCTCTGCCTCTGCCTCTGCCTCTGCTCTCTGCCTCTGCCTGCATGTCTCTGCTTCTGCCTCTGCTCTGCTCTGCTTCTGCCTCTGCCTGCTGTCTCTGCCTCTGCCTCTGCCTCTGCTTCTGCCTCTGCCTGCATGTCTCTGCCTCTGCCTGCATGTCTCTGCCTCTGCCTGCATGTCTCTGCCTCTGCCTGCATGTCCTCTGCCTCTGCCTCTGCCTCTGCTCTCTGCCTCTGCCTCTGCCTCTGCTTCTGCCTCTGCCTGCATGTCTCTGCCTCTGCCTCTGCCTCTGCCTCTGCCTGCATGTCTCTGCCTCTGCCTCTGCTCTCTGCCTCTGCCTCTGCCTCTGCCTCTGCCTCTGTCTCTGCCTCTGCCTCTGCCTCTGCCTCTGCCTCTGCCTCTGCCTCTGCCTCTGCCTCTGCCTCTGCCTCTGCCTCTGCCTCTGCCTCTGCCTCTGCCTCTGCCTCTGCCTCTGCTTCTGCCTCTGCCTGCATGTCTCTGCCTCTGCCTCTGCCTCTGCCTCTGCCTCTGTCTCTGCCTCTGCCTCTGCCTCTGCCTCTGCCTCTGCTCTGCCTCTGCCTCTGCCTCTGCTTCTGCCTCTGCCTGCTGTCTCTGCCTCTGCCTCTGCCTCTGCCTCTGCCTCTGCCTCTGCCTCTGCTTCTGCCTCTACCTCTGCTTCTGCCTCTGCCTCTGCCTCTGCCTCTGCCTCTGCTTCTGCCTCTGCCTGCATGTCTCTGCTTCTGCCTCTGCGTGTATGTCTCTGCTTCTGCCTCTGCCTGCTCTGCCTCTGCCTCTGCCTGCATGTCTCTGCCTCTGCCTGCTGTCTCTGCCTCTGCCTCTGTCTCTGCTTCTGCCTCTGCCTGCATGTCTCTGCTTCTGCCTCTGCCTGCATGTCTCTGTCTCTGCCTCTGCCTCTGCCTCTGCTTCTGCCTCTGCCTCTGTCTCTGCCTCTGCCTCTGCCTCTGCCTCTGCCTCTGCTTCTGCCTCTGCCTCTGCCTCTGCCTCTGCTTCTGCCTCTGCCTGCATGTCTCTGCTTCTGCCTCTGCCTGCATGTCTCTGCCTCTGCCTCTGTCTCTGCTTCTGCCTCTGCCTCTGCTCTCTGCCTCTGCCTGCATGTCTCTGCCTCTGCCTGCATGTCTCTGTTTCTGCCTCTGCCTGCATGTCTCTGCTTCTGCCTCTGCCTGCATGTCACTGCCTCTGCCTCTGCCTCTGTCTCTGCTTCTGCCTCTGCCTGCATGTCTCTGCCTCTGCCTCTGCCTCTGCCTCTGCCTCTGCCTTTGCCTCTGCCTCTGCCTCTGCCTCTGCCTCTGTCTCTGCTTCTGCCTCTGCCTGCATGTCTCTGCTTCTGCCTCTGCCTGCATGTCTCTGCCTCTGCCTGCATGTCTCTGCCTCTGCCTGCATGTCTCTGCTTCTGCCTCTGCCTGCATGTCTCTGCTCTGCCTCTGCCTGCATGTCTCTGCCTCTGCCTCTGCTCTGCTTCTGCCTCTGCCTGCATGTCTCTGCCTCTGCCTGCATGCTCTCTGCCTCTGCCTGCATGTCTCTGCCTCTGCCTGCTGCCTCTGCTTCTGCCTCTGCCTGCATGTCTCTGCCTCTGCCTCTGCCTCTGCTCTGCCTCTGCCTCTGCCTCTGCCTCTGCCTCTGCTTCTGCCTCTGCCTGCATGTCTCTGCCTCTGCCTCTGCTCTGCTCTGCCTCTGCATGTCTCTGCCTCTGCCTCTGTCTCTGCCTCTGCCTATGTCTCTGCCTCTGCCTCTGCCTCTGCCTCTGCCTCTGCTTCTGCCTCTGCCTGCATGTCTCTGCTTCTGCCTCTGCCTGCATGTCTCTGCTTCTGCCTCTGCCTGCATGTCTCTGCCTCTGCCTGCATGTCTCTGCTTCTGCCTCTGCCTCTGCCTCTGCTCTGCCTCTGCTTCTGCCTCTGCCTGCATGTCTCTGCTTCTGCCTCTGCCTGCATGTCTCTGCTTCTGCCTCTGCCTCTGCTCTGCTTCTGCCTCTGCCTGCATGTCTCTGCTTCTGCCTCTGCCTGCATGTCTCTGCCTCTGCTCTGCCTGCTCTGCCTCTGCCTCTGTCTCTGCTTCTGCCTCTGCCTCTGCTCTGCCTCTGCTCTCTGCCTCTGCCTGCATGTCTCTGCCTCTGCCTCTGTCTCTGCTTCTGCCTCTGCCTGCATGTCTCTGCCTCTGCCTCTGCCTCTGCTCTGCTCTCTGCCTCTGCCTCTGCTCTCTGCCTCTGCCTCTGCTCTGCTTCTGCCTCTGCCTGCATGTCTCTGCCTCTGCCTCTGCCTGCATGCTCTGCCTCTGCCTCTGCCTGCATGTCTCTGCTTCTGCCTCTGCCTGCATGTCTCTGCTTCTGCCTCTGCCTGCATGTCTCTGCCTCTGCCTCTGCCTGCATGTCTCTGCCTCTGCCTGCATGTCTCTGCTTCTGCTCTGCCTGCATGTCTCTGCTTCTGCCTCTGCCTGCATGTCTCTGCTCTGCCTCTGCCTGCATGTCTCTGCTTCTGCCTCTGCCTGCATGTCTCTGTCTCTGCCTCTGCTCTCTGCCTCTGCCTCTGTCTCTGCTTCTGCCTCTGCCTCTGCCTTCTGCCTCTGCCTCTGCCTCTGCCTCTGCCTCTGCCTCTGCCTCTGCCTCTGCCTCTGCCTCTGCCTCTGCCTCTGCCTCTGCTTCTGCCTCTGCCTGCATGTCACTGCCTCTGCCTCTGTCTCTGCTTCTGCCTCTGCCTGCATGTCTCTGCCTCTGCCTCTGCCTGCATGTCTCTGCCTCTGCTCTGCTCTGCCTCTGTCTCTGCTTCTGCCTCTGCCTGCATGTCTCTGCTCTCTGCCTGCATGTCTCTGCTTCTGCCTCTGCCTGCATGTCTCTGCCTCTGCCTCTGCCTCTGCCTCTGCTCTCTGCCTCTGCCTGCATGTCTCTGCCTCTGCCTGCTGTCTCTGCTTCTGCCTCTGCCTGCATGTCTCTGCCTCTGCTCTGCCTCTGCCTCTGCCTCTGCCTCTGCTCTGCCTCTGCCTCTGTCTCTGCCTCTGCCTCTGCCTCTGCTCTGCCTCTGCCTCTGCCTCTGCCTCTGCCTCTGCCTCTGCTTCTGCCTCTGCCTGCATGTCTCTGCCTCTGCCTCTGCCTGCTGTCTCTGCCTCTGCCTGCATGTCTCTGCCTCTGCCTGCATGTCTCTGCTTCTGCCTGCATGTCTCTGCTTCTGCCTCTGCCTCTGCCTCTGCTTCTGCCTCTGCCTGCATGTCTCTGCCTCTGCCTGCATGTCTCTGCCTTCTGCCTCTGCCTCTGCCTCTGCTTCTGCCTCTGCCTGCATGTCTCTGCTTCTGCCTCTGCCTGCATGTCTCTGCCTCTGCCTCTGCCTGCATGTCTCTGCCTCTGCCTCTGCCTTTGCCTCTGCTCTGCCTCTGCCTCTGCCTCTGCCTCTGCCTCTGTCTCTGCCTCTGCCTCTGTCTCTGCCTCTGCCTGCTCTGCCTCTGCCTCTGCCTCTGCTCTGCCTCTGCCTGCATGTCTCTGCCTCTGCCTCTGTCTCTGCTCTCTGCCTCTGCCTGCTGCCTCTGCCTCTGCTCTCTGCCTCTGCCTCTGCCTCTGTCTCTGCCTCTGCCTCTGCCTCTGCCTCTGCCTCTGCTTCTGCCTCTGCCTCTGCTTCTGCCTCTGCCTGCATGTCTCTGCCTCTGCCTGCTGTCTCTGCTCTGCCTCTGCCTGCTGTCTCTGCCTCTGCCTCTGTCTCTGCTCTGCCTCTGCCTCTGCTTCTGCTTCTGCCTCTGCCTCTGCCTCTGCCTCTGCCTTCTGCCTCTGCCTCTGCCTCTGCCTCTGCCTCTGCCTCTGCCTCTGCCTCTGCTTCTGCCTCTGCCTCTGCTCTCTGCCTCTGCCTCTGCTTCTGCTTCTGCCTCTGCCTGCATGTCTCTGCCTCTGCCTCTGCTCTGCTTCTGCCTCTGCCTCTGCTCTGCCTCTGCCTCTGCTCTGCCTCTGCCTGCATGCTCTGCTCTGCTTCTGCCTCTGCCTGCATGTCTCTGCCTCTGCTTCTGCCTCTGCTTCTGCCTCTGCCTGCATGTCTCTGCCTCTGCCTCTGTCTCTGCTCTGCCTCTGCCTGCTGCCTCTGCTTCTGCCTCTGTCTCTGCCTCTGCCTCTGCCTCTGCCTCTGCTTCTGCCTCTGCCTCTGCCTCTGCCTCTGCCTCTGCCTCTGCCTCTGCCTGCATGTCACTGCCTCTGCCTCTGTCTCTGCTTCTGCCTCTGCCTGCATGTCTCTGCCTCTGCCTCTGCCTCTGCCTCTGCTTCTGCCTCTGCCTCTGCCTTTGCCTCTGCCTCTGCTTCTGCCTCTGCCTTTGCCTCTGCCTCTGCCTCTGCTCTCTGCCTCTGCCTCTGCCTTTGCTCTGCCTCTGCCTCTGCCTCTGCTTCGTCCTCTGCCTCTGCCTCTGCCTCTGCTTCTGCCTCTGCCTGCATGTCTCTGCCTCTGCCTCTGCTTCTGCCTCTGCCTGCATGTCTCTGTTTCTGCCTCTGCCTGCATGTCTCTGCTTCTGCCTCTGCCTGCATGTCTCTGCTTCTGCCTCTGCCTGCATGTCTCTGCCTCTGCCTCTGCCTGCATGTCTCTGCCTCTGCCTCTGCCTCTGTCTCTGCCTCTGCCTGCTGCTCTGCTTCTGCCTCTGCCTGCATGTCTCTGCTTCTGCCTCTGCCTGCTGTCTCTGCTCTGCCTCTGCCTGCATGTCTCTGCTTCTGCCTCTGCCTGCATGTCTCTGCCTCTGTCTCTGTCTCTGCCTCTGCCTCTGCCTCTGCTTCTGCCTCTGTCTCTGCCTTGCCTCTGCTTCTGCCTCTGCCTCTGCTCTGCCTCTGCCTCTGCTTCTCTCTGCCTCTGCCTCTGCCTCTGCCTCTGCCTCTGCTCTGCCTCTGCCTGCATGTCTCTGCCTCTGCCTCTGTCTCTGCTTCTGCCTCTGCCTGCATGTCTCTGCCTCTGCCTCTGCTCTGCCTCTGCCTCTGCTCTGCTCTGCCTCTGCCTCTGCCTCTGCCTCTGCTTCTGCCTCTGCCTCTGCTCTGCCTCTGCCTCTGCCTCTGCCTCTGCCTCTGCTCTGCCTCTGCCTCTGCCTCTGCCTCTGCTTCTGCCTCTGCCTGCATGTCTCTGCCTCTGCCTCTGTCTCTGCTTCTGCCTCTGTCTGCATGTCTCTGCCTCTGCTCTGCCTCTGCCTCTGCCTTTGCCTCTGCTTCTGCCTCTGCCTCTGTCTCTGCTCTCTGTCTCTGCTCTGCCTCTGCCTCTGCCTCGCCTCTGCCTCTGCTTCTGCCTCTGTCCTTCTGCCTCTGCCTGCATGTCTCTGCTTCTGCCTCTGCCTGCATGTCTCTGCTTCTGCCTGCATGTCTCTGCCTCTGCCTGCATGTCTCTGCCTCTGCCTGCATGTCTCTGCTTCTGCCTCTGCCTGCATGCTCTGCCTCTGCCTGCATGTCTCTGCCTCTGCCTGCATGTCTCTGCCTCTGCCTCTGCCTCTGCCTCTGCTTCTGCCTCTGCCTGCATGTCTCTGCTTCTGCCTCTGCCTGCATGTCTCTGCTTCTGCCTCTGCCTGCATGTCTCTGCCTCTGCCTCTGCCTGCATGTCTCTGCCTCTGCCTGCATGTCTCTGCCTCTGCCTCTGCCTCTGCCTCTGCCTGCATGTCTCTGCCTCTGCCTGCATGTCTCTGCCTCTGCCTGCATGTCTCTGCTTCTGCTCTGCCTGCATGTTTCTGTCTCTGCCTGCATGTCTCTGCTTCTGCCTCTGCCTGCATGTCTCTGCTTTGCCTCTGCCTGCATGTCTCTGCCTCTGCCTGCATGTCTCTGCCTCTGCCTCTGCCTGCATGTCTCTGCTTCTGCCTCTGCCTGCATGTCTCTGCCTCTGCCTCTGCCTGCTTTCTCTGCCTCTGCCTGCATGTCTCTGCCTCTGCCTGCATGTCTCTGCTTCTGCCTCTGCCTGCATGTCTCTGCCTCTGCCTGCATGTCTCTGCTCTGCCTGCATGTCTGCCTCTGCCTCTGCCTGCATGTCTCTGCTTCTGCCTCTGCCTGCATGTCTCTGCCTCTGCCTGCATGTCTCTGCTTCTGCCTCTGCCTGCATGTCTCTGCCTCTGCCTCTGCCTGCATGTCTCTGCTTCTGCTCTGCCTGCATGTCTCTGCCTCTGCCTCTGTCTCTGCTTCTGCCTCTGCCTGCATGCTCTCTGCCTCTGTCTCTGCCTCTGCCTCTGCCTCTGCCTCTGCCTCTGCTCTGCCTCTGCCTCTGCCTCTGCCTCTGCTTCTGCCTCTGCCTGCATGTCTCTGCCTCTGCCTCTGCTCTGCTCTGCCTCTGCTCTGCCTCTGCCTCTGCTCTGCCTCTGTCTCTGCCTCTGCCTCTGCCTCTGCTTCTGCTTCTGCCTCTGCCTGCTGTCTCTGCTCTGCCTCTGCCTCTGCCTCTGCCTCTGCCTCTGCCTCTGCCTCTGCCTCTGCTTCTGCCTCTGCCTGCATGTCTCTGCTTCTGCCTCTGCCTGCATGTCTCTGCTCTGCCTGCATGTCTCTGCTTCTGCCTCTGCCTGCATGTCTCTGCCTCTGCTCTGCCTCTGCTCTGCCTGCCTCTGCTTCTGCCTCTGCTCTGCCTTTGCCTCTGCCTCTGCCTCTGCCTCTGCTTCATCCTCTGCCTCTGCCTCTGCCTCTGCCTCTGCCTCTGCCTCTGCTTCTGCCTCTGCCTGCATGTCACTGCCTCTGCCTCTGTCTCTGCTTCTGCCTCTGCCTGCATGTCTCTGCCTCTGCCTCTGCCTCTGCTTCTGTCTCTGCCTCTGCCTCTGTCTCTGCCTCTGCCTCTGCCTCTGCCTCTGCTTCTGCCTCTGCCTCTGCCTCTGCCTCTGCCTCTGCCTCTGCCTCTGCTTCTGCCTCTGCCTGCATGTCTCTGCCTCTGCCTCTGCCTCTGCCTCTGCCTCTGTCTCTGCTTCTGCCTCTGCCTCTGCTTCTGCCTCTGCCTGCATGTCTCTGCCTCTGCCTGCATGTCTCTGCCTCTGCCTCTGCCTCTGTCTCTGCCTCTGCCTCTGTCTCTGCCTCTGCCTCTGCCTCTGCTCTCTGCCTCTGCCTCTGCTTCTGCCTCTGCCTCTGCCTCTGCCTCTGCCTCTGCCTCTGCCTCTGCTCTGTCTCTGCCTCTGCCTCTGCCTCTGCTCTGCTTCTGCCTCTGCTCTGCCTCTGCCTCTGCTTCTGCCTCTGCCTGCATGTCTCTGCTCTGCCTCTGCCTGCATGTCTCTGCTTCTGCCTCTGCCTGCATGTCTCTGCCTCTGCCTGCATGTCTCTGCCTCTGCCTGCATGTCTCTGCTTCTGCCTCTGCCTCTGTCTCTGCCTCTGCCTGCATGTCTCTGCTTCTGCCTCTGCCTGCATGTCTCTGCCTCTGCCTCTGTCTCTGCCTCTGCCTGCTGCCCTGCTTCTGCCTCTGCTCTGCCTGCCTCTGCCTCTGCTCTGCTCTGCCTCTGCCTCTGCCTCTGCCTCTGCCTCTGCCTCTGCCTCTGCTCTGCCTCTGCCTGCATGTCTGCCTCTGCCTCTGTCTCTGCTTCTGCCTCTGCCTGCATGTCTCTGCCTCTGCCTCTGCTCTGCTTCTGCTCTGCCTCTGCTCTGCCTCTGCCTCTGCCTCTGCTTCTGCCTCTGCTTCTGCCTCTGCCTCTGCCTTGCTCTGCCTCTGCTTCTGCCTCTGCCTCTGCCTCTGCCTCTGCCTCTGCCTCTGCTCTCCTCTGCCTCTGCCTCTGCCTCTGCCTCTGCCTCTGCCTCTGCTTCTTTCTCTGCCTGCATGTCTCTGCCTCTGCTTCTGCCTCTGCCTGCATGTCTCTGCCTCTGCCTGCATGTCTCTGTTTCTGCCTCTGTCTGCATGTCTCTGTTTCTGCCTCTGCCTCTGCCTCTGCCTGCTGTCTTCTGCCTCTGCCTGCATGTCTCTGCCTCTGCCTCTGCCTCTGCCTCTGCCTCTGCCTCTGCTTCTGCCTCTGCCTGCATGTCTCTGCCTCTGCCTCTGCCTCTGCCTCTGCTCTGTCTCTGCCTCTGCCTCTGCCTCTGCCTCTGCCTCTGCCTCTGCTTCTGCCTCTGCCTCTGCCTCTGCCTCTGCCTCTGCCTCTGCCTCTGCCTCTGCCTCTGCTTCTGCCTCTGCCTGCATGTCTCTGCTTCTGCCTCTGCCTGCATGTCTCTGCCTCTGCCTCTGCCTGCATGTCTCTGCTTCTGCCTCTGCCTGCATGTCTCTGCTCTGCCTCTGCCTGCATGTCTCTGCCTCTGCCTCTGCCTGCATGTCTCTGCCTCTACCTCTGCCTGCGTGCCTCTGCTTCTACCTCTGCCTCTGCCTCTGCCTCTGCCTCTGCCTCTGTCTCTGCCTTTGCCTCTGCTTCTGCCTTTGCCTCTGCCTCTGCCTCTGCCTCTGCCTCTGCCTCTGCCTCTGCCTCTGCCTCTGCCTCTGCTTCTGCCTCTGCCTGCATGTCTCTGCCTCTGCCTCTGTCTCTGCCTCTGCCTCTGCCTGCATGTCTCTGCCTCTGCCTCTGCCTCTGCTCTGCCTCTTCCTGCTTCTCTGCCTCTGCCTCTGCCTCTGCCTCTGCTTCTGTCTCTGCCTCTGCCTCTGCCTCTGCCTCTGCCTCTGCCTCTGCCTCTGCCTCTGCCTCTGCTTCTGCCTCTGCCTCTGCCTCTGCCTCTGCCTCTGCTTCTGCCTCTGCCTGCATGTCTCTGCCTCTGCCTCTGCCTCTGCTCTGCTCTGCCTCTGCCTCTGCCTCTGCCTCTGCCTCTGCTCTGCCTCTGCCTGCATGTCTCTGCTCTGCTGCCTCTGCCTGCATGTCTCTGCTTCTGCCTCTGCCTCTGCTCTCTGCCTCTGCCTGCATGTCTCTGCCTCTGCCTCTGCTCTGCCTCTGCCTCTGCCTCTGCTCTGCCTCTGTCTCTGCCTTTGCCTCTGCCTCTGCCTCTGCCTTCTGCTTCTGCCTCTGCCTCTGCCTCTGCCTCTGCCTCTGCCTCTGCCTCTGCCTCTGCCTGCATGTCCTGCCTCTGCCTCTGTCTCTGCTTCTGCCTCTGCCTGCATGTCTCTGCCTCTGCCTCTGCCTCTGCCTCTGCTTCTGCTTCTGCCTCTGCCTCTGCCTCTGCCTCTGCCTCTGCTTCTGCTTCTGCCTCTGCCTTTGCCTCTGCCTCTGCCTCTGCTTCATCCTCTGCCTCTGCCTCTGCTTCTGCCTCTGCCTGCATGTCTCTGCTTCTGCCTCTGCCTGCATGTCTCTGCCTCTGCCTCTGCCTGCATGTCTCTGTCTCTGTCTCTGCCTCTGCCTCTGCTTCTGCCTTTGCCTCTGTCTCTGCCTCTGCCTCTGCCTGCATGTCTCTGCCTCTGCCTGTCTCTGCTTCTGCCTCTGCCTGCATGTCTCTGCTTCTGCTCTGCCTGCATGTCTCTGCTTCTGCCTCTGCCTGCATGTCTCTGCTTCTGCCTCTGCCTGCATGTCTCTGCCTCTGTCTCTGTCTCTGCCTCTGCCTCTGCCTCTGCTTCTGCCTCTGCCTCTGCCTCTGCCTCTGCTTCTGCCTCTGCCTCTGCTTCTGCCTCTGCCTCTGCTTCTGCCTCTGCCTCTGCCTCTGCCTCTGCCTCTGTCTCTGCCTCTGCCTCTGCCTCTGCCTCTGTCTCTGCTTCTGCCTCTGCCTGCATGTCTCTGCCTCTGTCTCTGTCTCTGCCTCTGCCTCTGCCTCTGCTTCTGCCTCTGTCTCTGCCTCTGCCTCTGCCTCTGCTCTGCCTCTGCTCTGCCTCTGCCTCTGCTTCTCCTCTGCCTCTGCCTCTGCCTCTGCCTCTGCCTCTGCCTCTGCCTCTGCTCTGCCTCTGCCTGCATGTCTCTGCCTCTGCCTCTGCCTCTGCTTCTGCCTCTGCCTGCATGTCTCTGCCTCTGCCTCTGCTCTGCCTCTGCCTTTGCCTCTGCTTCTGCCTCTGCCTGCATGTCTCTGCTCTGCTCTGCCTCTGCCTCTGCCTCTGCCTCTGCTCTCTGCCTCTGCTCTGCCTCTGCTTCTGCCTCTGCCTGCATGTCTCTGCTTCTGCCTCTGCCTGCATGTCTCTGCCTCTGCCTGCATGTCTCTGCCTCTGCCTGCATGTCTCTGCTTCTGCCTGCATGTCTCTGCTTCTGCCTCTGCCTGCATGTCTCTGCTCTGCCTCTGCCTGCATGTCTCTGCCTCTGCCTGCATGTCTCTGCTTCTGCCTCTGCCTCTGCTCTGCTTCTGCCTCTGCCTGCATGTCTCTGCCTCTGCCTGCATGTCTCTGCTTCTGCCTCTGCCTGCATGTCTCTGCCTCTGCCTCTGCCTCTGCCTCTGCTTCTGCCTCTGCCTCTGTCTCTGCCTCTGCCTCTGTCTCTGCCCTTGCCTCTCCCTCTGCCTCTGCCTGCTTCTGCCTCTGCTCTGCCTTGCCTGCCTCTGCCTCTGCCTCTGCCTCTGCCTCTGCTCTGCCTCTGCCTGCATGTCACTGCCTCTGCCTCTGTCTCTGCTTCTGCCTCTGCCTGCATGTCTCTGCCTCTGCCTCTGCCTCTGCCTCTGCCTCTGCCTTTGCCTCTGCCTCTGCCTCTGCCTCTGCTTCTGCCTCTGCCTCTGCCTTCTGCCTCTGCCTCTGCTTCTGCCTCTGCCTCTGCCTCTGCCTCTGCTTCTGCCTCTGCCTGCATGTCTCTGCCTCTGTCTCTGCTCTGCCTCTGCCTCTGTCTCTGCTTCTGCCTCTGCCTGCTGCCTCTGCTTCTGCCTCTGCCTGCATGTCTCTGCCTCTGCCTCTGCCTCTGCCTCTGCCTCTGCCTTTGCCTCTGCCTCTGCTTCTGCCTCTGCCTCTGCCTCTGCCTCTGCCTTCTGCTTCTGCCTCTGCCTGCATGTCTCTGCTTCTGCCTCTGCCTGCATGTCTCTGCTTCTGCCTCTGCCTCTGCTCTGCCTCTGCCTGCATGTCTCTGCCTCTGTCTCTGTCTCTGCCTCTGCCTGCCTCTGCCTCTGCCTCTGTCTCTGCTTTGCCTCTGCCTCTACCTCTGCTCTGCCTCTGCCTGCCTCTGCCTCTGCCTCTGCCTCTGCTCTCTGCCTCTGCCTGCATGTCTCTGCCTCTGCCTCTGTCTCTGCTTCTGCCTCTGCCTCTGCCTCTGCCTCTGCCTCTGCCTCTGCCTCTGCTTCTGCCTCTGCCTCTGCCTTTGCCTCTGCCTCTGCCTCTGCTTCTGCCTCTGCCTGCATGTCTCTGCCTCTGCCTCTGCCTGCATGTCTCTGCCTCTGCCTCTGCTCTGCCTCTGCCTCTGCCTGCATTCTGCCTCTGCCTGCATGTCTCTGCTTCTGCCTCTGCCTGCATGTCTCTGCTTCTGCCTCTGCCTGCATGTCTCTGCTTCTGCCTCTGCCTGCATGTCTCTGCCTTTGCCTCTGCCTGCATGTCTCTGCTTCTGCCTCTGCCTGCATGTCTCTGCCTCTGCCTCTGCCTGCATGTCTCTGCCTCTGCCTCTGCCTGCATTTCTCTGCCTCTGCCTCTGCCTGCATGTCTCTGCTTCTGCCTGCATGTCTCTGCTCTGCCTCTGCCTGCATGTCTCTGCTTCTGCCTCTGCCTGCATGTCTCTGCCTCTGCCTCTGCCTGCATGTCTCTGCTTCTGCCTCTGCCTGCATGTCTCTGCCTCTGTCTCTGCTCTGCCTCTGCTCTGCTCTTCTCTGCCTCTGTCTCTGCTTTGCCTCTGCTCTGCCTTTGCCTCTGCCTCTGCCTCTGCCTCTGCTCTGCCTCTGCTCTGCCTCTGCCTCTGCCTCTGCCTCTGCATCTGCCTCTGCCTGCATGTCACTGCCTCTGCCTCTGTCTCTGCTTCTGCCTCTGCCTGCATGTCTCTGCCTCTGCATCTGCTCTCTGCCTCTGCCTCTGCCTCTGCTTTGCCTCTGCTCTGCCTCTGCCTCTGTCTCTGCCTCTGCCTCTGCCTCTGCCTCTGCCTCTGCCTCTGCCTCTGCTCTGCCTCTGCTTCTGCCTCTGCCTGCATGTCTCTGCTTCTGCCTCTGCCTGCATGTCTCTGCCTCTGCCTGCATGTCTCTGCTTCTGCCTCTGCCTGCATGTCTCTGCCTCTGTCTCTGCTTCTGCCTCTGCCTCTGCCTCTGCTCTGCCTCTGCCTCTGTCTCTGCCTCTGCCTCTGCCTCTGCCTCTGCCTCTGCCTCTGCCTCTGCCTCTGCCTCTGTCTCTGCCTCTGCCTGCATGTCTCTGCTTCTGCCTCTGCCTGCATGTCTCTGCCTCTGCCTGCATGTCTCTGCTTCTGCCTCTTTCTCTGCCTCTGCTCTCTGCCTCTGCTCTGCTTCTGCCTCTGCCTCTGCCTCTGCTTCTGCCTCTGCCTGCATGTCTCTGCCTCTGCCTGCATGTCTCTGCCTCTGCCTCTGCCTCTGCCTCTGCTTCTGCCTCTGCCTGCATGTCTCTGCTTCTGCCTCTGCCTGCATGTCTCTGCTTCTGCCTCTGCCTGCATGTCTCTGCCTCTGCCTCTGCCTCTGCCTCTGTCTCTGCCTCTGCCTCTGTCTCTGTCTCTGCCTCTGCTCTGCCTCTGCCTCTGTCTCTGCCTCTGCCTTGCCTCTGCTTCTGCCTCTGTCTCTGCCTTCTGCCTCTGCCTCTGCCTCTGCTCTGCCTCTGCCTCTGCTCTGCCTCTGCTCTGCTGCTGCTCTGCCTCTGCCTCTGCCTCTGCTTCTGCCTCTGCCTGCATGTCTCTGCTTCTGCCTCTGCCTGCATGTCTCTACCTTTGCCTGCATGTCTCTGCCTCTACTGCATGTCTCTGCTTCTGCTCTGCCTCTGCTTCTGCCTCTGCCTGCATGTCTCTGCTTCTGCCTCTGCCTGCATGTCTCTGCCTTTGTCTCTGTCTCTGCCTCTGCCGCTGCCGCTGCTTCTGCCTCTGTCTCTGCCATTGCCTCTGCCTCTGCCTCTGCTTCTGCTTCATCCTCTGCCTCTGCCTCGGCCTCTGCCTCTGCCTCTGCCTCTGCATCTGCCTCTGCCTGCATGTTACTGCCTCTGCCTCTGTCTCTGCTTCTGCCTCTGCCTGCATGTGTCTGCCTCTGCCTCTGCCTCTGCTTCTTTTTCTGCCTCTGCCTCTGCCTTTGCCTCTGCCTCTGCTTCTGTTTCTGCCTCTGCCTCTGCCTTTGCCTCTGCCTTTGCTTCTGCTTCTGCCTCTGCCTTTGCCTCTGCCTCTGCCTCTATTCATCCTCTGCCTCTGCCTCTGCTTCTGCCTCTGCCTGCATGTCTCTGCCTCTGTCTCTGCCTCTGCCTCTGCTTCTGTCTCTGTCTCTGCTTCTGCCTCTGCCTGCATGTTTCTGCTTCTGCCTGCATGTCTCTGTTTCTGCCTCTGCCTGCATGTCTCTGCTTCTGCCTCTGCCTGCATGTCTCTACCTTTGCCTGCATGTCTTTGCCTCTGCCTGCATGTTTCTGCCTCTGCTGCTGCCTCTGCCTCTGCCTCTGCCTCTGCTTCTGCCTCTGCCTCTGCCTTTGCCTCTGCCTCTGCCTCTGCCTCTGCTTCTGCCTCAGCCTGCATGTCTCTGCTTCTGCCTCTGCCTGCATGTTTATGTCTCTGCCTCTGCCTGCATGTTTCTGCTTCTGCCTGCATGTCTCTGCCTCTGCTTCTGCCTCTGCCTGCATGTCTCTGCCTCTGCCTGCATGTCTCTGTTTCTGCCTCTGTCTGCATGTCTCTGTTTCTGCCTCTGCCTGCATTTCTCTGCCTCTGCCTGCATGTCTCTGCTTCTGCCTCTCTCTGCATGTTTATGTCTCTGCCTCTGCCTGCATGTCTCTGCCTCTGCCTGCATGTCTCTGCTTCTATCTCTGCCTGCATGTTTATGTCTCTGCCTGTATTTCTCTGCTTCTGCCTCTGCCTGCATGTCTCTGCCTCTGTCTCTGTCTCTGCCTCTGACTCTGACTCTGCTTCTGCCTCTGTCTCTGCCTTTGCTTCTGCTTCTGCCTTTGCCTCTGCTTCTGCCTCTGCCTCTGCTTCATCCTCTGCCTCTGCCTCTGCCTCTGCCTCTGCCTCTGCCTCTGCCTTTGCATCTTCCTCTGCCTGCATGTCACTGTCTCTGCTTCTGTCTCTGCTTCTGCATCTGCCTGCATGTCTCTGCCTCTGTCTCTGCTTCTGCCTCTGCCTTTGCCTCTGCTTCTGCCTCTGCCTCTGTCTCTGTCTCTGTCTCTGCCTCTGCCTCTGCCTCTGCCTCGGCCTCTACCTCTGCTTCTGCCTCTTCTTCTGCCTCTGCCTGCATGTCTCTGCTTCTGCCTCTGACTGCATGTCTCTGCTTCTGCCTGCATGTCTCTGCTTCTGCCTGCATATTTCTGCTTCTGCCTCTGCCTTTGCCTCTGCTTCTGCCTCTGCCTGCATGTCTCTGCTCTGCCTGCATATTTCTGCTTCTGCCTCTGCCTTTGCCTCTGCTTCTGCCTCTGCCTGCATGTCTCTGCTTCTGCCTCTGCCTGCATGTCTCTGCCTCTGCCTCTGCCTTTGCCTCTGCTGCTGCCTCTGCCTCTGTATCTGTCTCTGCCTCTGTCTCTGCCTCTGTCTCTGTCTCTGCCTCTGCCGCTGCCTTTGCTTCTGCCTCTGTCTCTGCCTTTGCCTATGCCTCTGCCTTTGCCTCTGCCTCTGCCACTGCATCTGCCTCTGCCTGCATGTCACTGCCTCTGCCTCTGTCTCTGCTTCTGCCTCTGCCTGCATGTCTCTGCCTCTGTCTCTGCCTCTGCCTCTCCCTCTGTCTCTGTCTCTGCCTCTGCCTCTGCCTCTGCTTCTGCCTCTGCCTCTGCTTCTGCCTCTGCCTGCATGTTTCTGCCTCTGCCTGCGTGTCTCTGCCTCTTTCTCTGCCTCTGCTTCTGTCTCTGTCTCTGTCTCTGCCTCTGCCTCTGCCTCTGCTTCTGCTTCTGCTTCTGCCTCTGCCTCTGCCTCTGCCTTTGCCTCTGCCTCTGCCTCTGCCTCTGTCTCTGTCTCTGCCTCTGCTTCTGCTTCTGCTTCTGCCTCTGCCTCTGCCTCTGCCTCTGCCTCTGCTTCTGCCTTTGCCTGCATGTCTCTGCCTCTTCCTGCATGTCTCTGCCTCTGCCTCTGCCTGCATGTCTCTGCTTTTGCTTCTGCTTGCATGTCTCTACCTTTGCCTGCATGTCTCTGCCTCTTCCTGTATGTCTCTGCTTCTGCTTCTGCCTCTGCTTCTGCCTCTGCCTGCATGTCTCTGCTTCTGCATCTGCCTCTGCTTCTAACTCTGCCTGCATGTCTCTGTCTCTGTCTCTGTTTCTGCCTCTGCCACTGCCGCTGCTTCTGCCTCTGTCTCTGCCTTTGCCTCTGCCTCTACCTCTGCTTCTGCTTTATCCTCTGCCTCTGCCTCGGCCTCTGCCTCTGCCTCTGCCTCTGCATCTGCCTCTGCCTACATGTCACTGCCTCTGCCTCTGTCTCTGCTTCTGCCTCTGCCTGCATGTCTCTGCCTCGGCCTCTGCCTCTGCCTCTGCTTCTGTTTCTGCCTCTGCCTCTGCCTTTGCCTTTGTTTCTGCTTCTGCTTCTGCCTCTGCCTTTGCTTCTGCCTCTGCCTCTGCTTCATTTTCTGCCTCTTCCTCTGCTTCTGCCTCTGCCTGCATGTCTCTGCCTCTGTCTCTGTCTCTGCCTCTGCTTCTGTCTCTGTCTCTGCCTCTGCCTCTGCCTCTGCTTCTGCCTCTGCCTCTGCTTCTGCCACTGCCTGCATGTTTCTGCCTCTGCCTGCATGTCTCTGTTTCTGCCTCTGCCTGCATGTCTCTGCTTCTGCCTCTGCCTGCATGTTTCTGCCTCTGCCTCTGCCTGCATTTCTCTGCCTCTGCCTGCATGTCTCTGCCTCTGCCTGCATGTCTCTGCTTCTGCCTCTGCCTGCATGTCTCGGCTTCTGCCTCTGCCTGCATGTCTCTAACTTTCCCTGCATGTCTCTGCCTCTGCCTGCATGTTTCTGCTTCTGCTTCTGCCCCTGCCTCTGCCTCTGCCTCTGCTTCTGCCTCTGCCTCTGCCTTTGCCTCTGCCTCTGCCTCTGCCTCTGCTTCTGCCTCAGCCTGCATGTCTCTGCTTCTGCCTCTGCCTGCATGTTTATGTCTCTGCCTCTGCCTGCATGTCTCTGCTTCTGCCTGCATGTCTCTGCTTCTGCCTCTGCCTGCATGTCTCTGCCTCTGCTTGCATGTCTCTGCTTCTGCCTCAGCCTGCATGTCTCTGCTTCTGCCTCTGCCTGCATGTCTCTGCCTCTGCCTGCATGTCTCTGCTTCTGCCTCTGCCTGCATGTTTATGTCTCTGCCTCTGCCTGCATGTCTCTGCCTCTGCCTGCATGTCTCTGCTTCTGCCTCTGCCTGCATGTCTCTGTCTTTGCCTCTGCCTGAATGTCTCTGCCTCTGCCTGCATGTCTCTGCCTTTGCCTCTGCCTGCATGTCTCTGCTTCTGCCTCTGCCTGCATGTCTCTGCCTCTGCCTCTGCCTGCATTTCTCTGCCTCTGCCTGCATGTCTCTGCCTCTGCCTGCATGTCTCTGCTTCTGCCTCTGCCTGCATGTCTCTGCCTCTGCCTGCATGTCTCTGCTTCTGCCTGCATGTTTCTGCCTTTGCCTCTGCTTGAATGTCTCTCTACTTCTGGCTCTGCCTGCATGTCTCTGCCTTTGCCTCTGCCTGCATGTCTCTGCTTCTGCCTCTGCCTCTGCCTCTGCCTGCATGTCTCTGCTTCTGCCTCTGCCTGCATGTCTCTGCTTCTGCCTCTGCCTGCATGTCTCTGCCTCTGTCTCTGTCTCTGCCTCTGCCTCTGCCTCTGCCTCTGTCTCTGTCTCTGCCTCTGCCTCTGCCTCTGCTTCTGCCTCTGTCTCTGCCTTTGCCTCTGCCTTTGCCTCTGCCTCTGCTTCATCCTCTGCCTCTGCCTCTGCCTCTGCCTCTGCCTGCCTGTCCCTGCCTCTGCCTCTGTCTCTGCTTCTGCCTCTGCCTGCATGTCTCTGTCTCTGCCTCTGCCTCTAACTCTGCTTCTGTCTCTGCCTCTGCCTTTGCCTCTGCCTTTGCCTCCGCCTCTGCTTCTGCTTCTGCCTCTGCCTTTCCCTCTGCCTCTGCCTCTTCCTCTGCTTCATCCTCTGCCTCTGTCTTTGCCTCTGCCTCTCCCTCTGCCAGCGTGTCTCTGCCTTTGCCTCTGCCTGCGTGCCTCTGCTTCTACCTCTGCCTCTGCCTCTGCCTTTGCCTCTGCCTCTGCCTCTACCTCTGCCTCTGCCTTTGCCTTTCCCTCTGCCTCTGTCTCTGCCTCTGTCTTTGCTCTGCCTCTGCCTCTACCTCTGCCTTTGCCTCTGCCTCTGCCTCTGCCTCTGCCTTTGCCTCTGCCTCTGCCTCTGGCTTTGCCTCTGCCTCTGCCTCTGCCTCTGCCTTAGCCTCTACCTCTGCCTCTGCCTCTGCCTCTGCCTCTGCCTTTGCCTCTGCCTCTGCCTTTGCCTCTGCCTCTGCCTCTGCCTTTGCCTCTGCCTCTGCCTGTGCCTCTGCCTTTGCCTCTGCCTGTGCCTGTGCCTCTGCCTCTGCCTTTGCCTCTGCCTCTGCCTTTGCCTCTGCCTCTGCCTCTGCCTACAGGTCTCTGCCTCTGCCTGCATGTCTCTGCCTGCATGTCTCTGCTTCTACCTCTGCCTTTGCCTCTGCCTCTGCCTCTGCCTTTCCCTCTGCCTCTGTCTCTGCCTTTGCCTCTGCCTCTGCCTTTGCCTCTGCCTCTGCCTCTGCCTTTGCCTCTGCCTCTGCCTCTGCCTTTGCCTCTGCCTTTGCCTCTGCCTCTGCCTTTGCCTCTGCCTCTGCCTTTGCCTCTGCCTCTGCCTCTGCCTCTGCCTGTGCCTCTGCCTCTGCCTCTGCCTCTGCCTCTGCCTTTGCCTCTGCCTCTGCCTTTGCCTCTGCCTCTGCCTCTGCCTCTGCCTTTGCCTCTACCTCTGCCTCTGCTTCTGACTTTGCCTCTGCCTCTGCCTCTACTTCTGCCTCTGCCTCTCCCTGCATGTCTCTGCCTCTGCCTCTGTCTCTGCCTCTGCCTTTGCCTCTGCCTCTGCCTCTGCCTCTGCCTTTACCTCTGCCTCTGCCTCTGCTTCTGCCTTTGCCTCTGCCTCTGCCTCTACCTCTGCCTCTGCCTCTCCCTGCATGTCTCTGCCTCTGCCTCTGTCTCTGCCTCTGCCTTTGCCTCTGCCTCTGCCTCTGCCTCTGCTTCATCCTCTGCCTCTGCCTCTGCCTCACTCTCTGCCTCTGCCTCTGCTTCTGCCTCTGCCTGCATGTCTCTGCTCTGCCTCTGCCTCTGCCTCTGTCTCTGTCTCTGTCTCTGCCTCTGCCTCTGCCTCTGCCTCGGCCTCTGCCTCTGCCTCTGCTTCTGCCTCTACTTCTGCCTCTGCCTGCATGTCTCTGCTTCTGCCTCTGCCTGCATGTCTCTGCCTCTGTCTCTGTCTCTGCCTCTGCCTCTGCCTCTGCCTCTATCTCTGTCTCTGCCTCTGCCTCTGCCTCTACTTCTGCCTCTGTCTCTGCCTTTGCCTCTGCCTCTGCCTCTGCCTCTGCTTCATCCTCTGCCTCTGCCTCTGCCTCTGCCTCTGCCTGCCTGTCCCTGCCTCTGCTTCTGTCTCTGCTTCTGCCTCTGCCTGCATGTCTCTGTCTCTGCCTCTGCCTCTGCCTCTGCTTCTGTCTCTGCCTCTGCCTTTGCCTCTGCCTTTGCCTCCGCCTCTGCTTCTGCTTCTGCCTCTGCCTTTCCCTCTGCCTCTGCCTCTGCCTCTGCTTCATCCTCTGCCTCTGCCTTTGCCTCTGCTTCTGCCTCTGCCTGCATGTCTCTGACTCTGACAATGCCTTTGCCTCTGCCTCTGTCTCTGTCTCTGCCTCTGCCTCTGCCTCTGCTTCTGCCTCTGCCTCTGCTTCTGCCTCTGCCTGCATTTCTCTGCCTCTGCCTGCATGTCTCTGTTTCTGCCTCTGCCTGCATGTCTCTGCTTCTGCCTCTGCCTGCATGTCTCTGCCTCTGCCTCTGCCTGCATTTCTCTGCTTCTGCCTGCATGTCTCTGCCTCTGCCTGCATGTCTCTGCTTATGCTTCTGCCTGCATGTATCTACCTTTGCCTGCATGTCTCTGCCTCTGCCTGCATGTCTCTGCTTCTGCTTCTGCCTCTGCTTCTGCCTCTGCCTGCATGTCTCTGCCTCTGTCTCTGTCTCTGCCTCTGCCGCTGCCGCTGCTTCTGCCTCTGTCTCTGCCTTTGCCTCTGCCTCTACCTCTGCTTCTGCTTCATCCTCTGGCTCTGCCTCTGCCTCTGCCTCTGCCTCTGCCTCTGCATCTGCCTCTGCCTGCATGTCACTGCCTCTGCCACTGTCTCTGCTTCTGCCTCTGCCTGCATGTCTCTGCCTCTGCCTCTGCCTCTGCCTCTGCTTCTGTTTCTGCCTCTGCCTCTGCCTTTGCCTCTGCCTCTGCTTCTGCTTCTGCCTCTGCCTTTGCCTCTGCCTCTGCCTCTGCTTCATCCTCTGCCTCTGCCTCTGCTTCTGCCTCTGCCTGCATGTCTCTGACTCTGTCTCTGCCTCTGCCTCTGCTTCTGTCTCTGTCTCTGCCTCTGCCTCTGCCTCTGCCTCTGCTTCTGCCTCTGCCTGCATGTTTCTGCCTCTGCCTCTGCCTCTGCCTCTGCTTCTGTCTCTGTCTCTGCCTCTACCTATGCCTCTGCTTCTGCCTCTGCCTCTGCTTCTGCCTCTGCCTGCATATTTCTGACTCTGCCTGCATGTCTCGGCTTCTGCCTCTGTCTGCATGTCTTTGCCTCTGCCTCTGCCTGCATTTCTCTGCCTCTGCCTGCATGTCTCTGCCTGCATGTCTCTGTTTCTGCCTCTGCCTGCATGTCTCTGCTTCTGCCTCTGCCTGCATTTCTCTGCCTCTGCCTGCATGTCTCGGCTTCTGCCTCTGCCTGCATGTCTCTACCTTTGCCTGCATGTCTCTGCCTCTGCCTGCATGTATCGGCTTCTGCCTCTGCCTGCATGTCTCTACCTTTGCCTGCATGTCTCTGCCTCTGCCTGCATGTTTCTGCCTCTGCTTCATCCTCTGCCTCTGCCTCTGCCTCTGCATCTGCCTCTGCCTGTATATCACTGCCTCTGCCTCTGTCTCTGCTTCTGCCTCTGCCTCTGCCTCTGCCTCTGCCTCTGCTTCTGTCTCTGCCTCTGCTTCTGCCTTTGCCTCTGCTTCTGCCTCCTCCTCTGTCTCTGTCTCTGCCTCTGCCTCGGCCTCTGCCTCTGCTTCTGCCTCTGCTTCTGCCTCTGCCTGCATGTCTCTGCTTCTGCCTCTGCCTGCATGTCTCTACCTCTGCCTGCATGTCTCTGCTTCTGCCTCTGCCTGCATGTCTCTGCCTCTGTCTCTGTCTCTGCCTCTGCCGCTGCCTCTGTTTCTGCCTCTGTCTCTGCCTTTACCTCTGCCTCTGCCTCTGCCTCTGCTTCATCCTCTGCCTTTGCCTCTGCCTCTGCCTCTGCCTCTGCCTCTGCATCTTTCTCTGCCTGCATGTCACTGCCTCTGCCTCTGTCTCTGCTTCTGCCTCTGCCTGCATGTCTCTGTCTCTGCCTCTGCCTCTGACTCTGCTTCTGTCTCTTCCTCTGCCTCTGTCTCTGCCTTTGCCTCTGCCTCTGCTTCTGCTTCTGCCTCTGCCTTTGCCTCTGCCTCTGCCTCTGCCTCTGCCTCTGCCTCTGCTTCTGCCTTTGCCTGCATGTCTCTGCCTCTGTCTCTGCCTCTGCCTCTGCCTCTGCCTCTGCTTCTGCCTTTGCCTCTGCTTCTGCCTCTGCCTGCATGTTTCTGCCTCTGCCTGCATGTCTCTGCCTCTGTCTCTGCCTCTGCTTCTGTCTCTGTCTCTGTCTCTGCCTCTGCCTCTGCTTCTGCTTCTGCCTCTGCCTCTGCCTTTGCCTCTGCCTTTAACTCTGCCTCTGCCTCTGCCTCTGTCTCTATCTCTGTCTCTGTCTCTGCCTCTGTCTCTGCCTCTGCTTCTGCTTCTGCCTCTGCCTCTGCCTCTGCCTCTGCTTCTGCCTTTGCCTGCATGTCTCTGCCTCTGCCTGTGCCTGCATGTCTCTGCTTCTGCTTCTGCCTGTATGTCTCTACCTTTGCCTGCATGTCTCTGCCTCTGACTGCATGTCTCTGCTTCTGCTTCTGCCTCTGCTTCTGCCTCTGCCTGCATGTCTCTGCTTCTGCCTCTGCCTGCATGTCTCTGCCTTTGTCTCTGTCTCTGCCTCTGCCGCTGCCGCTGCTTCTGCCTCTGTCTCTGCCTTTGCCTCTGCCTCTACCTCTGCTTCTGCTTCATCCTCTGCCTCTGCCTCGGCCTCTGCCTCTGCCTCTGCCTCTGCATCTGCCTCTGCCTGCATGTTACTGCCTCTGCCTCTGTCTCTTCTTCTGCCTCTGCCTGCATGTCTCTGCCTCTGCCTCTGCCTCTGCTTCTTTTTCTGCCTCTGCCTCTGCCTTTGCCTCTGCCTCTGCTTCTGTTTCTGCCTCTGCCTCTGCCTTTGCCTCTGCCTCTGCTTCTGCTTCTGCCTCTGCCTTTGCCTCTGCCTCTGCCTCTGCTTCATCCTCTGCCTCTGCCTCTGCCTCTGCCTCTGCTTGCATGTCTCTGCCTCTGTCTCTGCCTCTGCCTCTGCTTCTGTCTCTGTCTCTGCTTCTGCCTCTGCCTGCATGTTTCTGCTTCTGCCTGCATGTCTCTGTTTCTGCCTCTGCCTGCATGTCTCTGCTTCTGCCTCTGCCTGCATGTCTCTACCTTTGCCTGCATGTCTTTGCCTCTGCCTGCATGTTTCTGCCTCTGCTTCTGCCTCTGCCTCTGCCTCTGCCTCTGCTTCTGCCTCTGCCTCTGCCTTTGCCTCTGCCTCTGCCTCTGCCTCTGCCTCTGCCTCTGCCTGCATGTCTCTGCTTCTGCCTCTGCCTGCATGTTTCTGTCTCTGCCTCTGCCTGCATGTTTCTGTCTCTGCCTGCATGTCTCTGCTTCTGCCTCTGCCTGCATGTCTCTGTCTCTGCCTGCATGTCTCTGCTTCTGCCTCAGCCTGCATGTCTCTGCTTCTGCCTCTCTCTGCATGTTTATGTCTCTGCCTCTGCCTGCATGTCTCTGCCTCTGCCATCATGTCTCTGCTTCTATCTCTGCCTGCATGTTTATGTCTCTGCCTGTATTTCTCTGCTTCTGCCTCTGCCTGCATGTCTCTGCTTCTGCCTCTGCCTGCATGTCTCTGTCTTTGCCTCTGCCTGAATGTCTCTGCCTCTGCCTGCATGTCTCTGCCTTTGCCTCTGCCTGCATGTCTCTGCTTCTGCCTCTGCCTGCATGTCTCTGCCTCTGCCTCTGCCTGCATTTCTCTGCCTCTGCCTGCATGTCTCTGCCTCTGCCTGCATGTCTCTTCTTCTGCCTCTGCCTGCATGTCTCTGCCTCTGCCTGCATGTCTCTGCTTCTGCCTGCATGTTTCTGCCTTTGCCTCTGCTTGAATGTCTCTCTACTTCTGGCTCTGCCTGCATGTCTCTGCCTCTGCCTCTGCCTGCATGTCTCTGCTTCTGCCTCTGCCTGCATATCTCTGCCTCTGCCTCTGCCTGATGTCTCTGCTTCTGCCTCTGCCTGCATGTCTCTGCTTCTGCCTCTGCCTGCATGTCTCTGCCTCTGCCTGCTTGTCTCTGCTCCAGCCTCTGCCTGCATGTCTCTGCCTCTATCTCTGTCTCTGGCTCTACCTCTGCCTCTGCTTCTGCCTCTATCTCTGCCTTTGCCTCTGCCTCTGCCTCTGCCTCTGCTTCGTCCTCTGCCTCTGCCTCTGCCTCTGCCTCTGCCTCTGCCTCTGCCTGCATGTCACTGCCTATGCCTCTGTCTCTGCTTCTGCCTCTGCCTCTGCCTCTGCCTCTGCCTCTGCTTCTGTCTCTGCCTCTGCCTCTGCCTCTGCCTTTGCCTCTGCTTCTGCCTCTGCCTCTGTCTCTGTCTCTGCCTCTGCCTCTGCCTCTGCCTCGGCCTCGGCCTCTGCCTCTGCTTCTGCCTCTGCTTCTGCCTCTGCCTGCATGTCTCTGCTTCTGCCTCTGCCTGCATGTCTCTGCCTCTGCCTGCATGTCTCTGCCTCTGCCTGCATGTCTCTGCCTCTGCCTGCATGTCTCTGTTTCTGCCTCTGCCTGCATGTCTCTGCTTCTGCCTCTGCCTGCATTTCTCTGCCTCTGCCTGCATGTCTCTGCTTCTGCCTCTGCCTGCATGTCTCTGCCTCTGTCTCTGTCTCTGCCTCTGCCGCTGCCTCTGTTTCTGCCTCTGTCTCTGCCTTTACCTCTGCCTCTGCCTCTGCCTCTGCTTCATCCTCTGCTTCTGCCTCTGCCTGCATGTCACTGCCTCTGCCTCTGCCTCTGTCTCTGCTTCTGCCTCTGCCTGCATGTCTCTGCTTCTGGCTCTGCCTCTGCCTCTGCTTCTGTCTCTGCCTCTGCCTCTGCCTCTGCCTTTGTTTCTGCCTCTGCTTCTGCTTCTGCCTCTGCCTTTGCCTCTGCCTCTGCCTCTGCCTCTGCTTCAACCTCTGCCTCTGCCTCTGCCTCTGCCTCTGCTTCTGCATCTGCCTACATGTCTCTGCCTCTGTCTCTGCCTCTGCCTCATTCTCTGTTTCTGCCTCTGCCTCTGCCTCTGCTTCTGCCTCTGCCTCTGCTTCTGCCTCTGCCTGCATGTCTCTGCCTGCATGTCTCTGCCTGCATGTCTCTGCTTCTGCCTCTGCCTGCATGTGTCTGCCTCTGCTTCTGCCTGCATTTCTCTGCCTCTACCTGCATGTCTCTGCCTCTGCCTGCATGTCTCTACCTTTGCCTGCATGTCTCTGCCTCTGCCTCTGCCTGCATATATCTGCCTCTACCTCTGCCTGCGTGCCTCTGCTTCTGCCTCTGCCTCTGCCTCTGCCTCTGCCTCTGCTTCTGCCTCTGCCTCTGCCTTTGCCTCTGCCTCTGCCTCTGCCTCTGCTTCTGCCTCTGCCTGCATGTCTCTGCTTCTGCCTCTGCCTGCATGTCTCTGCCTCTGCCTGCATGTCTCTGCTTCTGCCTCTGCCTGCATGTTTCTGTCTCTGCCTGCATGTCTCTGCTTCTGCCTCTGCCTGCATGTCTCTGCCTCTGCCTGCATGTGTCTGCTTCTGCCTCTTCCTGCATGTCTCTGCCTCTGCCTCTGCCTGCATGTCTCTGCCTCTGCCTCTGCCTGCATGTCTCTGCTTCTGCCTCTGCCTGCATGTCTCTGCCTTTGCCTCTGCCTGCATGTCTCTGCTTCTGCCTCTGCCTGCATGTCTCTGCCTCTGCCTCTGCCTGCATTTCTCTGCCTCTGCCTGCATTTCTCTGCCTCTGCCTGCATGTCTCTGCCTCTGCCTGCATGTCTCTGCTTCTGCCTCTGCCTGCATGTCTCTACCTTTGCCTGCATGTCTCTGCCTCTGCCTGCATGTCTCTGCCTCTGCCTGCATGTCTCTGCCTCTGCCTCTGCCTCTGCCTCTGCTTCTGCCTCTGCCTGCATGTCTATGCCTCTGTCTCTGCCTCTGCCTCTCCCTCTGTCTCTGTCTCTGCCTCTGCCTCTGCCTCTTCTTCTGCCTCTGCCTGCATGTTTCTGCCTCTGCCTGCATGTCTCTGCCTCTGCCTCTGCCTCTGCTTCTGTCTCTGTCTCTGCCTCTGTCTCTGTCTCTGTCTCTGTCTCTGTCTCTGCCTCTGCCTCTGCTTCTGCTTCTGCTTCTGCCTCTGCCTCTGCCTCTGCCTTGCCTCTGCCTCTGCCTCTGTCTCTGCTTTGCCTCTGCTCTGCTTCTGCTCTGCCCTGCCTCTGCCTCTGCCTCTGCCTCTGCTTCTGCCTTGCCTGCATGTCTCTGCCTCTGTCTCTGCCTCTGCCTCTGTCTCTGCCTCTGCCTCTGTCTCTGCCTCTGCCTCTGCCTCTGCCTCTGCCTCTGCTTCTGCCTCTGCCTCTGCCATTGCCTCTGCCTCTGCCTCTGCCTCTGCCTCTGTCTATGTCTCTGCCTCTGCCTCTGCCTCTGCTTCTGCTTCTGCCTCTGCCTCTGCCTCTGCCTCTGCCTCTCTTCTGCCTCTGCCTGCATGTCTCTGCTTCTGCTTCTGCCTCTGCCTGCATGTCTCTGTTTCTGCTTCTGCCTCTGCTTCTGCCTCTGCCTGCATGTCTCTGCCTCTGTCTCTGTCTCTGCCTCTGCCGCTGCCGCTGCTTCTGCCTCTGTCTCTGCCTTTGCCTCTGCCTCTACCTCTGCTTCTGCTTCATCCTCTGCCTCTGCCTCGGCCTCTGCCTCTGCCTCTGCCTCTGCCTGCATGTCACTGCCTCTGCCTCTGTCTCTGCTTCTGCCTCTGCCTGCATGTCTATGCCTCTGCCTCTGCCTCTGCCTCTGCTTCTTTTTCTGCCTCTGCCTCTGCCTTTGCCTCTGCCTCTGCTTCTGCTTCTGCCTCTGCCTTTGCCTCTGCCTCTGCCTCTGCTTCATCCTCTGCCTCTGCCTCTGCTTCTGCCTCTGCCTGCATGTCTCTGGTTCTGCCTCTGCCTGCATGTCTCTGCCTCTGCCTCTGCCTGCATGTCTCTGCTTCTGCCTCTGCCTGCATGTCTCTGCTTCTGCCTCTGCCTGCATGTCTCTGCCTCTGCCTCTGCCTGCATGTCTCTGCTTCTGCCTCTGCCTGCATGTCTCTGCCTCTGTCTCTGTCTCTGCCTCTGCCTCTGACTCTGCTTCTGCCTCTGTCTCTGCCTTTGCCTCTGCTTCTGCCTTTGCCTCTGCTTCTACCTCTGCCTCTGCTTCATCCTCTGCCTCTGCCTCTGCCTCTGCCTCTGCCTCTGCATCTTCCTCTGCCTGCATGTCACTGTCTCTGCCTCTGTCTCTGCTTCTGCCTCTGCCTGCATGTCTCTGCCTCTGTCTCTGTCTCTGCCTCTGCCTCTGACTCTGCTTCTGCCTCTGTCTCTGCCTTTGCTTCTGCTTCTGCCTTTGCCTCTGCTTCTGCCTCTGCCTCTGCTTCATCCTCTGCCTCTGCCTCTGCCTCTGCCTCTGCCTCTGCCTCTGCCTCTGCATCTTCCTCTGCCTGCATGTCACTGTCTCTGCTTCTGTCTCTGCTTCTGCCTCTGCCTGCATGTCTCTGCCTCTGTCTCTGCTTCTGCCTCTGCCTTTGCCTCTGCTTCTGCCTCTGCCTCTGTCTCTGTCTCTGTCTCTGCCTCTGCCTCTGCCTCTGCCTCGGCCTCTACCTCTGCTTCTGCCTCTTCTTCTGCCTCTGCCTGCATGTCTCTGCTTCTGCCTCTGACTGCATGTCTCTGCTTCTGCCTGCATGTCTCTGCTTCTGCCTGCATATTTCTGCTTCTGCCTCTGCCTTTGCCTCTGCTTCTGCCTCTGCCTGCATGTCTCTGCTTCTGCCTGCATATTTCTGCTTCTGCCTCTGCCTTTGCCTCTGCTTCTGCCTCTGCCTGCATGTCTCTGCTTCTGCCTCTGCCTGCATGTCTCTGCCTCTGCCTCTGCCTTTGCCTCTGCTGCTGCCTCTGCCTCTGTATCTGTCTCTGCCTCTGTCTCTGCCTCTGTCTCTGTCTCTGCCTCTGCCGCTGCCTTTGCTTCTGCCTCTGTCTCTGCCTTTGCCTATGCCTCTGCCTTTGCCTCTGCCTCTGCCACTGCATCTGCCTCTGCCTGCATGTCACTGCCTCTGCCTCTGTCTCTGCTTCTGCCTCTGCCTGCATGTCTCTGCCTCTGTCTCTGCCTCTGCCTCTCCCTCTGTCTCTGTCTCTGCCTCTGCCTCTGCCTCTGCTTCTGCCTCTGCCTCTGCTTCTGCCTCTGCCTGCATGTTTCTGCCTCTGCCTGCGTGTCTCTGCCTCTGTCTCTGCCTCTGCTTCTGTCTCTGTCTCTGTCTCTGTCTCTGCCTCTGCCTCTGCCTCTGCTTCTGCTTCTGCTTCTGCCTCTGCCTCTGCCTCTGCCTTTGCCTCTGCCTCTGCCTCTGCCTCTGTCTCTGTCTCTGCCTCTGCTTCTGCTTCTGCTTCTGCCTCTGCCTCTGCCTCTGCCTCTGCCTCTGCTTCTGCCTTTGCCTGCATGTCTCTACCTCTGCCTGCATGTCTCTGCCTCTGCCTCTGCCTGCATGTCTCTGCTTTTGCTTCTGCTTGCATGTCTCTACCTTTGCCTGCATGTCTCTGCCTCTGCCTGTATGTCTCTGCTTCTGCTTCTGCCTCTGCTTCTGCCTCTGCCTGCATGTCTCTGCTTCTGCATCTGCCTCTGCTTCTAACTCTGCCTGCATGTCTCTGTCTCTGTCTCTGTTTCTGCCTCTGCCGCTGCCGCTGCTTCTGCCTCTGTCTCTGCCTCTGCCTCTGCCTCTGCTTCTGCTTCTCTGCCTCTGCCTCTGCCTCTGCCTCTGCCTCTGCCTCTGCCTCTGCCTCTGCTCTGCCTCTGCCTCTGCTTCATCCTCTGCCTCTGCCTCTGCCTCTGCCTCTGCCTCTGCTTCTGCCTCTGCCTCTGTCTCTGCTTCTGCCTCTGCTTCTGCTTCTGCCTCTGCCTCTGTCTCTGCCTCTGCCTTTGCCTCTGCCTCTGCCTGCTGTCTCTGCTTCTGCTTCTGCCTCTGCCTGCATGTCTCTGTCTGCTCTGCCTCTGCTTCTGCCTCTGCCTCTGTCTCTGCCTCTGCCTCTGCTCTGTCTCTGCCTCTGCCTGCTGCCTCTGCTTCTGCCTCTGTCTCTGCCTCTGCCTCTGCCTCTGCCTCTGCTTCTGCCTCTGCCTCTGCTTCTGCCTCTGCCTCTGCCTCTGCTTCTGCCTCTGCCTGCATGTCTCTGCCTCTGCCTCTGTCTCTGCTTCTGCCTCTGCCTGCATGTCTCTGCCTCTGCCTCTGCCTGCATGTCTCTCTGCCTCTGCCTCTGCCTCTGCCTCTGCCTCTGCTTCTGCTTCTGCCTCTGCCTCTGCCTCTGCCTCTGCCTCTGCTTCTGCCTCTGCCTCTGCCTCTGCTTCTGCCTCTGCCTGCATGTCTCTGCTTCTGCCTCTGCCTGCATGTCTCTGCCTCTGCCTCTGCCTGCATGTCTCTGCTTCTGCCTCTGCCTGCATGTCTCTGCTTCTGCCTCTGCCTGCATGTCTCTGCTCTGCCTCTGCCTGCATGTCTCTGCTTCTGCCTCTGCCTGCATGTCTCTGCTTCTGCCTCTGCCTGCATGTCTCTGCTTCTGCCTCTGCCTGCATGTCTCTGCCTCTGCCTCTGCCTGCATGTCTCTGCCTCTGCCTGCATGTCTCTGCTTCTGCCTCTGCCTGCATGTCTCTGCTCTGCCTCTGCCTGCATGTCTCTGCCTCTGCCTGCATGTCTCTGCTTCTGCCTCTGCCTGCATGTCTCTGCTTCTGTCTCTGTCTCTGCCTCTGCCTGCATGTCTCTGCTTCTGCCTCTGCCTCTGCCTGTGCTCTGCTTCTGCCTCTGCCTGCATGTCTCTGCCTCTGCCTCTGCCTCTGCCTCTGCTCTGCCTCTGCCTCTGCCTCTGCTCTGCCTCTGCCTGCATGTCTCTGCCTCTGCCTCTGTCTCTGCTTCTGCCTCTGCCTGCATGTCTCTGCCTCTGCTCTGCTCTGCCTCTGCCTCTGCTCTGCTCTGCTCTGTCTCTGCCTTCTGCCTCTGCTTCTGCCTCTGCCTCTGCTTCTGCCTCTGCCTGCATGTCTCTGCCTCTGCCTCTGCCTCTGCCTCTGCTTCTGCCTCTGCCTCTGCCTCTGCTCTGCCTCTGCCTGCATGTCTCTGCTCTCTGCCTCTGTCTCTGCTTCTGCCTCTGCCTGCATGTCTCTGCCTCTGTCTCTGCTCTGCCTCTGCCTCTGCCTCTGTCTCTGCTCTGCTCTGCCTCTGCCTCTGCTTCTGCCTCTGTCTCTGCCTCTGCCTCTGCCTCTGCCTCTGCCTCTGCCTCTGCCTCTGCCTCTGCCTCTGCCTCTGCCTCTGTCTCTGCTTCTGCCTCTGCCTGCTGTCTCTGCTTCTGCCTCTGCCTGCTGCCTCTGTCTCTGCCTCTGCCTCTGTCTCTGCTTCTGCCTCTGCCTCTGCCTCTGCTCTGCTCGCTCTGCCTCTGCCTCTGCCTCTGCTCTCTGCTTCTGCCTCTGCCTTTGCCTCTGCTCTGCCTCTGCCTGCTGTCTCTTCTGCCTCTGCCTCTGCCTCTGCTTCTGCCTCTGCCTGCTGTCTCTGCCTCTGCCTCTGCCTCTGCTCTGCTTGCCTCTGCCTGCTGCCTCTGCCTCTGCCTCTGCTCTGCCTCTGCCTCTGCCTCTGCCTTCTGCCTCTGCCTGCATGTCTCTGCCTCTGCCTCTGTCTCTGCTCTGCTCTGCCTCTGCTTTGCCTCTGCCTCTGCCTCTGCTTCTGCCTCTGCCTCTGCTCTCTGCCTTTGCCTCTGCCTCTGTCTCTGCCTCTGCCTGCTGCCTCTGCCTTTGCCTCTGCCTGCTGCCTCTGCCTTCTGCCTCTGCCTGCTGTCTCTGCCTCTGCCTCTGCCTTGCTCTCCTCTGCCTCTGCCTTCATGTCTCTGCCTCTGCCTGCTGTCTCTGCCTTCTGCCTCTGCCTGCATGTCTCTGCCTCTGCCTGCTGTCTCTGCCTCTGCCTGCATGCCTCTGCCTTTGCCTCTGCCTCTGTCTCTGCCTTCTGCCTCTGCCTCTGTCTCTGCCTCTGCCTCTGCCTCTGCTCTCTGCTCTCTGCCTCTGCCTCTGCCTCTGCCTCTGCCTCTGCCTGCATGTCCTCTGCCTCTGCTCTGCCTGCTGCCTCTGCCTCTGCCTCTGTCTCTGCCTCTGCCTCTGCCTCTGCTTCTGCCTCTGCCTCTGCCTCTGCCTCTGCCTCTGCCTCTGCCTCTGCTTCTGCCTCTGCCTCTGCCTCTGCCTCTGCCTCTGCCTCTGCCTGCATGTCTCTGCCTCTGCCTCTGTCTCTGCTTCTGCCTCTGCCTCTGCTTCTGCCTCTACCTCTGACTCTGCCTTTGCCTCTGCCTCTGCCTTTGCCTCTGCCTCTGCCTCTGCCTCTGCCTCTGTCTCTGCCTCTGCCTCTGCCTCTGCCTCTGCCTCTGCCTCTGCTTCTGCCTCTGCCTCTGCCTCTGCCTGCATGTCTCTGCTTCTGCCTCTGCCTGCATGTCTCTGCCTCTGCCTGCATGTCTCTGCTTCTGCCTCTGCCTGCATGTCTCTGCCTCTGTCTCTGTCTCTGCCTCTGCCGCTGCCTCTGTCTCTGCCTCTGCCTCTGCCTTTCCTCTGCCTCTGCCTCTGCCTCTGCTTCTGCCTCTGCCTCTGCCTCTGCCTCTGCCTCTGCTCTGCCTCTGCCTCTGTCTCTGCCTCTGTCTCTGCCTCTGCCTCTGCCTCTGCCTCTGCCTCTGCCTCTGACTCTGTCTCTGCCTCTATCTCTGACTCTGCCTCTGTCTCTGCCTCTGCCTCTGCCTCTGCCTCTGCCTCTGCCTCTGCCTCTGCTTCTGCCTCTGCCTCTGCCTCTGCCTCTGCCTCTGCCTCTGCCTCTGCCTCTGCTTCTGCCTCTGCCTGCATGTCTCTGCCTCTGCCTCTGCCTCTGCCTCTGCCTCTGCCTCTGCTTCTGCCTTTGCCTCTGCTTCTGCCTCTGCCTGCTGCTTCTGCCTCTGCCTGCATGTCTCTGCCTCTGCCTCTGCCTCTGCTTCTGTCTCTGTCTCTGTCTCTGCCTCTGCCTCTGCTTCTGCTTCTGCCTCTGCCTCTGCATTTGCCTCTGCCTTTGCCTCTGCCTCTGCCTCTGCCTCTGTCTCTATCTCTGTCTCTGCCTCTGCCTCTGTCTCTGCCTCTGCCTCTGCTTCTGCCTCTGCCTCTGCCTCTGCCTCTGCTTCTGCCTCTGCCTGCATGTCTCTGCCTCTGCCTCTGCCTGCATGTCTCTGCTTCTGCTTCTGCCTGCATGTCTCTACCTTTGCCTGCATGTCTCTGCCTCTGCCTGCATGTCTCTGCTTCTGCTTCTGCCTCTGCCTCTGCCTCTGCCTGCATGTCTCTGCTTCTGCCTCTGCCTGCATGTCTCTGCCTCTGTCTCTGTCTCTGCCTCTGCCGCTGCCGCTGCTTCTGCCTCTGTCTCTGCCTTTGCCTCTGCCTCTACCTCTGCTTCTGCTTCATCCTCTGCTCTGCCTCTGCCTCTGCCTCTGCCTCTGCCTCTGCATCTGCCTCTGCCTGCATGTTACTGCCTCTGCCTCTGTCTCTTCTGCCTCTGCCTGCATGTCTCTGCCTCTGCCTCTGCCTCTGCTTCTTTTCTGCCTCTGCCTCTGCCTTGCCTCTGCCTCTGCTTCTGTTTCTGCCTCTGCCTCTGCCTCTGCCTCTGCCTCTGCTTCTGCTTCTGCCTCTGCCTTTGCCTCTGCCTCTGCCTCTGCTTCATCCTCTGCCTCTGCCTCTGCTTCTGCCTCTGCCTGCATGTCTCTGCCTCTGTCTCTGCCTCTGCCTCTGCTTTTGTCTCTGTCTCTGCTTCTGCCTCTGCCTGCATGTTTCTGCTTCTGCCTGCATGTCTCTGTTTCTGCCTCTGCCTGCATGTCTCTGCTTCTGCCTCTGCCTGCATATCTCTACCTTTGCCTGCATGTCTTTGCCTCTGCCTGCATGTTTCTGCCTCTGCTTCTGCCTCTGCCTCTGCCTCTGCCTCTGCTTCTGCCTCTGCCTGCATGTCTCTGCCTCTGCCTCTGCCTCTGCCTCTGCTTCTTTTCTGCCTGCTTCTCTGCCTCTGCCTGCTGCTCTCTGCCTCTGCTCTGCTCTGCCTTCTGCCTCTGCCTCTGCCTCTGCTTCTCTGCCTCTGCCTCTGCTTCTGCCTCTGCCTGCATGTCTCTGCTTCTGCCTCTGCCTGCATGTCTCTGCCTCTGCCTGCATGTCTCTGCTTCTGCCTCTGCCTGCATGTCTCTGCTTCTGCCTCTGCCTGCATGTCTCTGCCTCTGCCTCTGCCTGCATGTCTCTGCTTCTGCCTCTGCCTGCATGTCTCTGCCTCTGTCTCTGTCTCTGCCTCTGCCTCTGCTCTGCTTCTGCCTCTGTCTCTGCCTTGCCTCTGCTTCTGCCTTCTGCCTCTGCTTCTGCCTCTGCCTCTGCTTCTGCCTCTGCCTCTGCTTCTGCCTCTGCCTCTGCCTCTGCTTCTGCCTCTGCCTGCATGTCACTGTCTCTGCCTCTGTCTCTGCTTCTGCCTCTGCCTGCATGTCTCTGCCTCTGCCTCTGTCTCTGCTTATGCCTCTTCCTGCATATCTCTGCCTCTGCCTCTGTCTCTGCCTCTGCTTCTGTCTCTGCCTCTGCCTCTGCCTCTGCCTTTGCCTTTGCCTCTGCCTCTGCCTCTGCCTCTGCTTCATCCTCTGCCTCTGCCTCTGCCTCTGCCTCTGCTTCTGCCTCTGCCTGCATGTCTCTGCCTCTGCCTCTGCTTCTGCTCTCTGCTTCTGCCTCTGCCTCTGCCTCTGCCTCTGCCTCTGCTCTGCCTCTGCCTGCATGTCTCTGCTTCTGATCTGCCTCTGCCTGCATGTCTCTGTTTCTGCTTCTGCCTCTGCTTCTGCCTCTGCCTGCATGTCTCTGCCTCTGTCTCTGTCTCTGCCTCTGCCTGCTGCCTCTGCTTCTGCCTCTGTCTCTGCCTTTGCCTCTGCCTCTACCTCTGCTTCTTCTTCATCCTCTGCCTCTGCCTCGCCTCTGCCTCTGCCTCTGCCTCTGCCTCTGCCTGCATGTCACTGCCTCTGCCTCTGTCTCTGCTTCTGCCTCTGCCTGCATGTCTCTGCTCTCTGCCTCTGCTTCTGCCTCTGCTCTATTTCTGCCTCTGCCTCTGCCTTTGCCTCTGCCTCTGCTTCTGCTCTGCCTCTGCCTCTGCCTCTGCCTCTGCCTCTGCTCATCCTCTGCCTCTGACTCTGCTTCTGCCTCTGCCTGCATGTCTCTGCTTCTACCTCTGCCTGCATGTCTCTGCCTCTGCCTCTGCCTGCATGTCTCTGCTTCTGCCTCTGCCTGCATGTCTCTGCTTCTGCCTCTGCCTGCATGTCTCTGCCTCTGCCTCTGCCTGCATGTCTCTGCCTCTGCCTGCATGTCTCTGCTTCTGCCTCTGCCTGCATGTCTCTGCTTCTGCCTCTGCCTGCATGTCTCTGCCTCTGCCTCTGCCTGCATGTCTCTGCTTCTGCCTCTGCCTGCATGTCTCTGCCTCTGTCTCTGTCTCTGCCTCTGCCTCTGACTCTGCTTCTGCCTCTGTCTCTGCCTTTGCCTCTGCTTCTGCCTTTGCCTCTGCTTCTGCCTCTGCCTCTGCTTCTGCCTCTGCCTCTGCCTCTGCCTCTGCCTCTGCATCTTCCTCTGCCTGCATGTCACTGTCTCTGCCTCTGTCTCTGCTTCTGCCTCTGCCTGCATGTCTCTGCCTCTGTCTCTGTCTCTGCCTCTGCCTCTGACTCTGCTTCTGCCTCTGTCTCTGCCTTTGCCTCTGCTTCTGCCTTTGCCTCTGCTTCTGCCTCTGCCTCTGCTTCATCCTCTGCCTCTGCCTCTGCCTCTGCCTCTGCCTCTGCCTCTGCCTCTGCATCTTCCTCTGCCTGCATGTCACTGTCTCTGCCTCTGTCTCTGCTTCTGCCTCTGCCTGCATGTCTCTGCCTCTGTCTCTGCTTCTGCCTCTGCCTTTGCCTCTGCTTCTGCCTCTGCCTCTGCCTCTGTCTCTGTCTCTGTCTCTGCCTCTGCCTCTGCCTCTGCCTCGGCCTCTACCTCTGCTTCTGCCTCTTCTTCTGCCTCTGCCTGCATGTCTCTGCTTCTGCCTCTGACTGCATGTCTCTGCTTCTGCCTGCATGTCTCTGCTTCTGCCTGCATGTCTCTGCTTCTGCCTGCATGTCTCTGCTTCTGCCTCTGCCTTGCCTCTGCTTCTGCCTCTGCCTGCATGTCTCTGCCTCTGCCTGCATGTCTCTGCTTCTGCCTCTGCCTTTGCCTCTGCTTCTGCCTCTGCCTGCATGTCTTTGCTTCTGCCTCTGCCTGCATGTCTCTGCTCTGCCTCTGCCTGCATGTCTCTGCCTCTGCCTCTGCCTTTGCCTCTGCTGCTGCCTCTGCCTCTGTCTCTGTCTCTGCCTCTGTCTCTGCCTCTGTCTCTGTCTCTGCCTCTGCCGCTGCCTTTGCTTCTGCCTCTGTCTCTGCCTTTGCCTATGCCTCTGCCTTTGCCTCTGCCTCTGCCACTGCATCTGCCTCTGCCTGCATGTCACTGCCTCTGCCTCTGTCTCTGCTTCTGCCTCTGCCTGCATGTCTCTGCCTCTGTCTCTGCCTCTGCCTCTCCCTCTGTCTCTGTCTCTGCCTCTGCCTCTGCCTCTGCCTCTGCTTCTGCCTCTGCCTCTGCTTCTGCCTCTGCCTGCATGTTTCTGCCTCTGCCTGCGTGTCTCTGCCTCTGTCTCTGCCTCTGCTTCTGTCTCTGTCTCTGTCTCTGCCTCTGCCTCTGCTTCTGCCTCTGCTTCTGCTTCTGCCTCTGCCTCTGCCTCTGCCTCTGCCTCTGCCTCTGCTTCTGCCTTTGCCTTTGCCTCTGCCTCTGCCTCTGCCTCTGCTTCGTCCTCTGCCTCTGCCTCTGCCTCTGCCTCTGCTTCTGCCTCTGCCTGCATGTCTCTGCTTCTGCTTCTGCCTCTGCCTGCATGTCTCTGTTTCTGCTTCTGCCTCTGCTTCTGCCTCTGCCTGCATGTCTCTGCCTCTGTCTCTGTCTCTGCCTCTGCCGCTGCCGCTGCTTCTGCTCTGTCTCTGCCTTTGCCTCTGCCTCTACCTCTGCTTCTGCTTCATCCTGCCTCTGCCTCGGCCTCTGCCTCTGCCTCTGCCTCTGCCTGCATGTCACTGCCTCTGCCTCTGTCTCTGCTTCTGCCTCTGCCTGCATGTCTCTGCCTCTGCCTCTGCCTCTGCCTCTGCTTCTATTTCTGCCTCTGCCTCTGCCTTTGCCTCTGCTTGCTTCTGCTCTGCCTCTGCTTTGCCTCTGCCTCTGCCTCTGCTTCATCCTCTGCCTCTGCTCTGCTTCTGCCTCTGCCTGCATGTCTCTGCTTCTACCTCTGCCTGCATGTCTCTGCTCTGCCTCTGCCTGCATGTCTCTGCTTCTGCCTCTGCCTGCATGTCTCTGCTTCTGCCTCTGCCTGCATGTCTCTGCCTCTGCCTCTGCCTGCATGTCTCTGCTTCTGCCTCTGCCTGCATTTCTCTGCTTCTGCCTCTGCCTGCATGTCTCTGCCTCTGCCTCTGCCTGCATGTCTCTGCCTCTGCCTCTGCCTGCATGTCTCTGCATCTGCCTGCATGTCTCTGCTTCTGCCTCTGCCTGCATGTCTCTGCTTCTGCCTCTGCCTGCATGTCTCTGCCTCTGCCTCTGCCTGCATGTCTCTGCTTCTGCCTCTGCCTGCATGTCTCTGCCTCTGTCTCTGTCTCTGCCTCTGACTCTGACTCTGCTTCTGCCTCTGTCTCTGCCTTTGCCTCTGCTTCTGCCTTTGCCTCTGCTTCTGCCTCTGCCTCTGCTTCATCCTCTGCCTCTGCCTCTGCCTCTGCCTCTGCCTCTGCATCTTCCTCTGCCTGCATGTCACTGTCTCTGCCTCTGTCTCTGCTTCTGCCTCTGCCTGCATGTCTCTGCCTCTGTCTCTGTCTCTGCCTCTGCCTCTGCTCTGCTTCTGCCTCTGTCTCTGCCTTTGCCTCTGCTTCTGCCTCTGCCTCTGCTTCTGCCTCTGCCTCTGCTCATCCTCTGCCTCTGCCTCTGCCTCTGCCTCTGCTCTGCCTCTGCCTCTGCATCTTCCTCTGCCTGCATGTCACTGTCTCTGCCTCTGTCTCTGCTTCTGCCTCTGCCTGCATGTCTCTGCCTCTGCTCTGCTTCTGCCTCTGCCTTTGCCTCTGCTTCTGCCTCTGCCTCTGTCTCTGTCTCTGTCTCTGCCTCTGCCTCTGCCTCTGCCTCGCCTCTACCTCTGCTTTCTGCCTCTTCTTCTGCCTCTGCCTGCATGTCTCTGCTTCTGCCTCTGACTGCATGTCTCTGCTTCTGCCTGCATGTCTCTGCTTCTGCCTGCATGTCTCTGCTTCTGCCTGCATGTCTCTGCTTCTGCCTCTGCCTTTGCCTCTGCTTCTGCCTCTGCCTTCATGTCTCTGCCTCTGCCTGCATGTCTCTGCTTCTTCCTCTGCCTTTGCCTCTGCTTCTGCCTCTGCCTGCATGTCTTTGCTTCTGCCTCTGCCTGCATGTCTCTGCTTCTGCCTCTGCCTGCATGTCTCTGCCTCTGCCTCTGCCTTTGCCTCTGCTGCTGCCTCTGCCTCTGTCTCTGTCTCTGCCTCTGTCTCTGCCTCTGTCTCTGTCTCTGCCTCTGCCGCTGCCTTTGCTTCTGCCTCTGTCTCTGCCTTTGCCTATGCCTCTGCCTTTGCCTCTGCCTCTGCCACTGCATCTGCCTCTGCCTGCATGTCACTGCCTCTGCCTCTGTCTCTGCTTCTGCCTCTGCCTGCATGTCTCTGCCTCTGTCTCTGCCTCTGCCTCTCCCTCGTCTCTGTCTCTGCCTCTCCCTCTGCCTCTGCCTCTGCTTCTGCCTCTGCCTCTGCTTCTGCCTCTGCCTGCATGTTCTGCCTCTGCCTGCGTGTCTCTGCCTCTGTCTCTGCCTCTGCTTCTGTCTCTGTCTCTGTCTCTGTCTCTGTCTCTGTCTCTGCCTCTGCCTCTGCCTCTGCCTCTGCTTCTGCTTCTGCCTCTGCCTCTGCCTCTGCCTCTGCCTTTGCCTCTGCCTCTGCCTCTGCCTTTGCCTTTGCCTCTGCCTCTGCCTCTGCCTTTGCTTCATCCTCTGCCTCTGCCTCTGCCTCTGCCTCTGCTTCTGCCTCTGCCTGCATGTCTCTGCCTCTGCCTCTGCTTCTGCTTCTGCTTCTGCCTCTGCCTCTGCCTCTGCCTCTGCCTCTGCTTCTGCCTCTGCCTGCATGTCTCTGCTTCTGCTTCTGCCTCTGCCTGCATGTCTCTGTTTCTGCTTCTGCCTCTGCTTCTGCCTCTGCCTGCATGTCTCTGCCTCTGTTTCTGTCTCTGCCTCTGCCGCTGCCGCTGCTTCTGCCTCTGTCTCTGCCTTTGCTCTACCTCTACCTCTGCTTCTGCTTCATCCTCTGCCTCTTCCTCGGCCTCTGCCTCTGCCTCTGCCTCTGCCTGCATGTCACTGCCTCTGCCTCTGTCTCTGCTTCTGCCTCTGCCTGCATGACTCTGCCTCTGCCTCTGCCTCTGCCTCTGCTTCTATTTCTGCCTCTGCCTCTGCCTTTGCCTCTGCCTCTGCTTCTGCTTCTGCCTCTGCCTTTGCCTCTGCCTCTGCCTCTGCTTCATCCTCTGCCTCTGACTCTGCTTCTGCCTCTGCCTGCATGTCTCTGCTTCTACCTCTGCCTGCATGTCTCTGCCTCTGCCTCTGCCTGCATGTCTCTGCTCTGCCTCTGCCTGCATGTCTCTGCTTCTGCCTCTGCCTGCATGTCTCTGCCTCTGCTCTGCCTGCATGTCTCTGCTTCTGCCTCTGCCTGCATGTCTCTGCTTCTGCTCTGCCTGCATGTCTCTGCTCTGCCTCTGCCTGCATGTCTCTGCCTCTGCCTCTGCCTGCATGTCTCTGCATCTGCCTGCATGTCTCTGCTTCTGCCTCTGCCTGCATGTCTCTGCTTCTGCCTCTGCCTGCATGTCTCTGCCTCTGCCTCTGCTGCATGTCTCTGCTTCTGCCTCTGCCTGCATGTCTCTGCCTCTGTCTCTGTCTCTGCCTCTGACTCTGACTCTGCTTCTGCCTCTGTCTCTGCCTTTGCCTCTGCTTCTGCCTTGCCTCTGCTTCTGCCTCTGCCTCTGCTTCATCCTCTGCCTCTGCCTCTGCCTCTGCCTCTGCCTCTGCATCTTCCTCTGCCTGCATGTCACTGTCTCTGCCTCTGTCTCTGCTTCTGCCTCTGCCTGCATGTCTCTGCCTCTGTCTCTGTCTCTGCCTCTGCCTCTGACTCTGCTTCTGCCTCTGTCTCTGCCTTTGCCTCTGCTTCTGCTTTGCCTCTGCTTCTGCCTCTGCCTCTGCTTCATCCTCTGCCTCTGCCTCTGCCTCTGCCTCTGCCTCTGCCTCTGCCTCTGCATCTTCCTCTGCCTGCATGTCACTGTCTCTGCCTCTGTCTCTGCTTCTGCCTTTGCCTGCATGTCTCTGCCTCTGTCTCTGCTTCTGCCTCTGCCTTTGCCTCTGCTTCTGCCTCTGCCTCTGTCTCTGTCTCTGTCTCTGCCTCTGCCTCTGCCTCTGCCTCGACCTCTACCTCTGCTTCTGCCTCTTCTTCTGCCTCTGCCTGCATGTCTCTGCTTCTGCCTCTGCCTGCATGTCTCTGCTTCTGCCTGCATGTCTCTGCTCTGCCTGCATGTCTCTGCTTCTGCCTGCATGTCTCTGCTTCTGCCTCTGCCTTTGCCTCTGCTTCTGCCTCTGCCTGCATGTCTCTGCCTCTGCCTGCATGTCTCTGCTTCTGCTTCTGCCTCTGCCTCTGCTTCTGCCTCTGCCTGCTGTCTTGCTTCTGCCTCTGCCTGCATGTCTCTGCTTCTGCCTCTGCCTGCATGCTCTCTGCCTCTGCCTCTGCCTTTGCCTCTGCTGCTGCCTCTGCCTCTGTCTCTGTCTCTGCCTCTGTCTCTGCCTCTGTCTCTGTCTCTGCCTCTGCCGCTGCCTTTGCTTCTGCCTCTGTCTCTGCCTTTGCCTATGCCTCTGCCTTGCCTCTGCCTCTGCCACTGCATCTGCTCTGCCTGCATGTCACTGCCTCTGCCTCTGTCTCTGCTTCTGCCTCTGCCTGCATGTCTCTGCCTCTGTCTCTGCCTCTGCCTCTCCCTCTGTCTCTGTCTCTGCCTCTGCCTCTGCCTCTGCTTCTGCCTCTGCCTCTGCTTCTGCCTCTGCCTGCATGTTTCTGCCTCTGCCTGCGTGTCTCTGCCTCTGTCTCTGCCTCTGCTTCTGTCTCTGTCTCTGTCTCTGCCTCTGCCTCTGCCTCTGCCTCTGCCTCTGCTTCTGCTTCTGCCTCTGCCTCTGCCTCTGCCTCTGCCTTTGCCTCTGCCTCTGCCTCTGTCTCTGTCTCTGCCTCTGCCTCTGCTTCTGCTTCTGCTTCTGCCTCTGCCTCTGCCTCTGCCTCTGCCTCTGCTTCTGCCTTTGCCTGCATGTCTCTGCCTCTGCCTGCATGTCTCTGCCTCTGCCTCTGCCTGCATGTCTCTGCTTCTGCTTCTGCCTGCATGTCTCTACCTTGCCTGCATGTCTCTGCATCTGCCTGTATGTCTCTGCTTCTGCTTCTGCCTCTGCTTCTGCCTCTGCCTGCATGTCTCTGCTTCTGCTTCTGCCTCTGCTTCTAACTCTACCTGCATGTCTCTGCCTCTGTCTCTGTTTCTGACTCTCCGCTGCCGCTGCTTCTGCCTCTGTCTCTGCCTTTGCCTCTGCCTCTACCTCTGCTTCTGCTTTATCCTCTGCCTCTGCCTCGGCCTCTGCCTCTGCCTCTGCCTCTGCATCTGCCTCTGCCTACATGTCACTGCCTCTGCCTCTGTCTCTGCTTCTGCCTCTGCCTGCATGTCTCTGCCTCGGCCTCTGCCTCTGCCTCTGCTTCTGTTTCTGCCTCTGCCTCTGCCTTTGCCTCTGCCTCTGCTTCTGCTTCTGCCTCTGCCTTTGCTTCTGCCTCTGCCTCTGCTTCATCCTCTGCCTCTTCCTCTGCTTCTGCCTCTGCCTGCATGTCTCTGCCTCTGTCTCTGCCTCTGCCTCTGCTTCTGTCTCTGTCTCTGCCTCTGCCTCTGCCTCTGCCTCTGCTTCTGCCTCTGCCTGCATGTTTCTGCCTCTGCCTGCATGTCTCTGTTTCTGCCTCTGCCTGCATGTTTCTGCCTCTGCCTCTGCCTGCATTTCTCTGCCTCTGCCTGCATGTCTCTGCCTCTGCCTGCATGTCTCTGCTTCTGCCTCTGCCTGCATGTCTCGGCTTCTGCCTCTGCCTGCATGTCTCTACCTTTGCCTGCATGTCTCTGCCTCTGCCTGCATGTTTCTGCTTCTGCTTCTGCCCCTGCCTCTGCCTCTGCCTCTGCTTCTGCCTCTGCCTCTGCCTTTGCCTCTGCCTCTGCCTCTGCCTCTGCATCTGCCTCAGCCTGCATGTCTCTGCTTCTGCCTCTGCCTGCATGTTTATGTCTCTGCCTCTGCCTGCATGTCTCTGCTTCTGCCTGCATGTCTCTGCTTCTGCCTCTGCCTGCATGTCTCTGCCTCTGCCTGCATGTCTGCTTCTGCGTCAGCCTGCATGTCTCTGCTTCTGCCTCTGCCTGCATGTCTCTGCCTCTGCCTGCATGTCTCTGCTTCTGCCTCTGCCTGCATGTTTATGTCTCTGCCTCTGCCTGCATGTCTCTGCTCTGCCTGCATGTCTCTGCTTCTGCCTCTGCCTGCATGTTTATGTCTCTGCCTGCATGTCTCTGCTTCTACCTCTGCCTGCATGTCTCTGCTTCTGCCTCTGCCTGCATGTTTATGTCTCTGCCTGCATGTCTCTGCTTCTGCCTCTGCCTGCATGTCTCTGCTTCTGCCTCTGCCTGCATGTCTCTGCTTCTGCCTCTGCCTGCATGTCTCTACCTTGCCTGCATGTCTCTGCCTCTGCCTGCATGTCTCTACCTTGCTGCATGTCTCTGCCTCTGCCTGCATGTCTCTGCCTCTGTCTCTGTTCTGCCTCTGCCTCTGCCTCTGCTTCTGCCTCTGTCTTTGCCTCTGCCTCTGCCTCTGCCTCTGCTTCATCCTCTGCCTCTGCCTCTGCCTCTGCCTCTGCCTCTGCCTGCATGTCACTGCCTCTGCCTCTGTCTCTGCTTATGCCTCTGCCGTCATGTCTCTGCCTCTGCCTCTGTCTCTGCCTCTGCTTCTGTCTCTGCCTCTGCCTCTGCCTCTGCCTTTGCCTTGCCTCTGCTTCTGTCTTTGCCTCTGCTTCTGTCTCTGCCTCTGCCTTTGCCTCTGCCTCTGCCTCTGCCTCTGCTTCATCCTCTGCCTCTGCCTCTGCCTCTGCCTCTGCTTCTGCCTCTGCCTGCATGTCTCTGTCTCTGTCTCTGCCTCTGCCTCTGCCTCTGTCTCTGTCTCTGCCTCTGCCTCTGCCTCTGCTTCTGCCTCTGCCTCTGCTTCTGCCTCTGCCTCTGCTTCTGCCTCTGCCTGCATGTCTCTGCCTCTGCCTGCATGTCTCTGCCTGCATGTCTCTGTTTCTGCCTCTGCCTGCATGTCTCTGCTTCTGGCTCTGCCTGCATGTCTCTGCCTCTGCCTCTGCCTCTGCCTGCATTTCTCTACCTCTGCCTGCATGTCTCTGCCTCTGCCTGCATGTCTCTGCTTCTGCCTCTGCCTGCATGTCTCTACCTTTGCCTGCATGTCTCTGCCTCTGCCTGCATGTCTCTGCCTCTGTCTCTGTTTCTGCCTCTGCCTCTGCCTCTGCTTCTGCCTCTTTCTTTGCCTCTGCCTCTGCCTCTGCCTCTGCTTCATCCTCTGCCTCTGCCTCTGCCTCTGCCTCTGCCTCTGCCTGCATGTCACTCCCTCTGCCTCTGTCTCTGCTTATGCCTCTGCCTGCATGTCTCTGCCTCTGCCTCTGTCTGCCTCTGCTTCTGTCTCTGCCTCTGCCTCTGCCTCTGCCTTTGCCTCTGCCTCTGCTTCTGTCTCTGCCTCTGCCTTTGCCCTCTGCCTCTGCCTCTGCCTCTGCTTCATCCTCTGCCTCTGCCTCTGCCTCTGCCTCTGCTTCTGCCTTTGCCTGCATGTCTCTGCCTCTGCCTGCATGTCTCTGCCTCTGCCTCTGCCTGCATGTCTCTGCTTTTGCTTCTGCTTGCATGTCTCTACCTTGCCTGCATGTCTCTGCCTCTGCCTGTATGTCTCTGCTTCTGCTTCTGCCTCTGCTTCTGCCTCTGCCTGCATGTCTCTGCTTCTGCATCTGCCTCTGCTTCTAACTCTGCCTGCATGTCTCTGTCTCTGTCTCTGTTTCTGCCTCTGCCGCTGCCGCTGCTTCTGCCTCTGTCTCTGCCTTTGCCTCTGCCTCTACCTCTGCTTCTGCTTTATCCTCTGCCTCTGCCTCGGCCTCTGCCTCTGCCTCTGCCTCTGCATCTGCCTCTGCTACATGTCACTGCCTCTGCCTCTGTCTCTGCTTCTGCCTTTGCCTGCATGTGTCTGCCTCGGCCTCTGCCTCTGCCTCTGCTTCTGTTTCTGCCTCTGCCTCTGCCTTTGCCTCTGCCTCTGCTCTGCTTCTGCCTCTGCCTTTGCTTCTGCCTCTGCCTCTGCTTCATCCTCTGCCTCTTCTCTGCTTCTGCCTCTGCCTGCATGTCTCTGCCTCTGTCTCTGCCTTGCCTCTGCTTCTGTCTCTGTCTCTGTCTCTGCCTCTGCCTCTGCCTCTGCTTCTGCCTCTGCCTCTGCTTCTGCCACTGCCTGCATGTTTCTGCCTCTGCCTGCATGTCTCTGTTTCTGCCTCTGCCTGCATGTCTCTGCTTCTGCCTCTGCCTGCATGTTTCTGCCTCTGCCTCTGCCTGCATTTCTCTGCCTCTGCCTGCATGTCTCTGCCTCTGCCTGCATGTCTCTGCTTCTGCCTCTGCCTGCATGTCTCGGCTTCTGCCTCTGCCTGCATGTCTCTACCTTTGCCTGCATGTCTCTGCCTCTGCTTGCATGTTTCTGCTTCTGCTTCTGCCCTGCCTCTGCCTCTGCCTCTGCTTCTGCCTCTGCCTCGCCTTTGCCTCTGCCTCTGCCTCTGCCTCTGCTTCTGCCTCAGCCTGCATGTCTCGCTTCTGCCTCTGCCTGCATGTTTATGTCTCTGCCTCTGCCTGCATGTCTCTGCTTCTGCCTGCATGTCTCTGCTTCTGCCTCTGCCTGCATGTCTCTGCCTCTGCCTGCATGTCTCTGCTTCTGCGTCAGCCTGCATGTCTCTGCTTCTGCCTCTGCCTGCATGTCTCTGCCTCTGCCTGCATGTCTCTGCTTCTGCCTCTGCTTGCATGTTTATGTCTCTGCTCTGCCTGCATGTCTCTGCCTCTGCCTGCATGTCTCTGCTTCTGCCTCTGCCTGCATGTTTCTGTCTCTGCCTGCATGTCTCTGCTTCTGCCTCTGCCTGCATGTCTCTGCTTCTGCCTCTGCCTGCATGTTTATGTCTCTGCCTGCATGTCTCTGCTTCTGCCTGTGCCTGCATGTCTCTGCTTCTGCCTCTGCCTGCTGTCTCTGCTCCTGCCTCTGCCTGCATGTCTCTACCTTTGCCTGTATGTCTCTGCCTCTGCCTGCATGTCTCTACCTTTGCCTGCATGTCTCTGCCTCTGCCTGCATGTCTCTGCCTCTGTCTCTGTTTCTGCCTCTGCCTCTGCCTCTGCTTCTGCCTCTGTCTTTGCCTCTGCCTCTGCCTCTGCCTCTGCTTCATCCTCTGCCTCTGCCTCTGCCTCTGCCTCTGCCTCTGCCTGCATGTCACTGCCTCTGCCTCTGTCTTGCTTATGCCTCTTCCTGCATGTCTCTGCCTCTGCCTCTGTCTCTGCCTCTGCTTCTGTCTCATCCTCTGCCTCTGCCTCTGCCTTTGCCTTTGCCTCTGCCTCTGCCTCTGCCTCTGCTTCATCCTCTGCCTCTGCCTCTGCCTCTGCCTCTGCTTCTGCCTCTGCCTGCATGTCTCTGCCTCTGCCTCTGCTTCTGCTTCTGCTTCTGCCTCTGCCTCTGCCTCTGCCTCTGCCTCTGCTTCTGCCTCTGCCTGCATGTCTCTGCTTCTGCTTCTGCCTCTGCCTGCATGTCTCTGTTTCTGCTTCTGCCTCTGCTTCTGCCTCTGCCGGCATGTCTCTGCCTCTGTCTCTGTCTCTGCCTCTGCCGCTGCCGCTGCTTCTGCCTCTGTCTCTGCCTTTGCCTCTGCCTCTACCTCTGCTTCTTCTTCATCCTCTGCCTCTGCCTCGGCCTCTGCCTCTGCCTCTGCCTCTGCCTCTGCCTGCATGTCACTGCCTCTGCCTCTGTCTCTGCTTCTGCCTCTGCCTGCATGTCTCTGCCTCTGCCTCTGCCTCTGCCTCCTTTTCTATTTCTGCCTCTGCCTCTGCCTTTGCCTCTGCCTCTGCTTCTGCTTCTGCCTCTGCCTTTGCCTCTGCCTCTGCTCTGCTTCATCTCTGCCTCTGACTCTGCTTCTGCCTCTGCCTGCATGTCTCTGCTTCTACCTCTGCCTGCATGTCTCTGCCTCTGCCTCTGCCTGCATGTCTCTGCTTCTGCCTCTGCCTGCATGTCTCTGCTTCTGCCTCTGCCTGCATGTCTCTGCCTCTGCCTCTGCCTGCATGTCTCTGCCTCTGCCTGCATGTCTCTGCTTCTGCCTCTGCTGCATGTCTCTGCTTCTGCCTCTGCCTGCATGTCTCTGCCTCTGCCTCTGCCTGCATGTCTCTGCTTCTGCCTCTGCCTGCATGTCTCTGCCTCTGTCTCTGTCTCTGCCTCTGCCTCTGACTCTGCTTCTGCCTCTGTCTCTGCCTTTGCCTCTGCTTCTGCCTTTGCCTCTGCTTCTGCCTCTGCCTCTGCTTCATCCTCTGCCTCTGCCTCTGCCTCTGCCTCTGCATCTTCCTCTGCCTGCATGTCACTGTCTCTGCCTCTGTCTCTGCTTCTGCCTCTGCCTGCATGTCTCTGCCTCTGTCTCTGTCTCTGCCTCTGCCTCTGACTCTGCTTCTGCCTCTGTCTCTACCTTGCCTCTGCTTCTGCCTTTGCCTCTGCTTCTGCCTCTGCCTCTGCTTCATCCTCTGCCTCTGCCTCTGCCTCTGCCTCTGCCTCTGCCTCTGCATCTTCCTCTGCCTGCATGTCACTGTCTCTGCCTCTGTCTCTGCTTCTGCCTCTGCCTGCATGTCTCTGCCTCTGTCTTGCTTCTTCCTCTGCCTTTGCCTCTGCTTCTGCTCTGCCTCTGTCTCTGTCTCTGTCTCTGCCTCTGCCTCTGCCTCTGCCTTGGCCTCTACCTCTGCTTCTGCCTCTTCTCTGCCTCTGCCTGCATGTCTCTGCTTCTGCCTCTGACTGCATGTCTCTGCTTCTGCCTGCATGTCTCTGCTTCTGCCTGCATGTCTCTGCTTCTGCCTGCATGTCTCTGATTCTGCCTCTGCCTTTGCCTCTGCTTCTGCCTCTGACTGCATGTCTCTGCCTCTGCCTGCATGTCTCTGCTTCTGCCTCTGCCTTTGCCTACTGTTTCTGCCTCTGCCTGCATGTCTTTGCTTCTGCCTCTGCCTGCATGTCTCTGCTTCTGCTCTGCCTGCATGTCTCTGCCTCTGCCTCTGCCTTTGCCTCTGCTGCTGCTCTGCCTCTGTCTCCGTCTCTGCCTCTGTCTCTGCCTCTGTGTCTGTCTCTGCCTCTGCCGCTGCCTTTGCTTCTGCCTCTGTCTCTGCCTTTGCCTATGCCTCTGCCTTTGCTTCTGCCTCTGCCTCTGCTTCATCCTCTGCCTCTTCCTCTGCTTCTGCCTCTGCCTGCATGTCTCTGCCTCTGTCTCTGCCTTTGCCTCTGATTCTGTCTCTGTCTCTGCCTCTGCCTCTGCCTCGCTTCTGCCTCTGCCTCTGCTTCTGCCACTGCCTGCATGTTTCTGCCTCTGCCTGCATGTCTCTGTTTCTGCCTCTGCCGCATGTCTCTGCTTCTGCCTCTGCCTGCATGTTTCTGCCTCTGCCTCTGCCTGCATTTCTCTGCCTCTGCCTGCATGTCTCTGCCTCTGCCTGCATGTCTCTGCTTCTGCCTCTGCCTGCATGTCTCGGCTTCTGCCTCTGCCTGCATGTCTCTACCTTTGCCTGCATGTCTCTGCCTCTGCTTGCATGTTTCTGCTTCTGCTTCTGCCCCTGCCTCTGCCTCTGCCTCTGCTTCTGCCTCTGCCTCTGCCTTTGCCTCTGCCTCTGCCTCTGCCTCTGCTTCTGCCTCAGCCTGCATGTCTCGCTTCTGCCTCTGCCTGCATGTTTATGTCTCTGCCTCTGCCTGCATGTCTCTGCTTCTGCCTGCATGTCTCTGCTTCTGCCTCTGCCTGCATGTCTCTGCCTCTGCCTGCATGTCTCTGCTTCTGCGTCAGCCTGCATGTCTCTGCTTCTGCCTCTGCCTGCATGTCTCTGCCTCTGCCTGCATGTCTCTGCTTCTGCTTCTGCCTGCATGTTATGTCTCTGCTCTGCCTGCATGTCTCTGCCTCTGCCTGCATGTCTCTGCTCTGCCTCTGCCTGCATGTTATGTCTCTGCCTGCATGTCTCTGCTTCTGCCTCTGCCTGCATGTCTCTGCTTCTGCCTCTGCCTGCATGTTTATGTCTCTGCCGCATGTCTCTGCTTCTGCCTGTGCCTGCATGTCTCTGCTTCTGCCTCTGCCTGCAGTCTCTGCTCCTGCCTCTGCCTGCATGTCTCTACCTTTGCCTGTATGTCTCTGCCTCTGCCTGCATGTCTCTACCTTTGCCTGCATGTCTCTGCCTCTGCCTGCATGTCTCTGCCTCTGTCTCTGTTTCTGCCTCTGCCTCTGCCTCTGCTTCTGCCTCTGTCTTTGCCTCTGCCTCTGCCTCTGCCTCTGCTTCATCCTCTGCCTCTGCCTCTGCCTCTGCCTCTGCACGAATGTCACTGCCTCTGCCTCTGTCTCTGCTTATGCCTCTTCTGCATGTCTCTGCCTCTGCCTCTGTCTCTGCCTCTGCTTCTGTCTCATCCTCTGCCTCTGCCTCTGCCTTTGCCTTTGCCTCTGCCTCTGCCTCTGCCTCTGCTTCATCCTCTGCCTCTGCCTCTGCCTCTGCCTCTGCTTCTGCCTCTGCCTGCATGTCTCTGCCTCTGCCTCTGCTTCTGCTTCTGCTTCTGCCTCTGCCTCTGCCTCTGCCTCTGCTCTGCTTCTGCCTCTGCCTGCAGTCTCTGCTTCTGCTTCTGCCTCTGCCTGCATGTCTCTGTTTCTGCTTCTGCCTCTGCTTCTGCCTCTGCCGCATGTCTCTGCCTCTGTCTCTGTCTCTGCCTCTGCCGCTGCCGCTGCTTCTGCCTCTGTCTCTGCCTTGCCTCTGCCTCTACCTCTGCTTCTTCTTCATCCTCTGCCTCTGCCTCGGCCTCTGCCTCTGCCTCTGCCTCTGCCTCTGCTGCATGTCACTGCCTCTGCCTCTGTCTCTGCTTCTGCCTCTGCCTGCATGTCTCTGCCTCTGCCTCTAGCTCTGCCTCTGCTTCTATTCTGCCTCTGCCTCTGCCTTTGCCTCTGCTCTGCTTCTGCTTCTGCCTCTGCCTTTGCCTCTGCCTCTGCCTCTGCTTCATCCTCTGCCTCTGACTCTGCTTCTGCCTCTGCCTGCATGTCTCTGCTTCTACCTCTGCCTGCATGTCTCTGCCTCTGCCTCTGCCTGCATGTCTCTGCTTCTGCCTCTGCCTGCATGTCTCTGCTTCTGCCTCTGCCTGCATGTCTCTGCCTCTGCCTCTGCCTGCATGTCTCTGCCTCTGCCTGCATGTCTCTGCTTCTGCCTCTGCCTGCATGTCTCTGCTTCTGCCTCTGCCTGCATGTCTCTGCCTCTGCCTCTGCCGCATGTCTCTGCTTCTGCCTCTGCCTGCATGTCTCGCCTCTGTCTCTGTCTCTGCCTCTGCCTCTGACTCTGCTTCTGCCTCTGTCTCTGCCTTTGCCTCTGCTTCTGCCTTGCCTCTGCTTCTGCCTCTGCCTCTGCTTCATCCTCTGCCTCTGCCTCTGCCTCTGCCTCTGCATCTTCTCTGCCTGCATGTCACTGTCTCTGCCTCTGTCTCTGCTTTGCCTCTGCATGCATGTCTCTGCCTCTGTCTCTGTCTCTGGCCTCTGCCTCTGACTCTGCTTCTGCCTCTGTCTTACCTTGCCTCTGCTTCTGCCTTTGCCTCTGCTTCTGCCTCTGCCTCTGCTTCATCCTCTGCCTCTGCCTCTGCCTCTGCCTCTGCCTCTGCCTCTGCCTCTGCATCTTCCTCTGCCTGCATGTCACTGTCTCTGCCTCTGTCTTGCTTCTGCCTCTGCTGCATGTCTCTGCCTCTGTCTCTGTTTCTTCCTCTGCCTTTGCCTCTGCTTCTGCCTCTGCCTCTGTCTCTGTCTCTGTCTCTGCCTCTGCCTCTGCCTCTGCCTCGGCCTCTACCTCTGCTTCTGCCTCTTCTTCTGCCTGCCTGCATGTCTCTGCTTCTGCCTCTGACTGCATGTCTCTGCTTCTGCCTGCATGTCTCTGCTTCTGCCTGCATGTCTCTGCTTCTGCTGCATGTCTCTGCTTCTGCCTCTGCCTTTGCCTCTGCTTCTGCCTCTGACTGCATGTCTCTGCCTCTGCCTGCATGTCTCTGCTTCTGCCTCTGCCTTTGCCTCTGCTTCTGCCTCTGCCTGCATGTCTTTGCTTCTGCCTCTGCCTGCATGTCTCTGCTTCTGCCTCTGCCTGCATGTCTCTGCCTCTGCCTCTGCCTTTGCCTCTGCTGCTGCTGCCTCTGTCTCTGTCTCTGCCTCTGTCTCTGCCTCTGTCTCTGTCTCTGCACTCTGCCGCTGCCTTGCTTCTGCCTCTGTCTCTGCCTTTGCCTATGCCTCTGCCTTTGCCTCTGCCTCTGCCACTGCATCTGCCTCTGCCTGCATGTCACTGCCTCTGCCTCTGTCTCTGCTTCTGCCTCTGCCTGCATGTCTCTGCCTCTGTCTCTGCCTCTGCCTCTCCCTCTGTCTCTGTCTCTGCCTCTCCCTCTGCCTCTGCCTCTGCTTCTGCCTCTGCCTCTGCTTCTGCTCTGCCTGCATGTTTCTGCCTCTGCCTGCGTGTCTCTGCCTCTGTCTCTGCCTCTGCTTCTGTCTCTGTCTCTGTCTCTGTCTCTATCTCTGCCTCTGCCTCTGCCTCTGCTTCTGCTTCTGCCTCTGCCTCTGCCTTGCCTCTGCCTTTGCCTCTGCCTCTGCCTTTGCCTTTGCCTCTGCCTCTGCCTCTGCCTTTGCTTCATCCTCTGCCTCTGCCTCTGCCTCTGCCTCTGCTTCTGCCTCTGCCTGCATGTCTCTGCCTCTGCCTCTGCTTCTGCTTCTGCCTCTGCCTCTGCCTCTGCCTCTGCCTCTGCTTCTGCCTCTGCCTGCATGTCTCTGCTCTGCTTCTGCCTCTGCCTGCATGTCTCTGTTTCTGCTCTGCCTCTGCTTCTGCCTCTGCCTGCATGTCTCTGCCTCTGTCTCTGTCTCTGCCTCTGCCGCTGCCGCTGCTTCTGCCTCTGTCTCTGCCTTTGCCTCTGCTCTACCTCTGCTTCTGCTTCATCCTTGCCTCTGCCTCGGCCTCTGCCTCTGCCTCTGCCTCTGCCTGCATGTCATTGCCTCTGCCTCTGTCTCTGCTTCTGCCTCTGCCTGCATGACTCTGCCTCTGCCTCTGCCTCTGCCTCTGCTTCTATTTCTGCCTCTGCCTCTGCCTTTGCCTCTGCCTCTGCTTCTGCTTCTGCCTCTGCCTTTGCCTCTGCCTCTGCCTCTGCTTCATCCTCTGACTCTGCTTCTGCCTCTGCCTGCATGTCTCTGCTTCTACCTCTGCCGCATGTCTCTGCCTCTGCCTCTGCCTGCATGTCTCTGCTTCTGCCTCTGCCTGCATGTCTCTGCTTCTGCCTCTGCCTGCATGTCTCTGCCTCTGCCTCTGCCTGCATGTCTCTGCTTCTGCTCTGCCTGCATGTCTCTGCTTCTGCCTCTGCCTGCATGTCTCTGCCTCTGCCTCTGCCTGCATGTCTCTGCCTCTGCCTCTGCCTGCATGTCTCGCATCTGCTGCATGTCTCGCTCTGCCTCTGCCTGCATGTCTCTGCTTCTGCCTCTGCCTGCATGTCTCTGCCTCTGCCTCTGCCTGCATGTCTTCTGCTTCTGCCTCTGCCTGCATGTCTCTGCCTCTGTCTCTGTCTCTGCCTCTGACTCTGCTTCTGCCTCTGTCTCTGCCTTTGCCTCTGCTTCTGCCTTTGCCTCTGCTTCTGCCTCTGCCTCTGCTTCATCCTCTGCCTCTGCCTCTGCCTCTGCCTCTGCATCTTCCTCTGCCTGCATGTCACTGTCTCTGCTCTGTCTCTGCTTCTGCCTCTGCCTGCATGTCTCTGCCTCTGTCTCTGTCTCTGCCTCTGCCTCTGACTCTGCTTCTGCCTCTGTCTCTGCCTTTGCCTCTGCTTCTGCCTTTGCCTCTGCTTCTGCCTCTGCCTCTGCTCATCCTCTGCCTCTGCCTCTGCCTCTGCCTCTGCCTCTGCCTCTGCCTCTGCATCTTCCTCTGCCTGCATGTCACTGTCTCTGCCTCTGTCTCTGCTTCTGCCTTTGCCTGCATGTCTCTGCCTCTGTCTCTGCTTCTGCCTCTGCCTTGCCTCTGCTTCTGCCTCTGCCTCGTCTCTGTCTCTGTCTCTGCTCTGCCTCTGCTCTGCCTCGACCTCTACCTCTGCTTCTGCCTCTTCTTCTGCCTCTGCCTGCATGTCTCTGCTTCTGCCTCTGACTGCATGTCTCTGCTTCTGCCTGCATGTCTCTGCTTCTGCCTGCAGTCTCTGCTTCTGCCTGCATGTCTCTGCTTCTGCCTCTGCCTTTGCCTCTGCTTCTGCCTCTGCCTGCATGTCTCTGCCTCTGCCTGCATGTCTCTGCTTATGCCTCTGCCTTTGCCTCTGCTTCTGCCTCTGCCTGCATGTCTTTGCTTCTGCCTCTGCTGCATGTCTCTTCGCTCTGCCTCTGCCTGCCATGTCTCTGCCTCTGCCTCTGCCTTTGCCTCTGCTGCTGCCTCTGCCTCTGTCTCTGTCTCTGCCTCTGTCTCTGCCTCTGTCTCTGTCTCTGCCTCTGCCGCTGCTTTGCTTCTGCCTCTGTCTCTGCCTTGCCTATGCCTACTGCCTTTGCCTCTGCCTCTGACACTGCATCTGCCTCTGCCTGCATGTCACTGCCTCTGCCTCTGTCTCTGCTTCTGCCTCTGCCTGCATGTCTCTGCCTCTGTCTCTGCCTCTGCCTCTCCCTCTGTCTCTGTCTCTGCCTCTGCCTCTGCCTCTGCTTCTGCCTCTGCCTTGCTTCTGCCTCTGCCTGCATGTTTCTGCATCTGCCTGCGTGTCTCTGCCTCTGTCTCTGCCTCTGCTTCTGTCTCTGTCTCTGTCTCTGTCTCTGTCTCTGCCTCTGCCTCTGCCTCTGCCTCTGCTTTGCTTCTGCTTCTGCCTCTGCCTCTGCCTTTGCCTCTGCCTCGCCTCTGTCTCTGTCTCTGCCTCTGCCTCTGCTTCTGCTTCTGCTTCTGCCTCTGCCTCTGCCTCTGCCTCTGCCTCTGCTTCTGCCCTTTGCCTGCAGGTCTCTGCCTCTGCCTGCATGTCTCTGCCTCTGCCTCTGCCTGCATGTCTCTGCTTCTGCTTCTGCCGCATGTCTCTACCTTTGACTGCATGTCTCTGCATCTGCCTGTATGTCTCGCTTCTGCTTCTGCCTCTGCTTCTGCCTCTGCCTGCATGTCTCTGCTTCTGCTTCTGCCTGCATGTCTCTACCTTTGCCTGCATGTCTCTGCATCTGCCTGTATGTCTCTGCTTTGCTTCTGCCTCTGCTTCTGCCTCTGCCTGCATGTCTCTGCTGCTTCTGCCTCTGCTTCTAAACTCTGCTGCATGTCTCTGCCTCTGTCTCTGTTTCTGACTCTGCCGCTGCCGCTGCTTCTGCCTCGTCTCTGCCTTTGCCTCTGCCTCTACCTCTGCTTCTGCTTTATCCTCTGCCTCTGCCTCGGCCTCTGCCTCTGCCTTGCCTCTGCATCTGCCTCTGCCTACATGTCACTGCCTCTGCTCTGTCTCTGCTTCTGCCTCTGCCTGCATGTCTCTGCCTCGGCCTCTGCCTCTGCCTCTGCTCTGTTTCTGCCTCTGCCTCTGCCTTTGCCTCTGCCTCTGCTTCTGCTTCTGCCTCTGCCTTTGCTTCTGCCTCTGCTCTGCTTCATCCTCTGCCTCTTCCTCTGCTTCTGCCTCTGCCTGCATGTCTCTGCCTCTGTCTCTGCTCTGCCTCTGCTTCTGTCTCTGTCTCTGCCTCTGCCTCTGCCTCTGCCTCTGCTTCTGCCTCTGCCTGCATGTTTCTGCCTCTGCCTGCATGTCTCTGTTTCTGCCTCTGCCTGCATGTTTCTGCCTCTGCCTCTGCCTGCATTTCTCTGCCTCTGCCTGCATGTCTCTGCCTCTGCCTGCATGTCTCTGCTTCTGCCTCTGCCTGCATGTCTCGGCTTCTGCCTCTGCCTGCATGTCTCTACCTTTGCCTGCATGTCTCTGCCTTGCCTGCATGTTTCTGCTTCTGCTTCGCCCCTGCCTCTGCCTCTGCCTCTGCCTCTGCTTCTGCCTCTGCCTCTGCCTTTGCCTCTGCCTCTGCCTCTTCCTCTGCTTCTGCCTCAGCCTGCATGTACTCTGCTTCTGCCTCTGCCTGACATGTTTATGCTCTCGCTCTGCTGCATGTCTCTTGCTTTCTGCCTGCATGTCTCTGCTTCTGCTCTGCCTGCATGTCTCTGCCTCTGCCTGAATGTCTGATCTGCGTAAGCCTGCATCTCTGTTCTGCCTCTGCCTGCATGTCTCTGCTCTGCCTGCATGTCTCTGCTTCTGCCTCTGCATGCATGTTTATGTCTCTGCTCTGCCTGCATGTCTCTGCTCTGCCTGCATGTCTCTGCTTCTGCCTCTGCCTGCATGTTTATGTCTCTGCCTGCATGTCTCTGCTCTACCTCTGCCTGCATGTCTCTGCTTCTGCCTCTGCCTGCATGTTTATGTCTCTGCCTTGCATGTCTCTGCTTCTGCCTCTGCCTGCATGTCTCTGCTCCGCCTCTGCCTGCATGTCATCTGCTTCTCGCCTCTGCCTGCATGGTCTCTACCTTTGCCTGCATGTCTCTGCCTCTGCTGCATGTCTCTCACCTTTGCCTGCATGTCTCTGCCTCTGCCTGCATGTCTCTGCCTCTGTCTCTGTTCTGCCTCTGCCTCTGCCTCTGCTTCTGCCTCTGTCTTTGCTCTGCCTCTGCCTCTGCCTCTGCTTCATCCTCTGCCTCTGCCTCTGCCTCTGCCTCTGCCTCTGCCTGCATGTCACTGCCTCTGCCTCTGTCTCTGCTTATGCCTATGGCCTGATGTCTCATGCCTCTGCCTCTGTCTCTGCCTCTGCTTCTGTCTCTGCCTCTGCCTCTGCCTCTGCCTTTGCCTTTGCCTACTGCTTCTGTCTCTGCCTCTGCCTTTGCCTCTGCCTCTGCCTCTGCCTCTGCTTCATCCTCTGCCTCTGCCTCTGCCTCTGCCTCTGCTTCTGCCTCTGCTGCATGTCTCTGCCTCTGTCTCTGCCTCTGCCTCTGCCTCGTCTCTGTATCTGCCTCTGCCTCTGCCTCTGCTTCTGCCTCTGCCTTGCTGCCTCTGCCTCTGCTTCTGCTCGCCTGCATGTCTTGCCTCTGCCGCATGTCTCTGCTGCATGTCTCTGTTTCTGCCTCTGCCTGCATGTCTCTGCCTGCACGTCTCGTCTGCCTCATGCCTGCATGTCTTGTTCTGGCTCTGCCTGCATGTCTCTGCCTCTGCCTCTGCCTCTGCCTGCATTTCTTACCTCTGCCTGCATGTCTCTGCCTCTGCCTGCATGTCTATGTCTTGCCTCTGCCTGCATGTCTCTACACTTTGCTGCATGTCTCTGCCTCTGCCGGCATGTGTCTGCTCTGTCTCTGTTCTGCCTCTGCCTCTGCCTCTGCTTCTGCTCTCTTTGCTCTGCCTCTGCCTATGCCTCTGCTAATCCTTGCTCTGCACTGCCTCTGCCTACTGCATCTGCCGATGTCATCCTCTGCCTCTGTCTCTGCTTATGCCTCTGCCTGATGTCTCTGCCTCTGCCTCGTCTCTGCCTATGCTTCTGTCTTGCCGCTGCTCTGCTCTGCCTTTGCCTCTGCCTATGCTTCTGTCTCTGCCTCTGCCTTTGCCCTCTGCTCTGCCTCTGCCTCTGCTTCATCTCTGCCTCTGCCTCTGCCTCTGCCTCTGCTTCTGCCTTGCCTGCATGTCTCGCCTCTGTCTCTGCCTCTGCCTCTTCCTCTGTCTTGTCTCTGTCTCTGCTCTGCTCTGCCTCGCTCTGCCTCTGCCTCTGTCTGCCTCTGCTGCATGTCTCTGCCTGCATGTCTTGTTTCTGCCTCTGCCTGCATGTCTCTGCTTCATGCCTCTGCTGCATGTCTCTGCCTCTGTCTCTGCCTGCATTTATCTGCCTCTGCCTGCATGTCTCTGCTTCTGCCTCTGCCTGTATGTCTCTACCTTGCCTGCATGTCTATGCCTTGCCTGCAAGTCTCTGCTTCTGCCTCGCCTCTGCCTCTGCCTCTACTTCTGCCTCTGCCTCTGCTTCTGCCTCTGCCTCTGCTCCTTCCCTGCCTCTGCATCTGCCTCTGCCTCTGCTCTGCCTCTGCCTCGCTTCTGCTTCTGCTCTGCACTCGATCTGCTCTGCCTTTGCCTCTGCCTCTGCCTCGTCTGTCTCTGCCTCTGCCTCTGCTTCTGCTTCTGCTTCTGCCTATGCCTCTGCCTCTGCCTCTGCCTCTGCTTCTGCCTCTGCCTGCATGTCTCGGCCTACTGCCTGCATGTCGTCTGCCTCTGCCTGCTGCCTGCATGATCTCTGCTGCTGACTTCTAGCCTGCATGTCTCTACCTTTGCCTGCATGCTCTCTGCATCCTGCTGTATGTCTCTGCTTCTGCTTCTGCTACTGCTTCTGCCTCTGCCTGCATGTCTCTGCTTCTGCTTCTGCCTGCATGTCTCTACCTTTGCCTGATGTCTCCGCATCGCCTGTATGTCTCTGCTTCTCGCTTCTGCCTCTGCTTCTGCCTCTGCCTGCATGTCTCGCTTCTGCTTCTAGCTCTGCATTCTAACTCTGCCTGCATGTCATCTGCCTCTGTCTCTGTTTCTGACTCGATGCCGCTGGCCGCTGCTTCTGCCTCTGTCTCTGCCTTTGCTCTGCCTCTAACTCTGCTTCTGCTCTATCCTCTGCCTCTGCCTCGGCCTCTGCTCTAGCCTCTGCCTCTGCATCTGCCTCTGCCTACATGTCACTGCCTCTGCCTCTGTCTCGCTTCTGCCTCGTCGCTGCATGTCTCTGACCTCGGCCTCTGCCTCTGCCTCTGCACTTCTGTTTCTGCCTCATGCCTCTGCCTTCGCCTCTGCCTCTGCTTCTGCTTGCTCGCCTCTGACCTTTCGCTTCTAGCCTCTGCCTCTGCTTTCACCTCTGCCTCATTCTCTGCTTCTGCCTCTGCCTGCATGTCTCTGCCTCTGTCTCTGCCTCTGCCTCTGGCTTATGTCTCTCGTCTCTGCCGCTGTCCTCTGCCTCTGCCTCTGCTTCGTCCTCTGCCTGCATGGTCTGCCTCTGCCTGCATGTACTATGTTTCTCGCCTCTGCCTGCATGTTTCTCGCCTCTGCCTCTGCCTGCATTTCTCTGCCTCTGCTGCATGTCTCTGCCTCTGCCTGCATGTCTCTCGCTCTGCTCGGCCTGCATGTCTCGGCTTCTGCCTCTGCCTGCATGTCTCTACCTTTGCTGCATGTCTCTGGCCTCTGCCTGCATGTTTCTGCTTCTGCTCGCCCATGCTCTCGCTCTGCCTCTGCCTCTGCTTCTGCCTCTGCCTCTGCCTTTGCCTCTGCTCTGCCTACTTCCTCTGCTTCTGCTCAGCCTGCATGTCTCTGCTCTCGCCTCGGCCTGCATGTTATGTCTCTGCTCTCGCCTGCATGTCTCTGGCTTCTGCCTGCATGTCTCCGCTTCGCCTCTGCCTGCAGGTCTCTGGCTCTGCCTGCATGTCTGCTTCTGCGTCAGCACTGCATGTCTCTGCTTCATGCCTCTGGCCTGCATGTCTCTGCTCTGCCTGGCATGTCTCTGCTTCTGCCTCTGCCTGCAGGTTAGTGCTCTGCCTCTGCCTGCCATGTCTCTGCGCTCTGCCTGCATGTCTCTCGCTTCTGCCTCTGCCAGCATGTTTATGTCTCTGCCTGCATGTCTCTGCTTCTACCTCTGCCTGGCATGTCTCTGCTCTGCCTATGGCCTGCATGTTTATGTCTCTGCCTGCAGGTCTCTGCTTCTGCCTCGCCTGCATGGCTCTGCTTCGCCTCTGCCTGCATGTCTCCGCTCGCCTCTGACTGCATGTCTCTACCTTGCACTGCATGTCTCTGACTACTTGCCTGACATTCATGTCTCTACCTTTGCCTGCATGTCTCGCCTCTGCCTGCAGGTCTCTGCCTCTGTCTCGGTTTCTGCCTCTGCCTCTGACTCTGCTCGCTGCCTCGGTCTGTGCTCTCTCTGCCTTGCTCTCACTGCCTCATCCTCTGCTCTGCCTCTGCCTCTGCCTCTCGCCTCTGCCTGCATGTCACTGCTCTGCCTCTGTCTCTGCTAGGCCTCTGCTGCATTCGGTCTCTGACCCTACTGCCTCTGTCTCGCCTCTGCTTCTGTCTCTAGCCTCTGCCTCTGCTCTGCCTTTGCTTTGCCTCTGCTTCTGTCTCTGCCTATCGCCTTTAGCCTCTGCTCTGCCTCTGCCTCTGCTCATTCGCTGCCTCTGCCTCTGCCTCCGCCTCGGCTTCTGCCTCGCCTGCATGTCTCTGCTCGGTCTCTGCCTACTGCCTGCCTCTGTCTCTGTCTCTGCCTCTGCCTCTGCCTCTGCTCTGCCTCTGCCTCTGCTTCTGCTCTGCCTGCTGCTCTGCCTCTGCTGCATGTCTCTGCCTTCTCTGCCTGCATGTCTCTGCTGCATGTCTCGCGTTTATGCCTCTGCCTGCATGTCTCTGCCTGCATGTCTCTGTTTCTGCCTCGCCTGCACGTCTCTGTGCTTCTGCTCTGCCTGCATGTCTCTGCCTCTGCCTCTGCTCTGCCTGCATCTCTTACTCTGCCTGCATGTCTCTGCTCTGCCTGCATGTCTCTGCTTCGCCTCTGCCTGCATGTCTCTACCTTTGCGCAGAGGCTCTCTGCCTCATGCCTGACATGTGTGTCTGCCTCTGTCTCTGTTTCTCGCCTCTGCTCTGCCTCTGCTTCTGCCTCTTCTCTTGCTCTGCCTCTGCTCTGCTCTGCTGCATCCTCTGCTCTGCCTCATGCTCTAGCCTCTGCTCTGCCTGCATGTCACTCCTCTGCTCTGTCTCTGCTTGTGGCCTCTGCCTGCATGTCTCTGCCTCTGCCTCTGTCTCTGCCTCTGCTCTAGTCTTGCTCTGCCTCTGCTCTGCTTTGCCTCTGCTCTTGCTTCTGTCTCTGCTCTGCTTTGCCCTCTGACCTCTGCCTCCGCCTCTGCCTCATCCTCTGCCTCTGCCTCTGGCTCTGCTCTGCTTCTGCCTCTGCCTGCATGTCTCTCGCCTCTGTCTCTGCCCTCTGCCTCTTCCTCTGTCTCGGTCTGCTGGCTCTGCCTCTGCCTCTGCATCTGCTTCTGCTCTGCCTCTGCTTCTGCCTCTGATACTGCATGTCTCTGCCTGCATGTCTCTGTTCTCGCCTCTGCCTGCTGTCTCTGCTTCTCCTCGCCTGCATCTGTCTCTGCCTCTGTCTCTGCCGGCATTATACTGCCTACTGCCTGCCTGTCTCTGCTTCTGCCTCTGCCTGTATGTCTCTACTGTGCCCTGCATGTCTCTGCCTCTGCCTGCAAGAGTCTCTGCTTACTGCCTCTGCCTCTGCCTCTGCCTCTACTCTGCCTCTGCCTGCTTCTGCTCTATGCCTCTGCTCTGCGTCTGCATCTGCTTCTGCCTCTGCCATCTGCCTTTGCTCTGCCTCTGGCTCTGCTTCTGCCTCTGCCGCATGTCTCTGCTTCTGCCTCTGCCTCGCATGTCTCTGCCTTTCGGCCTCTCTGCCTGCATGTCTCCTGCCTCTGCCTGCATGTCTCTGCTTCTGCATGTTCATCTGCCTCTGCCTGCAGGTGTCTCTGCCTTTGCCTCTGCTGCATGTCAGTCTGCCTCTGGTTTTTTGTTTTGCCTGCATGTCATCTTCTGCTGCCTCTTGCCTGCATGGCTATGCCTTTGCCTCTGCCTGCGTGTCTCTGCTTCTGCATCTAGCCGGCATGTCTCTGCCTCTGCCTCTGCTGCATTTCTCCGCTCTGCCTACACTGTCTCTGCTCTGCCTGCATGCTCCTCTAGCTTCTGCCTCTGCCTGCATGTCTTTCTCTCTCGCCTGCATGCTCTGCTTCTGCCTCTGCCTGCATGTCTCTGCTCGCCTGCATGTTTCTGCCTTTGCCTCTGCCTGCATGTCTCTGCTCTGCCTCTCGCCTGCATGTCTTTGACCTCTCTGACCTGCATGTCTCGCTTCTGCCTCTGCCTGCAGGTCATCTGCCTCTGCTGCATGTCATCTGCCTCTGCTGCTCTGCACTGCATGTCTCTGATTTTGCTCTGCTTGCATGTCTTACCTTTGCTGCATGTCTCTGCCTCTGCCTGTATGTCTCTGCCTCTGCTTCGGGCCTCTGCTGATCGCTCTGCTGCATGTCTCTCGCTCTCGCATCTGCTCTCGCTTCTAACTCTGCCGGCAGGGTCTCTGTCTCTGTCTCTGGTTCTGCCTCTGCCGTTGCCGCTGCTTCTGCCCCGGTCTCTGCCTTGAGCCTCTGCTCTACTCTGACTTCTGCTGTTATCCTCTGCCTCTGCCTCGGCTCTCTGCTCGGCCTCTGCTCTGCATCTGCCTCTGCTACATGATCACTGCCTCGTGCTCTGTCTCTGCTCTGCCTTGCCTGCATGTGTCTGCTCGG
>JAPQNM010000019.1:1494092-1529320 GCA_029783475.1 Metacarcinus magister | reverse complement strand
AATCTAAATACACAACAGTAACCAAGGAGAAATACACTCGCCACACGACCGGGCGAGACGACGAGAACAATAGTCTCACAAGTTACCCCTTCTACTGGTGCGACGGAGGGAGAGGTAGACTGTGTATCAAAACGACACAGGTCACTGAAAAACTAGACATCCTTGACCTCTCTTCTCCTCTTTGACACAACAGGAAAAGAAATATCACAGCAGTAGGGTGAGAAACACTGCTACCAGGTTCGACACGAGGCCACCAACTCTCCCTACCGTGGACCTCGAAAGTTTACATAGCCACAACTCTGAGATGCAGAGGTTTGGCTTCTGGTGGAAGGGATAAGTAGCCGCGACCGCTCTCGAGAATGGTATACCTAGAGAAATAACCCAACATCAACGAAGACCTCGAAAAGTGGTTGGAGCTTTTACACTTCTCAGGCTATGAAGACCTGTAAACCCCAGCAGAGGAGGATTTACACTCATTTAACAGAGTACGGGCGTCCTCCCTCTTCCTGTCACCGCTGGGACCAGAAACGTTCCGTCAAAGCGTTGCCCGTCTTTACTTTGTCCAACGCAAGCACTATTACTTAGTGTAAGCCAATGGATGTGTGTGTGTGTGTGTGTGTGTGTGTGTGTGTGTGTGTGTGTGTGTGTGTGTGTGTATTGTGTGTGGGGTAAAGTAGACGAAGCTCAACGCTGGGCATGTTTCTGTACTAATACGTGTCTCACAGCTCCCAGAAACTACAACAAGACCAAGAAACACAACCCTTAGCTAAGCCACCACCAACAGGGTAATGTGGCATGTAATTGACTAGCTAATATGTACAAAAAGACAACGAAAAGAGACCTGAACCCTCTCAAACGTCTAACCCCGACGGAAGCCACGAGCAGACTGAGGCAGCCGCGCCAACGGCTTCCCGCCGGCTGCTGCTGGTGTCGTAGTTAGAAGTGTCAGACCAGTTGGAGATGACAGGGCTGCGCGCGCATACCCCAACATATCGTACTGCTTTACCCAGTTCCCCTTCAACACTCGCGGCAAGCAATCAGTCTACCTCCTGATGTCATGAAGTATGGCTGTTGTTGTGGTTCTCTCTCTCTCTCTCTCTCTCTCTCTCTCTCTCTCTCTCTCTCTCTCTCTCTCTCTCTCTCTCTCCTCTCTCTCTCTCTCTCTCTCTCTCTCTCTCTCTCTCTCTCTCTCTCTCTCTCTCTCTCTCTCTCTCTCTCTCTCTCTCTCTCTCTCTCTCTCTCTCTCTCTCTCTCTCTCCTCTCTCTCTCTCTCTCTCTCTCTCTCTCTCTCTCTCTCTCTCTCTCTCTCTCTCTCTCTCTCTCTCTCTCTCTCTCTCTCTCTCTCTCTCTCTCTCTCTCTCTCTCTCTCTCTCTCTCTCTCTCTCTCTCTCTCTCTCTCTCTCTCTCTCTCTTTTACTTGTAGATAATGCTGATAGATATAGTATTGATAGGTGATGCTGATAGATAATGCAGATATATAGGTGATCCTGATAGATAATGCTGATATCTAGGTAATGTTGATAGATAATGCTGATATCTAGGTAATGCTGATAGATAATGATGATATCTAGGTAATGCTGATAGATAATGCTGATATCTAGGTAATGCTGATAGATAATGCTGGTATCTAGGTAATGATGATAGATAATGCTGATATGGTGGTACTGATTGATAATGCTGCTAGGTGATACTGATAGATAATGCTAATATGGTGATACTGATAGATAATGCTGATAGGTGATACTGAAATATAATGCTGATAAGTGATATTGATAGATAATGCTGATAGGTGATACTGATAGATAATGCTGATAGGTGATACTAATAGATAATGCTGATAGATAATGCTGATATCTAGGTAAGGCTGATAGATAATGCTGATATCTAGGTATGATGATAGATAATGCTGATGTCTAGGTAATGATGATAGATTTTAATGCTGATATGGTGATACTGATAAATAATGCTGATATGGTGATACTGATAAATAATGTTGATGTGATACTGACAGATAATGCTGATATGGTGATACTGATAGATAATGCTGATATGTGATGCTGATAGATACTGTTGATAGATGATGTTCATAGATAATGTTGATAGGTGATGCTAATAGATAATGTTGATAGGTGATGCTGATATATAATGTTGATAGGGGATGCTGATAGATAATGTTGATAGGTAATACTGATAGATAATGCTGATAAGTGATGCTAATAGATACTGTTGTTAGATGATGTTGATAGATAATGCGACACCGGCGCCAGCCAAGCCCAGCCGCTGTCGTAGTTAGAAGTGTCAGGCCAGTTGGAGATGATAGGACTGCGCGCGCAGTCTTATTTCGCTGCCAGTCGCATAACGCATTTGAATGCTGCTACAGTGTTGCCACTTTGTGGGAAATTCCCACAAATCTGTGGGACAAACAGTCTGACGTGGGACTGCTTGTGGGATAGGAAAATTCGCCCTTAATCTGTGGACATATTTGTGGAAATTCGTAAAGTTTGTGGGAAATTCTGTGGAATCTACAAAATTTGCGAAAAACTAACCGCTGGCGCCACTGCTGTCCGCCCGGTCCCGGGGCGGGACGGGCTGCATATTTCCGAAATCTACATCACATTTTCATACGCTCGGCCCTCGCCAGTGACGTCATGTGACTCTGCCTCGTGATTGGCTGGCTACGTTCGGCTTTTGCGCCATCCCCCTCCCCCCCCCAGCTTTCTCTCCCGCTCGCCTCCATCTCCCCTATCCCCTTGCTCTCTCTCTCTCTCTCTCTCTCTCTCTCTCTCTCTCTCTCTCGGGATCAACCAGTGAAATAATTAGTCCATTGAGCCTGAGTAGCCAGACTGCCACTGTCCTCACCAGAGAGGAAAATAATGAGTGATAAGGGGAAGAAATATAGTCAAAGATATCGCTCAGTGTGGGAAAATGACCCACGATTTAGAGGTAAGACACTTACACTTGTTGTTGTTGGTGGTGGTGGTGGTGGTGAGGGTAAGGTTATTGTTGTTGTTTTTGGTGGTGGTGATGATGCTATTAGTGAGTGATGGAAATGGTGGTGATGGTGTCATGGACTCAAAGTGATCGTGTTGTTACTGTTGTTGTTTTTCGTGATGGTGGTGGTGGTGATGCTAATGAGTGATGGTGTCATGGACTCATGGTAATCGTATTGTTACTGTTGTTGTTGTTGGTGATGGTGGTGGTGGTGATGTTAGTGGGTAAATACAGTGTCATGGACTCATGGTGATTGTGTTGTTACTGTTGTTGTTGTTGGTGATGGTGGTGATGGTAATTGTCTTGTTGGTGCTGGTGGCAGTGGTGATGGTGATCATGTATTTTTTTTTGTAGCTTTATTGTGGTGGTGGTGGTGATGGTGATGGTAGCTATGAGTGGGGGTAATAGCAGTAGTAATGGCGATGATGCCCAGTGTAGTAATGTGCGCCAGTCATTGTTTTGCCTGTAATTTTCTTTTTGATTATCATGAGGCCACGGGTCACACTAACCCACTCGGCTCTCGCATACGGACTCGCAGCAGGTGCTTGTTTTTTTGCAGGTGCATCCAACGAGATTCGTAAGACGACCCATTTGATATTTCCTTACCTTTATAATGCACTGCAAATTCAACCTTAGATACTTGTTTAGATCAATCACATCAAACAGTTATGCCGCTGAATTATAGATTTTTTTTTTGTTTTTTTGGCACAGCTTGCAGGTACGGCAGCCGTACATGTAAATGCTCGCTTATAGATACGGTACATGCCTAACTTTTGGGTAATGAAATATAAAAAAGCTTATATAACCTAACATAACCTAACATAGCATAATCTAACAATAACCTAATGAATGCCATATCCTCATAGTGCTTGCTTATAGATATGACACGTGCCTAACTTATGGGTAAAAAGCTTATATAACCGAACCTAACCGTACATAACCAAACCTAATCAACCTAACATAACTTGAAAGATGCTTTACCAGGTAAATAATAAGGCACAGGCCGTACGAATAGCGGATTACCCAAAAGTTAGGCACGTGCCGTATCTATAAGCGAGCACTATGAGGCTGCGTACCTGTAAGCTGTGCCTATAAGTGCTTACAGATACGGCAGCCGTACCCCGTTGTCATCCCCTATTCGTACGGCATGTCCCGGTGTCACCCACCGTGTTCGCATTAAATTTGACATTTTCATCGTACGATAGTTTTAAAAAAGCTTAGAAAGTTATCAACAGAATAATCCCCTATTCCTACGGTTAAGTACGGTTTTGTTCGGTTAGGCTCGGTTATATAAGCTTTTTATATTTTATTACCTAAAAATTAGGCATGTTCCGTATCTTTAAGCGAGCTGTTATAGGTGATCTGAACAATTATCTGAGGTTGAATTTTCAGTGCATTATAAAGGTAAGGAATATCAAATTGGTCGTCTTACGAATCTTTACCGAAGTCATAAACTGATTTAGTCATAACAGCCTTGCAACTTTAGAGTAACTTAACCTAACATTACCTAGATTATAGCCATTACAATTAAATATGTCCGCATAGTTTTGACAACACATAGTAAATCAGTGTAAAAACATTTTCCCAGACTAGGACTGCCACCACTGCAGAGTACATGAAACTTGAAAAGTTATATATCCGTTTCACCCTAAATTTAGGGTTTTCCAGTCACCGATCAATTCCAAACCAGATTATATCAAACTGTCAGTAGTCACAGACAACTGTGTTTCAGTTAGGAAGAGAAGATGAGGTTTAGTGTAGGAGAGATGGTGTTCCACAGATTGGAAATTAGATCTAAGGCCACGAATGTTGCAGAAATCGAGAGTAAAAGTATTAGAGGAGGATTAAGTAGTTTGATTTTTTTCTATCTACCTATCTATAAATGTATATTTATCTATTTTGATATTTGTGTCAGAGATAACATTGTTTTATTATTTCATCATTCAATTAAAAGCGTTGTGATGTCATAGAATTAGTGAAGTGTATTTGGTTTCATTTCAAGCGTCAGCTTCCTATGTCCACATGCTCTGTAGCAGTGATATCCAATCCATCCATATACATATATATATATATATATATATATATATATATATATATATATATATAAATATATATATATATATATATATATATATATATATATATATATTTCTTTTTTATACTATTTATGGCAACTTACAGTTGTGTGAACGTGTATATGTGTGTGTGTGTGTGTGTGTGTGTGTGTGTGTGTGTGTGTGTGTGTGTGTGTGTGTGTGTGTGTGTGTGTGTAAGTCAGCATAGTCAGTAGGATCACGTGTTGGATTCGTGATCGTCAGCCATTACCCTCCCCGAAAGAGCCCAGAGCTCATAGAGGGGTAAGGCTGAGGCCTCTCACACATCACCACCCCACCCCACCACCCCCCAAAAAAAAATCCCCTTGCTCAAGGGGGGGGGGACAGTAATCAGTCCCTGACAGTGAAAAATTCTTTGGAACGTGAGTAGGGTTCGAACCTAAGCCTTTTCTGGGTGGCATATTTCTGATTTCTCTATAGATTTGTGGTAAAGGAGTATTTACAGCCAATTGTTACAGTCCAAGATCGTGATGTCACATGTGGTAGGAGTCTTAGCGATCGCTATAGTATAATGTGTATTTTTTCCATACAATAATACTATATCGTAACGCATATTAGGGAAGTACAAATAACAATATGATAGTAAATTAATTCTGAAAACATATATGTATATCCTAATCACGTTGGAGTTACCAATGACAAAACTATGTAACCTCATCCTCATTGACAACCACGCCCACAACAATAGCACGACCATCTAGTCCCTGGAGGCACTTTGCATTGAATAGAAACTCAGCTCACACAGACTCTAACGTTCAAACTACATAGTCTGTCAACCTTGAGTAAACACCAAGAAAAGCAAACACAATCAGAAGTATACACAGCCACAATAATGTTGAACTTTGCTGTGTGTGTGTGTGTGTGTGTGTGTGTGTGTGTGTGTGTGTGTGTGTGTGTGTGTGTGTGTGTGTGTGTGTGTGTGTGTGTGCAGACTTTGTGCTTCATGAAACTGATAGAGTAAGGATAGTGGCTTCAAAAGTGTCAACAAATAGTAGTTAATGCATCTGTTATCAAGCGTATGTACTATACCTATCATGTATTTGTGTGAGTAAATAAGAGATAGAGCAGCTGCATGGAAATACGACTTGACCTGGTAGGGTATAATGGTCCTGTTTCCTTGTTATGTGAGTGTAGTTACCTGTGCAGCTACGTACACCTGTGGTTTGGTTAGAGTGGGATAAGGATAGCAACGTTAGCCTTTAGTATGTTGATATATTGTGTTTGCTATTGATATCTAGTTGATATTTGAAACAAGAGTGAATACCTTAAAGTTGAGAGTGTGTGTGCCCAAGACAGGATGCAGCGAGATATATGGTTAAACAAAGTATGATGTGGAACAGTTGTGTGTTTAGTCGACAAATACTCTTGAATATAGTGTGCATAGTAGATCGAAGTACTGGAATCAAACAAAACATTAATAGCCTATCCTCAGCACTCAAGAAGAGCTTCTAGAGGGAATTCAAGAACACGATCATTATGTACCATTAATAAACATAATGATAACTTGAATTTATTGTAAGTTGTAGTGGGGGTGTTAGCTCTCGGTAAAAACTGGAAATTGACATAAACATATGTGTGGTCATATGACACTCTAGGGTGCTCACATTTATAGTGGTGTCTTTGTGATAGTTTTGGGTAAATTGTAGAAATTGCATATTATCCATGAAAGACAGTGAAAATGGTGATGTCATTCTGGTGTCATACTAGCCAACACGTACTGTTTATGTATTTTTCGTAACAAAATGTAACCTAACCTAACCTTTTCCTGATTAATGGTATCAAATATTCATATCACTTGAAATTACCAAGATGCCAGGTATAACAATTTGCCTGTACTTAAGTGTTACCGTTTATAAACCAATGACAATAAGTATATGTATACATATTTCCTTTCACACAATAAATTACATTATCACTTGTACCATAAGAAATTATAAGCGAAGCCAATTATTGTTAGCAACGAACTCCATATTACATACACCATCACATTGCTATTTTAACCAAGGATGCTATACGTACATTCTTTTGTTTTTAACTATGGATGATGGATGTTGGTGTCATGCACTATAATTGAGGCGTCGCCTTGCCCTACAAACACTGATTAAATAAATCGGACATCAACATTACATCTGGAGACCCAACGCGTCGAGGACAAAACACCCCAAGGAACAGGTGGTTCAAACTGTTACTGTTGGCAGTGCTTCCACTATGGTAATTCAGGATTTCTTTAGATTGATGTGGAAATTTCAATATATCAGTCACAATTTTCCCCAAAAATACACAACATTGGACAAACATCTAGTAATCATTATCAAGAGGAATCGTGTGTTGTCATTCCGTTAGTTTATTCCATCAGTTCTACAGATAGCCTATCATTCTGCCCAAGCCCATTACACCTAGACGTAGATTAAAGCTAGAATAGCTTTTACACATATATAATTTCAGTATGAGTGAGTGCAACAAGTTGCCGTGCTATTACTACATACCACTGCCAGTTGTGTTGTTGTTGATGTTGTTGGTAGACTGCCATAGGCATCACATCCACGTTTTATTGTGCAGAGACAGATGATTCGTTGTTGTTTGCTTACGTAACTCCTACTGTTGTGATATCCAGGTAACACTGAAAAAATTATATGTTCAATGTTTCAGATTATTTATTATAATCAGAAACGTGAGACCGAGTTCCAATAGCTCAGCTAATAATTAATCACACATGGTTACGTGTTTTAATGTGTTAGACCTGAAGCTGTGTTCCAAGTCCTCCGGAAGTATATGGAAACGTGAATTGATATTGACAAGAAATATATATATATATATATATATATATATATATATATATATATATATATATATATATATATATATTTCTTGGTTTAAATATTTTCTAATTAATCACTACACCAGAAAGTGATTTACGATTATTACTGGAGTTTTAATTCAAAGGCAGCTGTGTGTGTGTGTGTGTGTGTGTGTGTGTGTGTGTGTGTGTGTGTGTGTGTGTGTGTGTGTGTGTGTATGTGTGTGTGTGTGTGTGTGTGTGTGTGTGTGTGTGTGTGTGTGTGTGTGTGTGTGTGTGTGTGTGTGTGTGTGTGTATGTGTATGCGTGTGCGTATGCATGTGCGTATGCGTATGCGTGTGCGTATGCGTATGCGTGTACGTGTGCGTGTGTGTCTGTGTGTAATAATATCAATAGTAATTGTTGGTTTATTAATAAGAGATATGCATCCCAAGAGCTGAAAATATACAGTAGGAATTATAAAAAGTTATGGAGTTGAAAAACTAATAATTATAATAAATTATGATAGTAATGATAATAGTAATGACAATAATAATAATAATAATAATAATAATAATAAGATTACCAAGTAAAACTAAATCTAACACTAGGCACTGCACTTTTTTCTGTATCGGTCGTTGTGGGCGCGTATGAAAACCAAAGTGTTAGTATGTCTGACGCTGTGTCGTGGTGGAGGTGCTGGAGGTGGTGCCGGCGGGAGGGTATTGTGGTGACTCGGGGGGTGGAGCAGCTTCCTGGCGAACTTCTCAAGGAGGTGGGCGTGGCGGGCTTGTACGGTAGTGAGGTGCAAGGTGTGTGTGTGTGTGGGTGGGTGGGTGTGTGGATGGGTGGTGGGTGGGTGGGGGGGGTGGCTGGGTGGGTAAAACATTACAAATTAGCAAAGGCTCCATGATAGACATTTTTATAAGAAAGAAATTGTGTGGATGCATGATAATTTTAACATATGGTTACAAAAAATTATTATTATTAGTTAGATATTTTTTATTTCCCTCTTAAATGCATCGATATTATTTGATCTGAAGCAAACTTTTTCCTCTACAGGTAAATTATTAAATAATTGAGAACTAAAATTTATCACATTGTTTTTAAACAACATAAATCAACATTATTGCTCCTTGTATTTCTTGGTTTGTCATCAATCTTGAATAATTTATTTCCTCAATAATTTCGTACCATTTTGAGTTTAAGTGATTTATGAACAACATCATATTTCAAACGTTTAGTTGTTGAAAAGATAGGGGCTGCTGAGTCAAATTTGGGAATAAAAAATATACATCTAAAGAAGTGAAAAAGAAAGTGTGTGTGTGTGTGTGTGTGTGTGTGTGTGTGTGTGTGTGTGTGTGTGTGTGTGTGTGTGTGTGTGTGTGTGTGTGTGTGTGTGTTGTTACTCCATCTCAAAGTAACGATTGATTCTGTGTATGTTTTGAAACGTGCTCATGAGAGACAAAAAAACGATAGATCAATAAAAAAAAACAGCTTAGGAAACAACATTATCATCAAAGAATCAGCTTAGGAAACATTATCATCAGGGAAACCACATTATTCTTTCCATTACCTAAGTTTGTCTTTTGAACACGTATCGATTGGTGCTTCACGCGGACTTTGGGTCAGACCAACTCCTTAGTGAGCAAACCCGAGTGAACTCATATAACATAAATCACGCCAGTAAAATAGTGTTGATGATAATGCATGACATTCTCTCTCTCTCTCTCTCTCTCTCTCTCTCGTCTCTCTCTCTCTCTCTCTCTCTCTCTCTCTCGCTCTCCTCTCTCTCTCTCTCTCTCTCTCGCTCTCTCTCTCCTCTCTCCTCTCTCTGCTCTCTCTTCTCTCTCTCATCCTCTCTCTCTCTCTCTCTCTCTCTCTCTCTCCTCTCTCTCTCTCTCTCTCTCGCTCTCTCTCTCTCTCTCTCTCTCTCTCTCTCTCTCTCTCTCTCTCTCTCTCTCCTCTCTCTCTCTCTCTCTCTCGCCTTGTTGATAAATGAGATCACGTATTGTGAAGGTAAGGAAAATTGAAATTTACAAATATACAAGCGCAGTCATTTAAACTCTGTAAAACAAAAAAACAAAGAAATTATGACGAGTTTAATTAAGTGAAACAATTGTTCCGAAATGCTTACAACTTTTTACATTTTATTGTCACGTGCAGCAGTTATTGAATGAATACTTGAATACATTTCATTTCATCCTATAAAGACAGTAAACCCGCTCTTGTCGCAGGTTAGAGTTAGTACGCAGGCTGGAACAGAGTCTTGCTATTCCATCATGTCCGTAAGCCACGCCTTCTCATTATCTCTGCATCTTGATTGGCTGCGACTTCCACTAATACACATTAGGCATTAAATATGTCAACCAATCAGCGAGCTTCCCGCCAAGGCGTCCTGCGAGTTGAGCCACCACAGAGGGTATAAATAGAACCTCACTCGCTGTGTCAGTTGCACCTGGAGTATTATATTTCAGAGGCTTTCGCCAAAAATGAATTCATGATAGGAGTGTTCTTGGACATTCACAAAGCCTTCGACATGACATGGCGACACGGTGTCCTCATGAAACTCCATGCTCACGGTTTAAGAGGTAACTTACCTATTTTTGTTTATAATTTCTTACAGGACATAACTTTCTCTGTCAAGCTTCCCTGTAACGTATTCTCGGACATTTATGTCCAGGAAAATGGGGTGCCACAGGGTAGTGTTCTTAGTCCTACTTTATTTTGTGTTATGATTAATGATATTCTGTCATCAACTCCTGTCCCAAGAAATCTTAAATACTCGCTCTACGCTGACGACTGTGCGTTATGGCATTCGTCGCCAAACGCGCAGTTCTCGGCTGGACGGATTCAAATTGCTCTTGACTCCGTCCAACAGTGGGCCTCTCTGTGGGGATTTAAGTTTTCTGTTCCAAAGTGTATCGGTGTAGTTTTCACTCAACGTAAAATTCCTGCTTTGCATATTTCTCTTCAAGGCCAACCGATACCGTTTCAAAATTCAGTTAAATTCTTGGGTCTGCATTTTGACAGCAGACTCAATTGGAAAAACACGTAAATAATTTGTTAGTTCGTTGCCATAAAAAAGTCAATGTCCTAAAATACCTATCAGGTACTTCATGGGGAGCAGACAGAAAATCTTTATTAATGGTGTACAAGTCCTTAATTCGTTCTCACTTAGACTATGGCTCACCGGTGTATGGGTCTGCGTCGGACGCAACACTGAGGAGGCTGGATGTTTTTCAGAATGTATGTCTGCGAATGTGTCTTGGAGCCCTGCGGTGTACACGCGTGGGGCGTTTGGAGGTTGAGGCAAATATACCACCACTGAGTGTGCGACGTGACGGCCTATTACTGGCATATGGCCTGTCAACGGCCCGGAAGACTCCACTCGGTCTCATGGCAGCTACTGTAATTAAACAGCACCACCACCTCCACACTGGTCGACACCGTCCACTAGCTGTCCGCCTTCACACTATATGCCAGAAGTGTGAAGTGGACCTTGACGGTGTTGACCAGCTTGTGCAACCAACAAAAGCCCCTTGGGAGCCCAATGCCACCATCAATACTAAATGGCTTCCCCAACACAAGCCTGCCATGACCGAAGTGGAGATATGTCATCACTTCCGGGCTCTCGTCGCTAGCCTCCCTCCCTCCCTCCACCTTTACACTGACGGCTCCAAGTCGAGTGAAAGTGTGGGTGCTAGTGTTTGGTCGTGTGAATGTGCCCTCAGGTTCCGACTACCTTCCCATACGTCGGTGTTTTCCTCAGAACTTTTTGCTATTGATAAAGCCATAGATTATGCACTAAATGCAAATCATAACGTAATTGTCATATTCACGGATTCTATGTCAGCCCTTCAGGCGATAGAGTCCGGGCGCACGGATGCCAATGAAATCCAAGGCAACATTATTAATAAGCTAAATTCACGCCGTAAGTCTTTCTCTTTGTATTGGGTGTCTGGTCATTTCGCGTATTTACGGGAATGAGCAGGCTGACATGCTGGCTAGGTCCGCTGCAGAGCTCGAGGGAGCGTGGAACCTCCGTCGAGATCATCAGTCATGTCTCTCGGCTGCAAAATCATCAGTTTACCTCCTGTGGCAAAGTCACTGGGACAACCTCAGTCTTCCCACTGTAAAACCCATCCTGGGCGAGTGGGCTTCCTCCAACCGCCCCACAAGGCGTCAGGAGGTGGTCCTCGCACGCCTCAGGATGGGCTGCACCCTAGCCACCCACATGCTCCCCTACATCGCCCACGCCTTCCCACCCCAATGCATCACCTGCCATACTACCCTCTCTATCGACCACATCCTGCTTCACTGTGTGCGTTATCGGGAGGCGCGACGGTCCCTCGTAGCATTCTGTGAGGCCCGCCGCCTTCCGATGACGCAGACCACCCTTCTGGGTGACCAGCATCCGGATGTGGTCGATAGCCTGATGATTTTCCTGGCCGAGACCAATTTAATCAAAGAGTTATGACTTACTTGTATATTCCAATGTTTATTGTTATTTTACCACTTTGTATATACTGCACTTTTTTCTTGTAATAAATATGTTTTGAAATGAATGATTGTATGTATTATGTGTCTAGCGTGAATGTCAATTATTCCCAATGTTTACTTTAAATACGTATTCGTACGTATCCTCCCCCATTGTATGTATATACCATTTTTTGTTCCTCACCTCCCATGACTAATGACTTTAGTTTTTGCTTTAGGTTCAGGCCCCCAAGTATGAATGTGTCGTGCACACACACACACACACACACACACACACACACACACACACACACACACACACACACACACACACACACACACACACACACACACACACACACACACACACACACACACACACACACACACACACACACACACACACACACACACACACACACACACACACACAGCCGTTGTGACCTGACGACATACCCAGAGCCTGAGCCTATAATTACTTCCCTCGAAACCGCGGCTGAGGTCGAGATTAACCTCACCTCACCTGACACCTGGCTAATCCCATGACCCACCGTTGAACTCCGCCCGGACTCGGTCAAGGTGGGTAGAGGTCAGTAGAGGCACAGCCACGCTCGCATACAGACGCACAGACAACACGGCCGCTTCCGCCACCCTGTGTACGTATGTGTGACTGTACTCCAAAATAAATCACCACAACGTCCATATTGCACCTATTTATCCTTGTGTGAACACTCCAGCAAAAGCTCTACATTGGTGACCCCGGATCAACACACAATGGAACAAAACTTCAAGATTCCCGCCTTCACATACGACATCACGACGTGGTTTACACACATAAAGGCGACGTGGGCTCACACGACACTCTCCGATGTCCAGAAGTTCCAGCTAGTCGTCGCTGCCATCCCTACTGACGTCGCAGCCCTTGTATGTGGAGTACTACAGGCACCTCCAGACACAGGAAAGTATCCAGCGCTCAAAGACGCCCTCTTGCAGGCTTTTGGCAGGACATGGCTGTCATACCTGCAGCAGTTGGACTCTATAAAGCAGGATGGCCGCCGACCCTCGGCTCTGCTGGCTCATATGCAGGCACTCAACACCGCTTCAGGGATGCCCATCCCAGAGGCGCTTCTCCGTCACCGCCACCTGCAGCTGTTGCCCGCCGACCTCCGCCTCCACCTGGCCGCCTTGCCTGATAATCTGAAGCTGCAGGACTACGTACAAAAAGCTGACGCCTTATATGACGTGTACACCCACGCCTCCAATCCCGCACCCTCATCATCCCTCCCTGATCCCGCCTTCGATTCCGCCCGGCAACAGTGTTCAGCAGTTACCACCGCCCGCCAACCTACAGTGAATAGTGATGTGCCCGCCGCTTTGTTGTCACGTATTGACAACCTTGAACGCAGCTTTTCGCGTCAGTGTACACCTGCACCGCAGAACCCCGATCGTTTGAGTGTTGTGTTAGAGGCTTTGGTGTCGCGTATGGATAGGCTTGAAACTCGCCTTGAAGTTCGTAACAGTACGGTTAGTGACGACAGTCTATGTTTCTATCATAGAAGGTTCGGTGTTCGTGCTCGCCGATGTGAATCTCCCTGTACGTGGCAGGGAAACGACCAGCGCGGGGGACGATAAACCCTACGTCTCCCGCACATCCCACATCGACGCCCCGCACGCTGCTCTGGGTAGCCGACCAGGACTCGGGTGCCCGCTACCTCATAGATACCGGCTCCACGGTCAGCATAGTGCCGCCCCCGACACATTTTAAACCAAATAGGCTCGCCTATGACCTCCTGGCTGCCAACGGTACCCCCATCGCCACATACGGCACGCAAGCCCGCCGCCTAACGTTGGCTCCCAACACTATAGTCACCTGGCCATTCATCATCGCTGACGTCAGCCAGGCTATATTGGGGATGGATTTCCTGGGCGCCTATGACTTTCTCGTGGACACAAAGGGCCGCCAACTCATTCACACGCATTCCAACACCAGAATAAGGGCAGTGCCGGGCCCCGAGCACGCGCCCATCATCTCACAACTCCAGCCAGCATCGCCTTTCTCCTCGCTCCTCCAGGACTTCCGCCTCATTACCGCACCTCACCCCCAACGCGGTAAAGTGGCCCATGACGTGACTCACTCCATCGTGACCACGGGGCCTCCTTGTTTCGCCCGTCCACGGCGCCTCCCTCCGGAACGACTCCAGGCAGCGAAGGACGAGTTTTGTAGATTGCTGGAGGATGGCGTGGTGCGCCCTTCATCTAGTTGTTGGGCTTCCCCTCTCCACATGGTCCCTAAGGCCACCGAGGGTGAATGGCGACCCTGTGGGGACTACAGAGCCCTTAACGCCATGACGCGGCCTGACAGGTACCCCATCCCACACATCATGGACTTCCACGCTAAACTCCGAGGCAAAACAATCTTTTCCAAGATCGACCTGGTGCGAGCGTTTCACCAAATCCCGGTGGCGGAGGAAGACGTCCCTAAAACGGCCATCACCACCCCGTTTGGCCTCTTCGAGCTCCCGATGATGAACTTTGGCCTGAGGAATGCGGCGCAGTCTTTCCAGCGGTTCATGGATCAGGTCGTTCGCGGGATGGACGCTGTTGTCGTTTATATCGACGATATCCTGATCGCCTCATCAACACCGCAGGAGCACGAGGTCCACCTACGACAACTCTTCAACCGCCTCCAAGATTATGGCCTCAGGATCCACCCGGCAAAGTGCATCCTCGAGGCGCGAGAATTGGATTTCCTGGGCCACAGAGTCTCCGCCGCGGGTATATCGCCTCTCCCGCAGAAAGTGCTCGACATTCAAGAGTTTCCCCAGCCGAGCACTCCCAGGAAATTGAGGGAATTCCTCGGGATGATAAATTATTACCATCGGTTCATTCCTCACGCCGCTCATTCCCTGGCGCTGCTCAACGACTTGCTGAAGGGGACAAAGGCGACGTCCACCAAGCCGCTGGTATGGTCGCGCGAGGCTGAGGCGGCCTTCCACACCATCAAAGCACGCCTGGCCTACCTTATCCTCCTCGCTCACCCCGCTCCCAACGCGCCAACTACTCTCACCACGGACGCATCATCCGCAGCGGTGGGCGCGGTGTTGCAACAAGACATCGATGGCGTTTTCACTCCCATTGCCTTCTTCAGCAAGCGTCTTGAGCCGTGTCAGCAGAAGTACAGCGCCTTCGACAGAGAACTGTTGGCCATCTATGAAGCCATCCGTCACTTCCGCCATTTTCTAGAGGCCCGGCAGTTCCACGTCCTTACGGACCACAAGCCGCTGACGTACGCCATGGCCCAACGCGGCGACAACTTCTCCTCCAGGGTGTCACGGCAATTGGCATATATCTCTGAGTTCACCACAGACATCCGCCACATACGGGACGTAGACAACACTGTGGCTGACACCCTGTCACGTGGGGTGGCGGCTGTCATCCCGGCGGCGCCACTCCCCGACTACGCCGCCATCGCTGCCGCGCAACGAACCGATCCCGAACTTCAACAGCTGCTCAATGGCCCCACCGCCCTTCAACTCGAGCAGCTGGAGGTTCCGGGCTCCCCGCACAAGCTGTGGTGTGATGTGTCATGTGGGGCGCCACGGCCGTACATTCCTTCAGATCACCGCCGGTCTCTATTTACGCACTTCCACTCTCTGGCCCATCCTGGCATAAAAGGCACCCAACTCCTCATCGGTAAACGCGCCGTGTGGCTTGCAATGCGGCGTGATATTCAGCAGTGGGCGTGGGAGTGTCTAACCTGCCAGGCCAGCAAGGTGCACCGCCATACCAAGACTCCAATGCAGGCCATCCCAACACCTACCCAACGCTTCCACACGGTACACATCGACATCGTCGGACCCCTCCCAGCATCCCGGGGCCACAAGTACCTGCTTACGTGCGTGGACCGGTGTACCAAGTGGGCGGAGGCCACCCCTATGCCCGACATTACAGCTGAGGGTGTGGCACACCACTTCCTCACCAGCTGGGTCGCGCGTTTTGGTGCTCCGCACACCATTATCACTCAATTTGAGTCTCGGGCGTGGCAAGACCTCCTCAGTTTCCTCGGTACACATCGGAAGCGAACTACGGCGTATCACCCGCAGAGTAATGGGGCTATCGAACGTTTTCACAGACGTTTAAAAGAAGCATTACGGGCTCAGCCACACCCAGACCACTGGGTTGACGCCCTCCCCATTGTCCTCCTGAATCTCCGCGCCACAGACAAGGAGGACCTCGGACACGCGCCGGCAGAGTTAGTATATGGGGAGGACTTACGGCTACCTGGCCAGATCAGGATACCCGCTGATGACGGAAGGCACACTCTCTCCTTCCTCCCCGCCCTGCGACATGCCATGAACGCCCTTCGACCCACCCAGCCGCGACTGCCGCCACCACGACCCACCTACATCCCACGCGACATACAGGAGGCTCAAATGGTGTTCCTCCGTAAGGACGCCCACACAGGCCCCCTTCAACGCCCTTACAGCGGTCCATACCCGGTTATGGCACGCACGGACAAGCACATGACGATACTGCGCAGCGGTCGACCTGTCGTGGTATCGCTGGACCGGGTCAAGCCTGCATCGTCGCCTCCAGCAGACAACCCTCCTCCTCCTCCAGTACATGGTGGGGCCCGCAGCGGGGAGAGATTGTCCACACTTCCTCCACCTTTCTCCCACCTTCTTTCCTCCTCCACCCTTTATCATCCTTCCTCCTCCACCCTTCATCATCCTTCCTCCTACACCCTTCATCCCACCTCCCTCTCCCACCCTCCCATCCCCCTCTCACCCATCGCCACCTCCACCAGCCAACACCCTACCTTCCTCTCCCATCCTCCTTTCTCCTCCATTCCACCTCACCCCTCCGATCCCGCTCCTCCCACCCAATCTCCACCCACCACCGCCACCCTCACCCCCGCCACCTGCCCGCCCAGACACCCCACATCCGGAACTTCCGACACCACTAAGCCAGGATTCCTCTCCCCTGGAGGAGTTAACTCCTGAGGGCCTCATCCTCCGCTCCGGGAGAGTAGTAACGAGACCTGTATATTTTCAAGCAGGCCAGTAGGTGATACTTAATTACCATGTACGAATGTAGTTCCTTTTTATGTATATTTCTTTTCTCATACATGTACCGCCGCAATTATGTATATATTTTATGTTTGTTCTTGTTTCCCGCATGCTTGTAATAGCGTTCTTCATTTTGTGTGTGGGGGGGGGGAGTAGTGTCGTGCACACGCACACACACACACAGCCGTTGTGACCTGACGACATACCCAGAGCCTGAGCCTATAATTACTTCCCTCGAGACCGCGGCTGAGGTCGAGATTAACCTCACCTCACCTGACACCTGGTTAATCCCATGACCCACCGTTGAACTCCGCCCGGACTCGGTCAAGGTGGGTAGAGGTCAGTAGAGGCACAGCCACGCTCGCATACAGACGCACAGACAACACGGCCGCTTCCGCCACCCTGTGTACGTATGTGACTGTACTCCAAAATAAATCACCACAACGTCCATATTGCACCTGTTTATCCTTGTGTGAACACTCCAGCAAAAGCTCTACAAATGTGTGTGCATGATGCGTGACTGAACTTGTATGAAAGTATATTGTATTTTCTATGTTTAAAAATATAAAATTCATAAAAAATAAATAATTAAATAAAATAAAATAAACGTATAAATATATAAACAAATAAAAATTAAATAAATTAAGATAAATAAAATAAGCACAAATAATATAAATTTAAAATTAAACTTAGATGGCCTAATAGCCTATGCCATGGCTGATGGCAAAAAAAAAAGAAAAAAAAGTAGGGGCCAGGAGACTAATTAGTTCACCGGACGTCACTCCAACAGGTTAGTAGCTTCGTCCTCTAAGAGTAGCCTAGCAAAGGCTTACGACATTATTGGTGATATAGAAAAACATATAAATTGTAATAATACATAAATTTAGATTGATTAGTTCACCGGACGTCACTCCAACAGATTTGTGTGGCTACGTTAACCCAGACCACCCCCACCACCACGTGGCACATAAACACACCCTCCCCAAATATATATATATATTTTTTTTGTGTGTAATGAATAGGATGTGTTAGGAATATCAAGTGCAGCCATCAGTGCTCACTAAGGAAGTAAAGGAAAAATGAGTGGAAGGACATGTGCAACTTAGCCAGGTGTAACTAGTTTTCGAGAGTGGAGTATAATCTACCCGACCGTGATTGGTCGTTACGTTACGATAAAACTACTGTTATTCCTCGAGACTCAACGCTCATTTAAACTTGTTAATTAGGCACGCTACCACTTACCATCGGTGCCATACCTAAAGTGTCCTTATTAAATAAACAAGACTGTCTTTAATTCAATTTTTGATTTTTAATACCAGGTAACATAACAGTAACAACCACAAGAACATAATTAACAAAAGACGTAACATTGGGCGTTACATATGGACTTTGAAAATCTAGGGAAATTTCCCTAAGTCAAGGAAATTACCTAAATGTAGCAAACACGACAAATCAATTCTAACCGGGGGGGGCTGCGCCTCCCCTGGACACCCCCGCTAGGACACTTCAAACACATCCAGAAACCTGTCCTAACCTAACCTAGCTTAACCTAACCTAACCTGGACCCCCTCACCCCGCTAAGATACTATTCGAACACAACCAGAAACCTATCCTAACCGGCACCCCCCCTGGACCCAACCTCACCTGACGTAACCTGCATCTCTCATAAAGACACTATCTTGTCTTATGCCCAGACCGCCCCATGGTTCAATATCCTAACCTAACCTTCATAAGTGCGATAATACTTCATAATAATGACAATAATATACTAAAACATTCACCAATATTGACTTTAACAAATCTAGGGAAATAAATAAAAAAAAAAATGTAGGGAAATTTACCTAGAAGTCAAAGAAATTCCCTAAGTGTAGCAAAAATCGACAGCCGCCATATTTATGCCTGATACAGCCATATAGCTAAGAAGTTCGGTAGCTTCACATGAAATACCTTAAGTAGAAGTTGAGGGTCCAGCTTCGGAATGAACGCACGGTACCGACCACAGTACCACAGATGTTTGTCTTCCCTAAGCTTGCACGGCAATTTACAGTTAAGGCACTCCACTGATTTGGACAATACACCGTGTTGACGAAGATATTGTATTGCTTGCTACACTTGACTGTTCGTAGAATTTTGCTGTGAACTGCCAGTTTGTATATATATACAACCTTCACATATGTCCTCCACGGTAGCCATTGTCTAACTAACGCTATCCACCATAGTCCAGGCAGTCCATCCTTGTCTAAAGACACGTGCTCATATATGATTGGCAGGAAAAAATGATCTTTTTCATGATTGGCAGCAGGCAACCTCACGTGATTATACGTCATAAAATGTCACGCAACGCCATAACACGTGACTGAGGATCACACCTCTACAGCGCATGCGCACCATTGATAACAAACACACGAACACACACAGTATCCCTTCGATGACTGGTGCGACAGGATCCCAGCTAAAATTGAGGTAAATCTTTGAAATTCTGTCCCGATCTTATTAATAGTTTCCAACAGTGTAATATAGGGCTAAAAATGCTCCTAACAGTGTCATCTAGACCCTGAGACAGTTTATAGTTACGTGTGGTGTATTGTCTGAAACTGCAATAATACCAAGATGTTAGAAGTTCAGAAATAGCAAGGGCATTTCATGTGATCTGTAAGGGCCTTGTTTACATGTATTTTGCATAGATCAATGGCAGTGCTTACAGGTACAGCAGCCGTACGAATAGGGGATGACAACGTGGTACGGCTGCCGTATCTCTAAGCACCTATAGGCACAGCTTACAGGTACGGCAGCCATACCTGAAAGTACTCGCTTATAGATACGGCACATGCCTAACTTTTGGGTAGTAAAATATAAAATGCTTATATAACCAAACCAAACCGTACCTAACCAAACCTAACATAACATTACCTAATCTAACCATAACCTAAAGTAAGCCGTATCCTCATAGTGCTAGGTTATAGATAAGGCACGTGCCTAACTTATGGATAAAAAGCTTATGCAACCGAACCTAACCGAACCAAACCGTACCTAACCAAACCAAACCTAACAGAACATAGTCAACCTAACATAACTTGAAAGATGCTTTACCAGGTAAATAATAAGGCACAGGCCATAGGAATTATCAGCTAATTATTCTGTTGATAACTTTTTAAGTGTTTTTGAAACTTCGTATGATGAAAATGTCAAATTTAATGCGAACACGATGGGTGACGCCAGCACATGCCGTACGAATAGGGGATGACAATTGGGTACGGCTGCTGTATCTGTAAGCACTTCATAAATCAATTGCAGTATGTATCTTATCTCACTGAAATGTCCTCAGGTTAAGCTTGCAATGTTACCCAATGCCCAACACTGGATATTTCCATTGCCTAAGTATGGATATTCTGTTTTGAATTGTCATGTAGCTAAGTCCTTTTCATCTTCAAATTAATGTTACGTTAGTGTATAGTAATTATATGTCAAAATATTATCTTTATCTGTTATTTTTTTAAGCTGCCTCCTTTATTGCAGGTGGTGCCTTATTAACGGAAGGTCCAGGGCTGTCATCAACAGGTGACTCAGGTATGGTAACATTATTGGCTGTTGCATTAATTGAGTATCTGCTATAAACAAACCAATATTTCAGATTTGTGAGCACATGAGTTATGTGATATAATAAAAAAATGACATAATTATGCAATTAAAGTAACCTGAAATTACTTTAAGTAGGAATAGAATACCAGCCACAACCCCATACTTCCCATGCTGAGTATCAAAGCGTATTGGACCCTGAATTTGGTATGTATTTACTGTACTTGTACTTAACAATATTGTAACTGGGATTTTTTGCAGAACTATATGCATTTATGTGGTTACATAACTGAACTTTCAATTTTTAGTACATGAGCTGCATCATTGCATTTCAGACAACCCATAGCTAAAGGTGTGGAACCTATACCTAATCCTGTACTAATATGAATATTGTATTTGAAACAAAGTTACATGCATGCTATCTTTGCACCCTCAGGATCATTACATGTTGACAGTGTGAGACACACTAAACGTCAAGCCTCACCAATGAAGAAGGAAATAAGAGAGAAGATAGGTGCAGTATACTGTACAGTACAGTGCAATTCATTGGATTGTTTAATTCTTTTTATGTATTTCTTGTATTTTACCAATGCATCTAGAATGGCTTGTCAGGCATTATGTCAATAATTTCAATAACAACTTATTAATCATCATCATTATATAGTGAAATGGGACATTGTTAATGTATGTATATATGAATAACTGATACATAGCAGTGTCATAATACTTTTAAAATGTTTCAGAGGTTTGTGGGAGAAGTGAAGCAGGCAAAACATTTCCTGCACCCCGTGCAGTGTCTCCTGCATGTGATGCTGCAGTGTCTCCTGCATGTGATGCTGCAGTGTCTCCTGCACGTGATGCTGCAGTGTCTCCTGCACGTGATGCTGCAGTGTCTCCTGCATGTGATGCTGTAGTGTGTCCTGCATGTGATGCTGCAGTGTCTCCTGCATGTGATGCTGCAGTGTCTCCTGCATGTGATGCTGCAGTGTCTCCTGCACGTGATGCTGCAGTGTCTCCTGCATGTGATGCTGCAGTGTCTCCTGCACGTGATGCTGCAGTTGTGATTATGTTATTGCATACACGTAATGTTCTTTATTGGTAGTGTATTCTCATGCATGGTATTCCTCTGCTTGGTTGCGCTGATTGTTCATTTATGTGTTTTTATTGCTTATGCTGTACTGCATGTTATTGCATGTATTTCCTTGATTGATGTATGTTACAGCTATAACCAAATTGTTTCTCCAATAAAAGTATGAGCATTTTAATGGGATTATATTTATATTCCTGTCGTGAATCGTTTATAATTCAGAACAAATTGATGTGAAACTGGTATAAACGTGCACAACAAGTGGCTAAATGGCTCAATGGAGTTAATGCACAGGTTATTTTGAAGTTGTTATTCTACTATTCAAGTGGTTTATTAAACCAAGTTACTAATTAAGAGGCATTACTTATTTACTTGATGAAATAAATTAGATAGGCTACCCCTAAAATATAGTAGTCTAAGCGAAATATAGATGGCGCTTTCAGAGGTTCCAGTTCGTATTTTGGGATGTGATTTTCTATTGGTGGAAAAGACTGCTTTCCTATCATTCTCTCTTATAGTCATTGGCAGCGGGCAGAGACAACGGGAGGGACCTCCCGTTGTCTCTTCCCGCTGCCAATTTATAATAGATTGAAAATATTTCCCCGGGCATATTATTATTAATTTGGATGATTTCTAGGAGTGGTTAAATAACCGTCTCTTAGGATGTTGATCGAAGGATCTCACATCATACTTAATCGAAATTACTGAAGGCTGCCCATTATCGACATACTGTTTACTTTCTGTGTTCCCATATGGGATAGCTACAGGCCTCTAATACTCTTTTATTCTCTGCTATAACTGGTTAACATGGAACTGTGGGGTCACACGTGGTCATTGATTGCTACTTGCAGGCCCTCCCAACCTGCCGTGTCAGGCTCACGGACCAGAGGCAACAGGAGCTGGTCCAGGCAGTGAGGCAAAACGAACAGGAAACACTTCTTGCCCTGAGAAGAGTCGTCTGGCAGCTGCAACTCCCCCCAGCCAACTTCAGTAGGCTAAGACCTCACCCTTGACCTCACGCTGCCTTCTGCACCTCATTGCTAATTAACAACCTTGTGTGTCTTGACACTCTAATAATTTTTCTCTTGATTTCTGCAACATTCATGGCCTTAGATCTAATTTCCAACCTGTTGAACATCATCTCTCCTCCACTAAACCTCATCTTCTCTTCCTAACTGAAACACAGTTGTCTGTGACTACTGAAAGCAGCCCCTTCTCTGTTCCCTCCTACTTTCTCTATCCTCATTTTCAATCCAAAGCTGGCTGTTGCGCATATGTGCGTAACGACAATACTTGCTCGTGCCCACAATCTTGAATCTTCAGAATTTTCTACCATCTGGCTAAGACTTTAATGTCACTCTCTAACTAAATATATCTGTGATGTATATCTCTCACCTAATTCCTATGACTATGTAAAATTCTTTGACTATTTGACTTCCAAAGTGGAGTACATCCTATCTCACTTTCCTTATGCTGAGATCTCCATTTTTGGGGATTTCAATGTTCACCACCGGCTTTGGTATTCATCTTCTTTCTCTGACCAACCTGGTGAACAAACCTTCAACTTTGCTATCCTTTATGACCTAGAGCAAGTGGTGCAGTTCCCTACCTGTATCTATGACCGCTTTGGAGACATGCCCAATATTCTTGATCTTTTCCTAACTTCCATGGGGTTATACATTCCTCATACTTTCTCTAATACTAAAGCTAAAAAGCCCTGGCTTAACTCTGCTTGTTATCATGCTTGTCAAAGATAGAAAGGCGGCTCACAAACGATAACGTAGCCATCCATCTGCTGAAACTCATGCCCTTTATATTTCTGCCCGTAATCATGCCAAATCTATTCTCCGATTTACTAAAAAATTCTTTCATCAATAGAAAATTTCAAAATCTTTCCAATTTTAACTCTTCTCATGATTTTTGGTATTTAGCCAATAATATCTCCAACAATTTTACTTCTTCATCTTTCCCTTTTTCACTTCAGCCAGATGGCTCCACAGCTGTCTCTTCTTTCTCTAAAGCTGAACTCTTCGCTCAAACCTTTGCCACCAACTCTACTTTTGATATCTGGGCATATTCCTCATAGTCCTCCACCTTCTGACTACTTCATCCCTAAAATAAAAATTCTTCATTACAAAGTTTTCCATGCCCTCTCTGGCCTTGATTCTTGGAAGGCTTACAGTCCAAATGGAGTCCCTCCTGTTGTTCCCAAAAACTGTGCTTTCGAGATTGCTCCCTGCCTGGTCAAACTCTTTTGTCTGTGTCTCTACTTCTTCCTATCCTTCTTGCTGGAAGTTTGCTCACATTCAACCTGTCCCTTCAAAAGGTGACCGCTCCAATCCTTATAACTACCGCCCTATAGCTTTGATTTCCTGCCTTTCTAAAGCCTTTGAGTCTGTTTTTAACAAGAAGATAATGAGGCATCTATCAGCTCACAAATTCTCTCTGATTTCCAAAAAGGCCGGTGCATTGATGATCTTGCTTTTCTAACTGAATCTTAGTCCTCATTTAGGGACTTCGGTGAAACCTTTGTTGTTGACCTTGACATATCGACAGCCTTCGATAGAGTCTGGCATAAATCTTTAATTTCTAAACTACCCTCCTACGGATTCTATCCTTCTCTCTGTACCTTCATCTCCAGTTTCCTTTCTGACCGTTCTATTGCTGCTGTAGTAGACGGTCACTGTTCTTCCCCTAAAACTATCAACAATGGTGTTCCTCAGAGTTCTGTCCTATCACCTACTTTCTTTCTATTATTCATCAATGATCTCCTAAATCTGACTCAATGCCCTATCCACTCCTATGCTGATGACACCACCTTGCATTTTTCAACGTTGTACAACAGACGGCCAACCCAACAAGAACTAAGTGATTCAAGGCGAGATTCTATAGGACGCCTAACTTCTGATTTTTCACTGGTTTCTGATTGGGGCAGAGCAAACCTAGTTCTGTTCAATGCCTCAAAAACTCAATTTCTACAACTATCTACTTGACATAACCTTCCAGATAACTATCCCCTCTTCTTCAATGACACTCAACTGCCCCTCTCCTCTACATTAAACACACTCGGTCTATCCTTTACTAAAGATCTAAACTGGCAATTTCATATCTTTACTCTTGCTAATCAGCTTCCAAGAAGTTAGGTGTCCTATGGCGTCTGCGTCCAGGTTTCTCTCCCTACCAGCTGCTTGCTCTGTACAGGGACCTTATCCGTCCATGTATGGAGTATGGTTCTCATTTCTAGGGGGTTCAACTCACACAGCCTTATTAAACAGGGTAGAGTCTAAAGCTTTTCGTCTCATCAACTCTCCTCTAACTGACTCTCTTGATTCTCTAAGTCACCGACGCAATGTTGCATCATCTCTTCTATCGCAATTTTCATACTGGCTGCTCTTCTGAACTTGCTAACTGCATGCCTCCACCCCTCCCATGGCCTCGCTACACAAGGTTTTCTACTCCTCATCCCTATTCTGTCCATCTTTCTAATGCAAGAGTTAACCAGTATCTTTAATCTTTCATCCCTTACACTGGTAAACTCTTCCTTTGTATGTTTTTTCATCTGCCTATGAACTCTTTCTAAAAAGTAGTGTCAAGACACCTCTCATACTAAAGTGGACCTCCACCCCCTGCCTCTGTTTTTCCTACTGTCCTCTGTACAGGGTCTGGCGACAAACAGGATTTTTTTTATTAACCTTTGTTTGACTTTGGCCAGTATTCTTTTAATATAAGAAAAAAAAAAGAAAAAAAAAAACTTCCAGACCCACTTTCTGGCTTTTCCTGTGTAATTGCAAAATCCTTTGTTGCAGTTTGTCTGAAGATTCACTCATTAGAACAATATCACTGGCAAACTTGAGATTACTTAAGAATTTTCCATTCATATCAATTCCTGTCTCTTCTTATTCCTAGTTTTTATAAAATTCCTCTGACACCGAAGTAAGCAGTTTAGGAGAAATAGTGCTGCCTTGCCTCTTCTTGCTAACCTTGTGTAGTATTATGGTGGCAGTGCTTTCCTACTACAAATATATCTTCAAATACCATCACATATACATCCTCTACTCCATGTATCCCGAGTGCTTCCATAGCTGCACTGAATCAAAGTTTTTTTTCCCTATTATTCTATGAAACCTATACATAGTAAAGTAAAGGTAAAGTGGGGGCACATGGTGTAGCTGCGGGTGCTCATCTCCTGTCACATTGGCCTTTGAGCCTGTGATGGAAATTAATCCATTACCCTGGGAGACAGGGACCCTGTGACATCCAAGTTTCCACAGTTTACCTTCCCCAGGTTTTACCTAAGTACCCATTTATCGACCAACCTCTTTGGGAGGATGAACAACTGAGTGAGCTGTGTGCCGACTGTCCTCGTTCGGGATTGAACTCAGGCCTACGGATTCGTAGTCAGACGTGCTAACCACTGCACCACTGAAGTCCATATTTTTCTACAATTTCATCAATGACATGGATTTGGTCAGTTACTGAATAACCACTCTGGAATCTTCTACCATATATTAAAGAATAAAATAATAAGTTAATCATTTAAACATTGAATATTTCAGCATTTTTATTGAACATACAATTTTCTACCACACATCTACCAAATAAATGGACATTTTTCCCTCAGAATCTTGACTCCATACTTGTTCCATTCTGACTGCTGAATCCAAAGTTCACTGCTTCCTTCTAGACAGGTCATAAGTGCTGCACCCTTCCAGGATGTCATAGAGGGGTCCATATCCTTCGCACGAGTGATGACTTCAATTTGTTCTGATTGGAAAAAAAAATAAATAAAATAAAATAAAAAGTAGGTGCAAGGGAACATTTCTTTTGATAATCCAAATTAGGGTGCCTGAATGTGTGTCAAATGTGTATATAGAAAAAGGTAAAATCAAGTTTGAGAGAGATCTGGATGATATGGCTATTTGTGAGACCAAACTAAAAGTCAGAGGAGTGGAAAGGAAGTTTAATAGTTTAAAACAAGAAGGAATGTAAGGATGTTGGTTAGATTATGTAGCGTTTTTCATGGATGATAAACTTTATTTCTTAACCCTTTTGCAGCACCATAAGTTTCAGTAAGTTTTCTTTTCGATGGATATTTGCAGTTGGACAATTCTTTTGAGCACCGAAATATCTAGTTTCTGTCAATTTCCACTCCCAGAAAATGTTATCATCCTTATAAATATTTCATTGATAGCTTCGTTATTGGCTGTAGTTGGACATAACATAATAAAGAAATACAAAACAACTTAGAGACCCATCTATGTACTCCGAATAAAGTGTGGATAAACAAATTTTTTCAAACCTGATGTTCCCACTTACATAGCTAAAGGTTTTGTGAACATAAATGCATGTACAACAGCGGAATTTTATGAAAATTCTTATGGTGGCCTTAGAATATCTATACGGCCAATAGATCCTGAGATACTAGCAGAAAAGTTAAAACATAAAAAAAACCTTTTTTTTCCCGTCCTCTGAGTCAAACCTCGTGGCCACTCACTCTTGTAGTCATAATTAGCATCACTTTTACCCTACATAAAGAAATACCATCTCTTACTATCACTGTTGCTCTCAGTATCTCATAACAGAATGGAACAATATTCCTCGTTTTGTAAGTTTTTTCGTGCCATTATTCAAGAGTGTATAGCTCTGTCAAATCTTGGTAGTGGGTTGTGTAGAGAGAAGCATTGCTTTTATGATGATGGTGGAAAAAGAGAGAGAGAGAGAGAGAGAGAGAGAGAGAGAGAGAGAGAGAGAGAGAGAGAGAGAGAGAGAGAGAGAGAGAGAGAGAGAGAGAGAGAGAGAGCACTGAATATAGAATATAGAAAATAGAGCAACTGGTGGACGCTCTACTGGCGATCTTCTGGCTTTCCTTACTGACTTTTGGTCATTCTCTTTTGGGGGTTTTGGTGAAACTTTTGCTGTTGCCTTAGATATATCAAAAGCTTTTGATTTCTAATCTAAACTTTCCTCTTTTGGTTTCTATCTTTCTCTCTGCTCCTTCATATCTAATTTTATTTATGACTGTTCTATTGCAGCTGTGGTAGACGGCCACTGTTCTTCCCCTAAACTTATCAATAGTGGTGTTTCACAGAGTTCTGTTCTATCCCCCACTCTTTTTCTATTATTCATCAATGACCACAGAACGCCACAGAATGCCTAACTTCTGATCTTTCCTTAATTTCAGATTGGGGCAGAGAGAACCTTGTGTTGTTAAATGTCTTAAAAACTCAATTTCATCAATCCACTCAACAAAGATTTTCATACAACTATCCTCTCTACTTCGATGACACACACCTGTCCCCCTCTTCTACACTGAACATCCTTTGGCTATCCTTTACCAAAACTCTTAACTGGAAGTCTCATATCTCTTCTCTTGCTAAATCAGCTTCCAAGAAGTTAAGTGCCCTGTGTCATCTCCACCAGTTTTTCTCCCCCTACCAGTTGCTGGCTCTGTACAGTTGCCTTATCTGACCCTGTATGGAATACGCATCTCACGTATGGGGAGCTCCACACACAGAGTTATTAAACAAGGTTGAGTGAAAAGCTTTTTGTCTTATTGACTCCCCTCCTCTTATTGACTGTCTTCAACCTCTTACACACTGCCGCAATGTTGCATTTCTTGCTATCTTCTACCGTTATTTTCATGCTAACTGCTGTTCTGACCTAGTGGCACACAATTTTCTACTCGCTTTCATCCCTATTCTGTACAACTCCCTTATGCAAGAGTTAACCAGTATCTTCACTCTTTCCTCTCTTCTACTGGTAAATTCTGGAACTCTCTACCTGAATCTGTATTTCCACCTTCCTACGACTTGAACTCATTTAAGAGAGGAGTATAAAGACACCTGCAACCTTAATTTGACTTCCCTTTCTGGTTACTCTTCTTTTCTAGGCAATCGGCAATCACAAGTTGGGCTTTCTTTATATTGTTTTTTATTGCCCTTGGCCGGTTTTCCAATAGCATAACAAAACATAAGTTGTCTACACAAGTGTTGATTACCGGCATTTTACTGAGAATGAAGGAATCAACATTATGTCTAGGGGTCAATCTGCAGACTACAGACCACCTGCTGATATATCCCTAATCTTTCTAATCATAGCCTTATACTTACTGTGAACCTTTTCAAATCTACCTATCCGAAAGCAGGTGGCTGGGTGGTAAGTGCGTGGGTCTGTGGATGGCTGGGGGAAGAGATGGCTTTTCCCCAAATGGCAGTGCGGTGTATGCAGGTGTTTGGTGACTGTTGTGGGGTGCCTTGAAGTGGTTGGTGGTGGGCATGCATTGAAGTCATGGTGTTTTGTATAAGGTTCACCAGGTGTGAGTGAGGCAAGTTCAGGGCTTGGTGATGACTGCATGGTAGCTGTGGATGGCCCTGATGATGGTGTTACTGCATGTGGGGCGCCCACAAGCCTGGTGCTCGGCGTCCATGGTTGGGTGAAGCTGATGGGTGGGCGGTAGGCAGGGGTGTGCGGGGCAGTAAAATACTCCATCGCAGGGTTCAAGGCAGCCGCAGCCAAGTTGTCACGTGTGGGGCAGTGTAAATCCATTACGAGCACTCACAGCCATCAGCAGTGCAAAAACTTCACACCAGAATCCTACTCACTGCGTCATTATGTTTACAGAAACACCAAAGGTGGCTTCATGAATTTTACAGAACAGGAGCAAGTTACAAAGTACAGGCTGTAATGTAATAACGATGGCACCCAAGGTTAGACTGGCTTCCCAGCATGTAGTAGTGGCTCACGACGACTCTGGTTCGTACCACTCTGCCGATGCTGGACTGCCGCTTCCTCGTTTGGGTATCCCGGTTGTTCTGGTCGATCGTCAATGACGTTATTTGTGCCAACTTGATACACAAATACTGTCTCTTCTGATGAATTGATAACTGAGTTATAAAATTTCTCAGATATATCCTCTATTTTTCTTCCTGTCGAGTAAACATGTTTCTTCCTCTGTCCTTTCCTGCAGGACTCCTCGTCTTGATGCTGCATCAAACTATCGCCAATAAGTACAATGTCAGGCTCATCACAAACCTCTTCTTCCAGTAACTGGAACTTATTTTTCGTTACTACACTAGTGTCACTTACACCTGCTTCAACTTTGGCTCCTTTTCTAACACATTGCAAGCCATTTCTGGCATCTGACTTACTCTCTATTCCATCAATCCTGCCATCTAACTTATCTACTTTGTCTACTACTCTGGCTTCCTTTTTCTAATATCAGTAAGTCAAATCCTTAAGAACTCTACAGTTATATAAGAAAAGAAAAAAGTACAATAAGTTCTCACATCTTGCTAATTCTCATCTCACAATTTAATATCTCCCCAAATCGTGAATCTTGAATCTTGCTACCGAGTCTCTGAAATACAACCGCGCAAACTGACTCAAGCCGATCGATATCGAGTAATGCCGAGGCAATCTCCCTGCCATCTGGATTCCCACCAGTGCACTAGTCAACCCACCAACTAAGTGTTTTTCTGAGGGTCGGTCTCATTTACTAGGAGTAGGCAGTAGACACCTGCCGCCCGGTGGAATACTCCAAGAGAGGTACTTACGGGGATGGAGGCAGTGCTGCAGACTGAGTGATTCCCCGTGTCCTCTCTTCCCGGTTTCCTTAGTGTCTCATTTACACAAGAGAGCAGCTGCAGCCTGCCCTCTAAAGACAACTTCTTCTACTACCTACATAACATTACTACACCTTACACTTTTACACTCTCTTCAAATCAAAATTTAAAAATGGCTTCACCACACCCAGCCTTGGAGTCCCCATCTGGGGAGGGGACCACAAATGTCCCCAGGTCGGACTGCCCCTCTGCTGACGACCTCGGGTGTCTTGACACTTCCTCTAATACTTTTACTCTCGATTTCTGCAACATTCGTGGCCTTAGATCTAATTTCCAATCTGTGGAACACCATCTCTCCTCCACTAAACCTCATCTTCTCTTCCTAACTGAAACACAGTTGTCTGTGACTACTGACAGCAGCCCCTTCTCTGTTCCCTCCTACTTTCTCTATCCTCATTTTCAATCCAAAGCTGGCTGTTGCACATATGTGCGTAACGACATTACTTGCTCTCGTGCCCACAATCTTAAATCTTCACAATTTTCTACCATCTGGCTAAGACTTCAATGTCACTCTCTAACTAAATTCATCTGTGCTGTATATCTCTCACCTAATTCCTCTGACTATGTAAAATTCTTTGACTATTTGACTTCCAAAGTGGAGCACATCCTATCTCACTTTCCTTATGCTGAGATCTCTATTTTAAGGGATTTCAATGTTCACCACCAGCTTTGGCTTTCATCTTCTTTCACTGACCAACCTAGTGAACAAACCTTCAACTTTGCTATCCTTCATGACCTAGAGCAGCTAGTGCAGTTCCCTACCCGTATCCCTGACCGCCTTGGAGACACGTCCAACATTCTTGATCTTTTCCTAACTTCCAACCCTTCAGCTTACTCTGTTAAACTTTCCTCTCCGTTGGGCTCCTCCGATCACAATCTTATTTCCGTTACCTGTCCTATCACTAAAGTGCAGCCTCAGGACCCGCCTAAGCAGAGGTGCTTCTGGCATTTCAACTCTGCTAAGTGGGAGGACCTGAGGCAGTACTATTCTGATTTTCCTTGGGATGATTATTTCTTCCATGTCAGAGATCCTTCTCTTTCACTCTAGTCTAGTGGCAAAAAGGCGGTGGTCTAGTAGCTAGCGGTCGGGTATACCAGCTCAGGGTCCCGCGTTCGAGCCTCGGCACGGGCTGGCCACTTTTCTTCGTTACTACCGCCGAGTGGCCTAAGAACACCCACATGCTGCCATAACACCATCCTCACCGGGACTGCAACGTTATATGCGCGAGGAGCTTCCGCTGGCAGCAAGAGCCTATCAATAAGAAGCAACAAGGTGTCACTTAAAAAAAATCTAACCCGCGCTACTAACGGGCGGAGGCCAACCATCTACCATCTAAGGTCTCCCTGAAGCCTACCGGCGCCATGGGTAAAAAGAAGGCCAAACTTTGAAAATATACAACATAGATGATAAAACCAAGGTCATGAAGATGTTGGACAACAGATTGATGATTTGCAAGATTCACCGCCTCACTGGATTCCTGCAAAGCACCACAAGGATAATGAAAGGTAAGAAAGATAATATAAAAAATCTCTTACTCTAGCCAAGAAATATTTTGTCTCAAATCCCAACAGTCCGAGACGTCTTACTTCTACATATTTGGAAAATAACAGGTTTATTGCACTGATTGAATATTATGTTGAGAAGTAGTTATCCAGGCTGGTCATGGATGGTGTGAGTGTTAATGGCCCACAGGTAAAAGAACAGGCATGTGTATTTTATTCTACAATTGTTGCTTAGAATAAGATAACAAATCCTCCTAAATCTAATGCTTCTGTTGGGTGGCTGATCAGAGAGGCGGGCGTCAGTGGTGGGGACGTGGCTAGCAGACCACAGTAACCCATTACTTTGCCTCCGAAAACTCATTCAACCCCATAAATGCAACAATTTCTATTGAAAATATGTCTAAATCAAAATACAGTAATCTTTTGATTATCTGTCGCACGATTTTGTACCCTTTTAATGAGAGAAAAAAAAAAAAAAAAACGATGCACGATCCGTCTTTTCGCCGGTTACGCTTACCGGTACCGGATACACATGATCATGTACGGATTCCTGTGTTGTGTACGTCTTTGAAGCAGTATATGTGTACCTAGCCATGTGCATTTAGTTTATGACTGTACATTCGTGTGCGTTAAAGGAAAGATATTGTGTGCGTTATTACATATTTTATGTACAACAGAGAGAGAGAGAGAGAGAGAGAGAGAGAGAGAGAGAGAGAGAGAGAGAGAGAGAGAGAGAGAGAGAGAGAGAGAGAGAGAGAGAGAGAGAGAGACAGAGAGAGAGAGAGAGAGAGAGAGAGAGAGAGAGAGAGAGAGAGAGAGAGAAGCAGCTGGCAGTCGGGAGGCAACAAGAACTCCTGAACACTGTCAGAACAGCGACTCAAGAGACGTTAGCTGTCATCAAGGGTGTCGCTGGGCGACTCTCCCCTCATGGTAACTTTCCTACCATGGGAGTACATGCCACGGCCCAAGGATTCTACCCCTCCCATTATCCACAACCTCACCGGATTATCTTCCCACCACCAAGTTATGCACCGTATCCATACACTGATGCCTTCCAGCGACCACAGCTGGCGATGCGGGTTTCCTAAAAGGTCACTGCATGAAGTGGAATAGTGTAGTGCCGTGTTAATGGTGATAAACACGAAAGTAGTGGTGATAATGTGATAATGGTGTAGTGATAATGGTGAATAAACACGTTAATTGGCTGTCATGGACCTCACCTGGCCTAGACCAGACCTCACACTCATGATATTTCATTTCTCAATAAGATGGAATTTTTTACATGTTATTATTGTGTATGTATTTTGTTTATGTTTTTTAAGACATTTAGTAGTTTACAAAGGCAGGTTAGGTTTTAAGATAGGGAGTACTAAGAATACTACCTTTAACCAGTAAAATTTACCTGCAAAAAAAATATTCATCATTTGTTACATTCATGTATGATGTTTAAATAAATAAATAAATAAAAAAAATAAAAAAGAGAGAGAGAGAGAGAGAGAGAGAGAGAGAGAGAGAGAGAGAGAGAGAGAGAGAGAGAGAGAGAGAGAGAGAGAGAGAGAGATGCATATTTTACAGTAGACCATACTAACATTACTAGAAACAATGGTTACAAAATAATCAAGTGGGAAACGCTTTGAAATTAACGAAGCCAAAGACATTTTCTTCAATCTTGCTGTTAATGTTGAGGATGTATTACTCTCAAACGCCGTCAACTCAGATACTGTCAAAACTTAAAAAAAAAAATGCCTTGATAACTACTGTATTTAAACCGCATTTTAAAGACGCACCTCAATTTGGGCAGGAAGAAAGTATAAAACCTTAAACTACGTATGTATGTCAGATGAAGAGTTTTGCCTGCCATTTGTTGTTCTGCCCACTATCATGTAATTTTTAAAGTTTCATATTCATTCAGATCCTTATTAAATCCCAATATTTTATTATCATTCTACATCGTAATTCTAGTTGTAATATTTTAGTACAGTCGGCCCCTCAAGGGTGCGCTTAATGTAGTCCGAACCCTTGCGCACCCTTGGAAAAACGCACCCTTGGAAGTTAATAACCTATGGGAAATTCACTAATGTAGTCCGAGACTCTTAAGACTTACCCTTTTTTCGCCCAATAACCCCCGAAATACAGGAAATCTTCGTTTTACGATAGCAATGCGTTCCTTAAAACCCTATTGTAAACCGAAATAGCGTATACTGAACCCATTTTTACATGTATTAGATAGGGATGTGTTCCAGCACATTGCCAAAGTCACTCCTTCAGGTTCAGATACATACATAAAGACATAACTTAGTGTAAAAATAAACAAATTGAATGTAAATAATAAAGAAAAGAATAAAGAAAAGAATATAATCATGCAATCATCTGATCAGCTGATGCGGGCGACGTAGGCGGTGAGGCGGAGGTCGAGGGTGAGGCGGGAGATTCAAAACCTGAAGTTGATTGCTCTGTTGAAGTGTATGGTCCAGCTGATGTTGATGGGCTGGCATGTTTGAAGAACGTCGAGATCGTTGACTGTTTGGCACAAGGTTTCACTGTGTTTGGCGCTGCATGCGCCACCACGCCGATTTGGCCACGCCCAACTCGCCACGCCAATTTTGGCGCCTTTTTTTAATATCGTAACTGCGAATCAAGTATCGTAAATCGAAAAAAGGGTACTAATTGGCTAGTATCGTATCTGCGAATTTAACGGAAACCGAACTATCGTATAGCAAAGACTTCCTGTACATGCTATAATGAAAGAATATACAGTACATATACACATGTGATTAAATATGATAGATAATAGATAGATACTGTACTGGCAGAAGCCATTACAGTATCTAAGATGGAGGATTAGGAATCCCACATCTGAGAGAGAGAGAGAGAGAGAGAGAGAGAGAGAGAGAGAGAGAGAGAGAGAGAGAGAGAGATATGACGTCATCACAACATGGCCGCCAGACAAAAGCTGAATTTCTTTGTGTATTTCCCGTCTTATACAGACGTGAGAAGAATGCAAAGAAAATT
>JAPQNM010000019.1:1448016-1493992 GCA_029783475.1 Metacarcinus magister | reverse complement strand
CTGTTGTGTATTTAGATTATCTCGAATCTGTATCGAAGACTTCGAAATATCAAGTAACGAACCTTCGAGATACTATTGCGAGTCATTGTCGGGATTCGGGTTTTGGGCTATGGCCAGACTGGAGCTGGAATAAACCGCAGTAAGACGTCCGCCTCTCTCTCTCTCTCACTCCTTAGCACAAGTTCTGAAACAGACATAACATTTGGCGACGAGGATGGGATTTCTCGTTCTGCTACACTGACTGCTGCAGTGGGGACTTGCTGTTGTGCTATCGGGGGTTGAAAACGGCGTCGCGACTTCCCCCTTCTGTTACTGCGTCTCTGAGGCTCGCACCGCTTCTATGGAGGGCCTAAACTTTCCAGCCTTCTCCCCGGAACCGTCGGGGACGGCTGCTGCTGGCTGGGATACCTGGCTACGGAGATTTGACAATTTTGTGGTTGCTCAAGCTGTGAGTAGTGTCACCCGAAAGCGTGCGATGCTCCTTCACTGTGCGGGGGAAGATGTGTTTCAAATTGCTGAAACCTTGATGAGTGAGGGTGATTCGTATGAACAGTTGAAAACTAAACTCACTGAATACTTCGCACCGAAACGTAACGTGGAGTACGAGGTATTTGTGTTCAGACAAGCTACGCAGCAACCAGACGAAACTTTGGATAAGTTTTATTTAAGACTCAAGTTGCTGAGTAAGAACTGTGACTTCCGTGAAGTGAATCGTGAAATTAAGTCCCAGATAATTCAGAAGTGTTCACTCGCTAAGGTTCGTGACAAAGGTTTGAGTGATCCGGACCTCTCACTAGTGAACTTGATGACTTTTGGCCGTACGTTAGAGGCTACCACAGTGCTCATACAGGCAATGGCACCAGATTTAGCAGTGAACGAGACAAAGGTGTCCGTGAACAGTGTCAGGCCCAAAGGTGGGCACAACCAGAGTTACGTTGGTCATCAAGCAAAGGAAGGTTCGAACGAAGGTTCGGCTCGAGCTGGCTACCGCTGTTATGGGTGTGATAGACTACACTTTGACAAGAGGGAGAAGGTTTGTAAGGCCTGGGGGCAACAGTGCTTCAAGTGTGGTAAACTAAACCATTTTGCCAACTGTTGTAAAGCCAGAGCACGAACAACTCGTACATGGAGGGCAAATAATCTTGTGGCAGAGCAGCAACAAGAAGCAGTGACGCCGTCGGAAAACGACCATCTCGAAGGTTCAGAGTCGTCTGGACTAAGGGAAACAGGTGAGGAGTTTCCTATGTATACTCTTGGATCAAGAGTTAAAAATGAACCCTACTTGTGTGTGCTTGAGTTAAATGGCATTCGTACACCCATGAAAATTGATACCGGGGCTGCTATAACTATAATCAGTGTGCAACAGTTAAGGAAACTCGAGCAAGGTACTAAGGAAATTTCTATCAGTAAGGAAGGTGTACCACAGCTACGCACCTACACCGGGGAGTTGCTTCAAACTTTGGGTCGAGTTTGGCTCGAAGTTAGGTGTGAAAATAAAACCTGTACCTTACCGGCTTTAGTTGCTCCTGGTGCTGGACCTTGCCTTCTAGGAAGGGACTGGCTACACCAGTTACATATCAATTGGGCAGAAGTGTGCAAGTTGCAGATTGATAACTATGAAAGTTTGTTCCCTGAGCTCTTCAGAACAGGATTAGGAAAATTGAAGAATTACGAGGCGAAGCTGTACGTGGACCAGGACGTCCAACCACGGTTCTTCAAAGCCAGAACCGTGCCTTATGCCCTGCGGGAGAAGGTGGAAGCTGAGATTGAACGACTGCTGAAGGAAGGGGTACTCAAGCCTGTGGAGTATGCGGATTGGGCAGTTCCCATCGTCCCAGTTTTGAAGCCAAGTGGAGAGGTAAGAATTTGTGGAGACTATAAACTGACTGTAAATATGGCATCAAAGGTAGATAAATATCCACTACCTAATATTGAGGATCTCTACTCTAAGTTGATTGGGGGACGTTATTATTCAAAATTAGATTTGAGTCATGCTTATCAGCAAGTATGTCTTGATGATGCATCACAAAAATTAACTACAATCAACACTAGCAAGGGGCTGTTTATGTTTACCAGACTTTGTTACGGAGTTGCTTCTTCACCAGGTATATTTCAAAGATTAATGGAACAAATTGTTCAGGGTATTCCAATGGTTACAGTTTACCTGGATGACATTCTAGTTTCTGGTCGGTCTTATGAAGAAGCTCATAAGAACCTGGTAACAGTTTTAGCAAAATTGCAAGAATCTGGTCTGCGTTTAAGAATAGAGAAGTGCTCCATTATGCAAGAGTCTTGTGTCTACTTGGGCCACAAACTGGATGCGTCAGGAATTCGCCCTACGGACGACAAAGTGGCAGCCATTCAAGGTGCACCGGTTCCCCGAGATGTTTCGGAGCTTCCTTGGTATGATAAACTATTATCACAGATTTTGTGGTAACTTGTCAACTGTCTTAGCCCCACTGAATAAACTATTACGTAAAGAAGAGAAGTGGATGTGGGGAGCTGAGCAAGAAAAGTCTTTTGTACACGCTAAACAATTATTGCAGTCTTCCCAACTCCTTGTGCACTATGATCCTCGCCTTCCCTTGGTTCTCAGCTGTGACGCGTCACCGTACGGGCTAGGAGCAGTGCTGTCTCATCGCATGGGGGACTCTGTAGAAAGGCCAGTTGCATATGCATCGCGGACTCTCTGCTGCAGAGAAGAAATATGCACAAATCGAGAAAGAAGGTTTGTCTGTGATGTTTGGATTACAAAAGTTTCACAAATGCCTATATGGTAGAAAATTCACCATTCATACAGATCACAAACCATTAGTTGGGTTGTTAAGAGAAGGTGTTCTAATTTCTCCGATGGCCAGTGCTAGAGTTCAGAGGTGGGGACTTAAGTTGTCTAACTATGATTATTGTCTGAAGTACCGGCCTGGAAGCAAGTTATCTGATGCAGACTGTCTCAGCAGGCTTCCCATCCAAGCAGAGAGTGTCCTGGAGGAAGAGTCACAGGTGATACTATCCATGACTACACTAGAAAAGACTCCAGTTACCGCAGCGAGAGTTTCCTTGTGGACTTCGAGGGAGCCTACTTTGGCAGTTGCGCGTGATTATGTTTTGCAGGGTTGGCCTGAGGATGTTCAAGGTGACCTGTTACCCTACCACCATCGTCGGTCTGAACTTACGGTGCATCAAGGATGTGTGCTGTGGGGCTCCAGGGTGGTGATACCGGTGAGAGGAAGGACCTTGCTACTCGATGAACTACATGAGGGCCATCCTGGTATAGTAAGGATGAAATCCCTAGCTAGGAGCTATTTTTGGTGGCCAGGATTAGATGCAGATATAGAGGCCAAAGTTAAGAGTTGTTATTTGTGCCAACAAAATAGGAAGAAGCCGCCGCAAGCCCCTTTACATCCGTGGGAGTGGCCTGGACGCCCATGGCACAGAGTACACGTAGATTTTGCAGGGCCTGTGGAAGGTAAGATGATACTCATCCTGGTGGATGCTCACAGTAAATATATTGAAGCTCACGTAATGAATTCGAGCACAACTGCAGCAACATTAGTGAAGTTACGGCAGACTTTCGCCACACACGGACTTCCTGTCATTATTGTGACTGATAATGGCACTGCTTTCACAAGCCAAGAATTTAGAACTTTCTGTGAGGTCAATGGAATCAAGCATACATTTAGTAGTCCCTATCACCCATCCACCAATGGGTTGGCCGAACGAGCCGTACAGACCATAAAAGACGGGTTGAGGAAAGTCAGAGGGAGATATGGAAACAAGACTTTATCGAATTCTTGCCAGATATCGACTCACACCGCAGACCACGACAGGGCAGAGTCCAGCCGAAATGTTACTGAACCGACGACCACGATCAAGACTCGACCTCCTGTGCCCAAGTACTGAAGAGAAGATAATAAAGCAGCAGGCTGATGCAGTTGAGAAGCGAGGTACTGCGGGTCACAGGGTACTCTATGAAGGGGATGCTATATGGGCTCTGAATTTTACAGGCAATCCTCGGTGGGTCGCAGGAGTGATACAGCAGCAGCTGGGTCCAGTGTCGTTCACAGTGGTACTCCAAGATGGAAGGACATGGAAGCGGCATGTGGATCACCTTGGACAGCGATGTCCGGACGTGAGCAGCCAACCGGAAGAGCCAGCAATGCTTCCAAGGGAGCCTTTATCATCCTGGCGGTTGCAGGTGCCACCCGCGGCATACCCCTGGTCGCAGGTGTCACCCGCGGCACACCCACAGACGCAGGTGCCGCCCGCGGCACACCCACAGACGCAGGTGCCACCCGTGACACACACACAGACACAGGTGCCACCCGCGGCACACCCACAGACGCAGGTGCCACCCGCGGCACACCCACAGACGCAGGTGTCACCCGCGGCACACCCACAGACGCAGGTGTCACCCGCGGCACACCCACAGACGCAGGTGTCACCCGCGGCACACCCACAGACGCAGGTGCCACCCGCGGCACACCCACAGACGCAGGTGCCACCCGCGGCCGGGCTCGTCACGCAATCACGAGCTCGTCGCATGGGTCTGCCTGGCCCCACACCAGCAGGACCAAGCGGACCTACATCGCCATCGGGAGGGAAGCTCGGTCTAAGAAGATCCATGAGAAGAAGGGCGGCGCCTATTAGATTAGGATATTAGTTGTCATGTCATTGTATTCAATGTTGTCAAACATTTGTTTATGTATGGTTAATCAGTTGAAAGTTTCAGTTAGGTTTGTTTTTTGTTAGTCACTCTTTGACTATTTGTTACACAGCAAGTTTCTTGGTTTCAGTTTTGAATGGGTTACTCAGTTAAATATAATGTTTGTCTTTTGTTATGTTCATGTATGAATTTGTGAATTTAAGATGGGAGGAATGTTGTGTATTTAGAATATCTCGAATCTGTATCGAAGGCTTCGAAATATCAAGTAACGAACCTTCGAGATACTATTGCGAGTCATTGTCGGGATTCGGGTTTTGGGCTATGGCCAGACTGGAGCTGGAATAAACCGCAGTAAGACGTCCGCCTCTCTCTCTCACTCCTTAGCACAAGTTCTGAGACAGACATGACAGTTACAAGTCACGGACCGGCCATTCTGTTGGCCAGGAGTGTGACGTAACACTATCCATGTATGTCAGCTTGCACCAACATTACTGTCGCAGGATACACAGGCAAAAATTAGGGATTTCAAAGAACATTTAAAAATGTGGTGTGAATCTAACTGTGTTCCTATTATCGAGACTGAACCCGCCTTCAGACTGGGTACAGGTGAAGTGGACGACTTGTGCTATGACATGGAAGGGGACTCACCTGGATCCATTCTGAACAGGTTGGGCATTATTCGTTTGTTCAATACTGTTACCAAACAATGCTCTCATATCAGTATATGTAAACACATTGCTAATCTTAAGAAAACAACACAGATAGCGTTGCCACCCCAATATCTCGTCACTGACCAACACAACAAAATAAAGATTATGTATCCCTTCCCAGTACTAATATTCACAGTCACAGCTACAGAGATAACAGGAACGATCCCAACCTATGAAGACAATCAGATAGGGAAAGTTTCACTAATCACCAAGCACCAGACGCTTGGGTAGAGGTCATTCGGCGCAACTCTACTCGTTCACCTGTCACTTACACCCCTACTCCACCAAAGGAAAAACAGGCGTCATGTAGTAACCAACACTATTTGCAATATAACACATATACACGTAATATATTTGATAAATTACACGAAACACATGATGACAGCAACAACTTTTCTCCCCCAAGTCACAATAGAGCCAATCACAACCTTTCTCCCCCAAGTCACATTAGAGCCAACCACAACTTTTCTCCCCCAAGTCACAATAGAGCCAATCACAACCTTTCTCCCCCAAGTCACATTAGAGCCAACCACAACTTTTCTCCCCCAAGTCACAATAGAGCCAATCACAACCTTTCTCCCCCAAGTCACAATAGAGCCAATCACAACCTTTCTCCCCCAAGTCACAATAGAGCCAATCACAACCTTTCTCCCCCAAGTCACAATAGAGCCAATCACAACCTTTCTCCCCCAAGTCACATTAGAGCCAACCACAACTTTTCTCCCCCAAGTCACAATAGAGCCAACTACAGCTATTCTCCCCCAAGTCGCAATAGAGTCAACTACAACCATTCTCCCCCAAAGTCACAATAGAATCAACCATAACTATTCTACCTACATACAAGATAAAAAAACCATATCAAGAGAGTTGGATGCTACTACTGTGGAGAGTTCAACCATAGACAATTCTCTTGTAGACCTGGTTATAACTAATAACCCTGGCATAGTTATATTTCATGATGTTGTCCCACAAATTATCGCCGACCATGATCTCATAAATGTAAACCTAGACATAAGTAAACCCAAACATCGGCCTATAATTAGAACGTTTCGTCACCTTGGTAACTATAGTCAGGAAAAATTATCTTCAATACTGGTGCAGAACTCACCTGATATGCACCAAATTCTTTTAACTGACAATGTAAATGAACAAGTAAGAAATTTTAATGAGGTTTTTATTAAGAGTCTAGACGAATGTGCTCCAACAGTAACAAAAGTAATTCGAAGACCATTTGCACCATGGATGAGTGATGACATACGTCATGCTATGCAGGTCAGAAACAATGCTCAGAATAAATTAAAAAGAGACCGTATGAGTATAACACTACAGGAACAGTACAAAAAACAGAAGAAATTGGTCACTTCCCTTATCAATAATGCTAAATCCACATACTACAAGAAACAATTTCATGACAGTAGAGGCAACACTGCAGCAACATGGAAACTTATTCGGGAAATTGTGCCTAACAAACATTGTAAAGCTAACGAACATTCCTTTGATGAAATTACTAATAAAGTAGAAGAATTTAATACATATTTTGCAAACGTTGGAAAAACTACTTATGAAAAAACCCAGTATATTCTTCAAGGTGAAAATATATCCACACCTCATGATACAATTATTGTTCCTATGGATGTTGATCATTTTAGACCTGACCCTGTTGATGTAAACACTGTGATATTGACTGTAAAAGATCTGAATGACACTAATTCTGTTGGCTCTGATGATATTGCATTAAAATTTGTTAGGGATGCATTGTACATATTACCTTTATATTTAACTTGCATAATCAACACCTCCATAGTGATTGGTGTATTCCCTGACGCCTGGAAGCATGCTGTAGTTGTTCCAATACTAAAAAACGGAGATGCTGATAACGTAAGCAATTACCGAACAATGTCACTCCTTCCTATAGTATCAAAAATATTAGAAAAAAATTATTGCAAAACAACTAACACAATATTTAGAAGAAAAAAAGCTTTTATCAAATAGCCAGCATGGTTTCAGGCCTCGGCTGTCCATTGAGTCTGCTCTCACTGTCATTACAGACAACATCTACAGTAACATGAATGACAGAAAAGTATCTTTGCTTACTCTGTGTGATTTATCAAAAGCTTTCGACAGTGTTAATCACACCATTCTCTTAAACAAATGTCTTAAACTAAAAATTGATTCCTTCTGGTTTGATAGTTACCTGAGGAACAGAACCCAATCTGTTCGATTAAAAGACACCTTTTCAAATAAACAAAACATTAATTATGGTGTCCCACAAGAATCAATTTTGGGTCCAGTTTTAATTTAATTAACATCTTTTGTCAATGACCTTGCTGAAAATGTTAAGGATTGCTTATTAATCTAATATGCAGATGACACTCGATTCCTGCATACTAATTATGTCAATGAACTCCCTCATCGTATCTACAAAGCTGAGGAAACTTTAAAATGTATTAAGAATTATTTCATGCTGAACAAAACCCAGTGTATTTTTATCGGAAACAGACAACTCTTGTCACATGTCTCTCCAAATAGCATTATTAAAGTGAATGGAGACTTTATCACCCCAAGTCATCATGTAAAAAACTTAGGCGTTCACATGGATAGATATATGCTTTTTCGACAAACATATTGATGCAATAAGCAAAAAAGTTTTCGGTACCTTAATGTTCATAAGCCGTATAAGTGCCAACCTTGATAAACCCTCCCGCATAATTGCTGTAGGGTCATTAGTCCTCAGCATAATAAACTACTGTATGCGGATTTGGGGAACCACTAACGTAACAAAATTTAATGAAGTACAAAAACTACAGAACTTTGCAGCCAAGGTGGCCATAGGCGGTGCCAAAAAAATTTGACCATGTAACACCAATAATACAACAACTAAGGTGGATGAAAATAAAAGAAAAGTATAAATTTGACACATGTACCGCTGTTTTTTAAATACTTAATGTTTTTTATCCTGTATGGTTCAAAAAATTTTACTGTTCGTGAAGTAACGAATAGTTCAACCAGACAACATAATTGCTTATATGTACCTAAAACGAAAACAGATACTGGGGCTAGAAGTATGGATGTATTAGGACCTAAAATGTGGAACAACCTTCCCGTTGATATTACTAAGTCTGCTTCTTTACCTAGTTTTAAATGTAAACTTAAGAACCTCCTCCAATTTTTTTTCTTGATTCTTTAAGTCACCGCCGCAATGTTGCATCTTTATCTATCTTTTACCGCTATTTTCATGCTGACTGCTCTTCTGAACTTGCTAACCGCATGCCTCCCCCCCCCCTCCCGCGGCCTCGCTGCACAAGACTTTCTACTTCTTCTCATCCTTATTCTGTCCATCTTCCAAATGTAAGCGTTAACCAGTATCTTCACTCTTTCATCCCATACACTGGTAAACTCTGGAACTCTCTTCCTTTGTCTGTTTTTCCACCTGCCTATGACTTAAACTCTTTCAAAAGAGGAGTGTCAAGACACCTCTAATGATAACTGGATCTCCACCCCTTGCTTCTATTCTTCTACTGTCCTCTTTACAGGGTCTGGCGACAAGCGGGATTTTTTTTTACTTATTTTTGTTTTCCCTTAGCCATTACCCTTTTAATGTAAAAAAAAATAAATAAATAAAAATATATTAGACCTCAACGAAATGACCTACTATTATTTTTAAATATTTTTTTTTTTTTTTTAATAATTTTTAGCAATGTTTTATCTATTATATTATATTGTATATTACATCTTTTAACATTTTCTTAGTATTATGACACAGCTGTTTTGGTTTGTGATTATTTGATATTGGTGATATATACTTTATGTTATAACTTGTTGCACCTGTAGAGAATAACCACTATTCTAGTAGAAATAAATTATTTGAATTTGAGTTTGAATTTGAACTCTCTCTCTCTCTCTCTCTCTCTCTCTCTCTCTCTCTCTCTCTCTCTCTCTCTCTCTCTCTCTCTCTCTCTCTCTCTCTCTCGCTCTCTCTCTCTCGCTCTCTCGTCTCTCTCTCTCTCTCTCTCTCTCTCTCGCTCTCTCTCTCTCGCTCTCGCTCTCGCTCGCTCTCGCTCTCGCTCTCGCTCTCTCTCTCTCTCTCTCTCTCTCTCTCTCTCTCTCTCTCTCTCTCTCTCTCTCTCTCTCTCTCTCTCTCTCTCTCTCTCTCTCTCTCTCTCTCTCTTTCTCTCGCTGCGTGTGTCTGTGTGCATTATTGTTACGTATTGTCGATATATTTTATATCATTATGTGCATATAGTGTGTGTGTGGGGGGGAGTGGGGGGTGACAAAACCGGCAGCGGACAAAACCCCAGCGGACAGAATCGCCGCGGATAAAAACACCACGATTAAAGTGCGAAGTAAGACAAAACCCCCAAAGTTATATATTTTTAGTTTTGTTTACTGTAATACATTTTGATACCATCAAAATTAAAAGAAGAAAGTAGTTGTTTCGCCTCCAAATCTGTATGAACAAGAAAATGTATCATTCCGAGAACATTCCCAACCTATTCGTGTACTGTTGAGTTCTTCTTGGTGCATAAGTAGTGTTACACCATCACTCCTTCTGTTAGTTAGGAGGCGAGGATGGATTGTGTATGGCGTAAAGAAATAGTTCTGAATAACTTTACTCCTAGGTTCAACTCGTTCTCCAACCCTCAGTTGTATAGTTTCTCCGGAAACATAATACAACACGAATAACTAATTACTCTATTTAAATACTCTATTTAAATATCTAAAGTTCACTTACATCTAATCTTTAACCTAATACATAAAATAACCACCAACAAAGATTCGGTGACTCACGCAGCCACGCCTTGTCCCAACAACACAACAAACCCCCAATGAAGCGCCGAAAGCACAATACAAAATGATAATCCTCAAATAATATTTTTAACACTAGTTAGTTAGTTAATGCAAAAAGGAGCAGGCGCCAGACATCTAAGGTCATATGGCGCTATGTTAATCTAAAAGGTAGACGGTATAGTAGAGGTGATGGTTAGGTTAATTATAGGAGGAGAGAGTAATTAGTTTTAATCAATCAAAGGATTAGATCAAATGAAAGATGTGTATTTGTTGTAGGAAGGAAATTATGTTGGCTAAGTGGAAATGTGGTGATACTGTAAAAATATCATTAAGGCAGAGAGGTCGAGATAGATGATTTAAGTGAGGGAAAGCTGAAGCTCGTGCAGCAGAAAAATAGAATGTAGGGTACCGAGAGGAGGGTATTACAAGTCATACAAAGGGTCGGTGGAGAGTGTGTCATAAGATAAGAGTGAGTGAGGTTAGTGTGGCCAATACGTAATCGTCCAAGTGCAGTCTCCCACTATCTATTCTTGTGACCTGTGTCTGACCAAGGAGAGACGGGTGGTTTAACTGCACAATGTTTGTTATTTGAGAGATCAGACCAGAAGGATTGCCAACGGCTAAATAGAAAGGAGCGAAAAGAATGGAAATAATCATAGGTTGGGACTTTCGTGAAACGATGGCATCCTAATATAGTAGCTGAATGGGCCAGTGAGTCAATACGTTCATTACCAGTAATACCAGCATGGCTTTGAACCCAACAAAAACAGACAGACTTTTTACGAGCATAAAGGCGAAATAGCCACTCTTGGATTTCACGAACTAAAGGGTGAATAGTATATAGGGAGCATAGAAGGGATGAAGATGGGTAGGAAATAAACTTTTTTAAGGCAAAGAGAATAGCATATAGCTCAGTCGTAAGAACACTGGCTACGCTTGGTAATTGGAACTGGAAGTATTGGGAGGGGAACAGAACGGCAAAATCAGAGCCATATTGAGATTTAGAGCCATTAGTATATACCGGGGTGCAATTATTATGAGTAGTAAAGTGTTCAAGAAAAAGGGTTCGTAAGATGTAAGTTGGTGTATCAGACTTGGAAGAATTGGAAAGGGCAGAAGAGCAAATTAAGGGGGTAGGTATAAGCCATGGCAGAAAAGAATGGGTATGGAAAGGGAGGACATTTAAATCAAGAAAGGGGAAGTGAGAGAGAAGGGAGTGCATACGTACAGAAAGTGGCCGTGGTAGTCGTGGATGGGAGAAGAAACTACTTTGAAGAGCTTGTGAATAGTGATCTTAGAGGTGGAAAAGTGTTGTAGTCTAATATAACTACGGAGGGAAAGGAGGGCGCGGCGTCAGGAAAGTGATGGTAAGCCTGATTTTGAGTACAAGCTTTCCACTGGGGAAGATCAAAAAGTGCCAAGAGCGAGGCGTAATCCTAAGTGATGGATTGGGTCAAGTGAGGTTAAGAGAGTAGCGGAAGCTGAAGAGTATATATGACATCCGTAATCAAGAGTGGTGAGTATTAAGGAAACATGTAGATGGAGAAGTGTTTTCCTATCCGCACCCTAAGATATATGGGAAAGAGTTTTTAGAAGTTGGAGACGTCGAAGACCATTTTATTTTATGGTTGCAATGTGTTCTTTCCAGGTAAGTTTATGATCAAAAAGGAGGGAATGGCCCAGTTCAGCGCCGCCGTTTCAGCGCCAGACTATTCAGCGCCACCCATTCAGCGAGCGCCACCAAATAAATAATTTATTCAAGGAATCACACTTTTAAAATTTAAATCATGTAAAATTTTTAAAAAAGGATATTCTTTATTTTTAAAATTATGAAAAACATTTGAAATCGTTTAAAAGAGGGTATTATTTATCTTAGTATGATAAATTGTGCGCAATTGCCCGTAGATATTCTACTTCATTTCTTTCCCCATACTCAGAAACAATTTTTGATATTCTTTCATCTGCTTTTCTGTATTTTAGTAATTTGATTTGAGGTTCATGCCTAGGAATTTGCCTGAGGGGCGAGTTTCTAATTGATTTTCATAGAGATAAAGCAAGGGTGCAGTTATCATGTGGGAACGGGTGAAGAAAATTGAATAGGATTTAGTGATTGAAAATCTGAAACCATGATTAGTGGCCCAAGAAGAAATATTTGATATAGCATATTGTATAATCTGTTGGAGTGTTGAGAGGGAGGACCCAGAGGTATAGATGGTAAGATCATCTACATAGGGGGATGATCTTACACCTATTGGTAATGAAGTTATAATGTTGTTAATAGCAATAAAAAATAGGGTGGTGTTAAGAACGTATCCTTGAGGGACACCTTCATATTGAGTACAAGAGGAAGAGACGGATGAGGCAACTCGGAAACAAAAGGTGCGATTATGAAGGAAAGATTGGATAAATACACCCATGTTACCAATAATTTTGAAGGAGGATAGTTGATTGAGTATATGATATCTCCAGATAGTATCGTAAGCTTTTTCTAAGTTAAAGAATACTGCGAGGACGGATTGTTTACGGGCAAAGGCTGTTAATATGTAATGTTCTAGGTGTGCAAGTGGATCTGCAGTACTTCTAGCTCGTCGAAATCTGAATTGTGATGATGAAATTAATTTTTTTGACTAAGAGCCACATAAGGCGTGTATTTACCTTTCCTTCCAAAAGTTTACATAAACAGCTTGTCAGAGCAATAGGCCGGTAATCTTGTGGGAGATTACCAGGTTTTCTTGGTTTAAGGAAAGGGATGATAAGGGCTTCTCGCCATGTAGCAGGAAAATCTCCTTTCATCTAGATTCTATTAAAGATTTCTAGTAAGAAAGCTAAGGATAATGGTGTAGGGGTTTAAGCATAAGGTTATGGATACCATCAAGACCTTCAAAGGTGTTGCGGCAGGACTTATCCCTAGAACACTTACCCTATAGTTGCGTCACACCAACACTTACGTGGGGTCTGACAGACCCCCTTTTGGAAAATCAATAATACCCACATGCAATTAAAATTTATTAATTCTAAAGATATAAACATAAAATACCATACATATCCTTTCATTTGGTTTTCAGAACAGATGAATTTACCTAAAAATTAATATTTTAAGGGCAACTCAAAAAACTTTGAAATTTCTGAAATGTTGCTATATGCCTCTACATAAAAATTGCTACTAAAAAAAATTGCTCTATCCGAAGACGAAATTTTGTCCAGTCAGACCCAGGTTATAGGAGTATCAGCTGAGAAAGTCCCAACCGTAACACCCTACACCCTACTGTACGGGAGAGAAGCAAATAAGTTACTTTTTTTTGTGTCAAATATTGGCATTTTTCACTTATCTGTTTTACTATTTTATATATTTTTCTATGACCCCAAAACGACAACATATGAATAGAATAAGGTTCTGAGAGTAATGTGAGTGAGATTGAGCAACACCAAATGTTCATGTTTATTTATATTTATATTTATATATTTATATAAAATATTAAATAACTGAAAAATAACTTACAGGGGACTTTTATAGTAAAAAAAAGTTGACGTATGTGCTATAAACATTTTATTTCAATAATATACAGTAGTCAATGACCGTTTAGTGATAGAAAACGATCTTACCTTGCTTAGTTGTTGCAGTCCACGCACTTGGGGTATAGCCCCCTGGAGATTTTTGCTGTCTTTATAATTTATTTAGACAATCTTGATGCCGTAGTTTGTTGGTGTATTCGGTAAATACATTATAAATAGATATCGGCCTCGGAACCCCAGCTGCTGCTCGTGCACAGTTAAATTCTCACCATACATACATTTTCCCACGAATATGTTCCATATCTTTCTAATAGGTGCGAATTTATCACGCATACCCCTGCACTTATTACGTACACACTTGTTTGGGATTACACAAACCCAAGAACATATTACATTATCACTGTATAGGATGTGATAAACCCCAGCTAAAAAGTACGTCCACACTTACGTGGGGTCTGAGAGACCCCAAACCACCATTATACGGCTCACGAGAGCGTAAACGTAACAACACTTCCTTCTTCTACAAGAGCATACAGCTATTTGAAAGTACTGGACACTTGAGCAGGCTAACGGCCAAAGCCACTCCACGAGAATAAAAAAAAACTTTAGCGTGGGGTCCGGTGGACCCCACGTAAGTGTTCTAGGGTTAAGGGCTGATGTTAGTTCAAGGGATGAAAATGGAGTATTATAAGACTGTGGATGATAAGGAGAAGGTTATAGGGTTTTGTTCAGCTGTCAATTTAATATTAGTGAATTGTGGAGGGAGATGAGATCCACTATTGAATTTGCTAAACAATGAGCTTAGCTCATTAGCTACCAGTAGTGGATTGGTAATGTGTTAATTATTTGAATGTAATACAGGTGCAGAAAAGGGTGGGTGTTTACCAGAAATTTAATGTATACATCTCCATATAGCTGAAAGTGGCGAGTTTGAGGTTAAAGAGAGACATAACTGCGCCAACTTTTTTTTTGTAGATGCTTATTGTTTTTCTAAAAATAGCAGAAGATCTTTTGAAAGAAATGAAAGCTGAGAGGTGTCCAGATGTGTTTTCGACGAAAACTACACCAGGCAGCACGCTTTACACGTGAAGCTCTAGTGCAGTCTAAGTTCCACCAAGGAACGCATTTGGATGTAAAAGGTCTAGAGGTACGGGGGATCGAAGTAAATGCGGCACTCAAGACAATTACACAAAAATAGGTTAGCTTAGCATGTCTGTAGTGGTAGAGAAAAATGATGGCGGTAAAGGAAGATTTGAAAGTGAGGTGAAAGAATGCCAGTCATCTCTTTTAAAACACCAATGGGGGGATTAGGGGTTGGAACGTAAGAGGTGTGAGAGTATAATAGGAAAAGGGTCACTAAAAGGATATTGGTCTAGGACTGACCAATGAAAATACAGACTGAGGGGAGGGATGCATATGGATAAATCTAGACAAGAAAAGGATTGAGTTCTTATATCAAAATGTGTAGGATGGTCTGAGTTGAGAATAGAAAGGTTAGAGGCAGACAGATAACGCTCAAGTGAGCGACCACGGGAATTCACTACTAAATCCCCCAATAGCATATGTCGACAATTAAACTCGCCGACTATCATCAATGGGGAGGGAAGTTGGGATATTAGGTCGTGGAGGTTATCATAATCAATAGGATGGGAAGGTGAGAAATAAACTGAAACAATAGTAATCCAACGTTGAATGAAGATTCGTAACACAGTACAAGAAATAGTAGTGGCAATGTTGAGGTAAGTATATGGTATCTTATGATGGATAAGAATAGAAGAAGCAGCAATAGAATGAGGAGAATGGATGAAGTGGTAGTTAGGGATTGGTGTGGGTGGTTAAACCAAAAAGGTTTCTTGAAGGCATATAACATGAGGTTCATATATAGAAAGTAGATAGCGGAGGTCATTTCTATGGGAGCGGAAACCACGGATATTCCAGTGGAGAATGGACATTGTTGAATAATAAAAGAAAGAAAATTAACGAGTTGCGATAATGGTAGGAATAGGAGTAATGGGATTAGGAGAGATGGAGGGATCAGAAGTAGGAGTTATAGAAGTAAGGGCAGTATCTGGGCAGGAGGGATTTTGGATTGAGGAATTATTTAACAGGGATTCACGAGAGACTCCAGGAGGTAAGGGATAGTCAAAGGAGATTTTCTAGTAAATATGGCTGTGAGGGTGGGAGGTGAAGAGTGGGGAAGGGGAAGGAGGAGAGGAAGATGGGTGAGGAGTAGGGGTAGGGGTAGGAGTAGGAGGAGGAGGAGGAGGAGAGGGAGTAGGGGGAGAGGGTATAGGAGTGGAAGGAAGATTATTGGGTGGTTGATGAACTTCTGCTGAAACACTGAGGATGTTCTCAAAGGTGGTATGTGGTGGGTTAGAGGATGGAGAAGGGAGTGAGGTATCAATGAAAGGTTTTGCTAAGAAGGCTTCAACTTAACTCACAACACAATACTTATGAATAAGTCCCAAGTCCTTGTGAGTGGCACAACACAATACTTATGAATAAGTCCCAAGTCCTTGTGAGTGGCACAACACAATACTTATGAATAAGTCCCAAGTCCTTGTGAGTGGCACCACTACCACTTTTCACCAGTCACAATCTGCTGCTGCCGGTCACCGCCGTCAGATCGAGCAAGTAAACATCATGGTTACCAGTTTATCATATATAAAATAAACACTCGTTCCACAACGGTAGTTCCCTGGTACACCTGTAGCAGATTCTGTAGTAGTTCCCCTTAACGCACGTTTTCTCTTTACCCGCTCCAGAGAAAATGTGCGGTTGCAACCCCAAACTAATGTAATTTTAGTTTTATTATATTTTTCATTATTTCATGTATAATTTTGTATAACTTTATTTATGTTTTTCTTTTATAATATTATTACTTATTAAATTGCGCTGCAATTCAGCAGACACCATTAACTTTGCGCGCATTACTTAAGAACATTGCCCATATACCATTTAGAATCATCTGTTAAAATATTGTTTTTGTTTAATTGTTCAAGTTTTTTGTTAATAAAAAATAACCTTAACTGGAAATGAGTTTTCTCTCTCCAGTCGACCAACTAGCAAGCAATATACACACACAAACGAGCATCTTTTTACAATTAGTGACCCCAGAGTGTAGCTATGGTCATAAGTAGCTTCTAGCCTGTGCTATAAAGAGCACAAATCTCCTAGTGAAAGGACCTGAGTCGTCTCAATTCATTCGTCCAATCACTCTTAAGGCAAAAAGCCTAACCTCCGTCATGGGGTTCGTTAGGTTGAATCTTAAGTCGGGAGAAAAACACTACACTATTATGTGTAGCTGCCACTTATAAGGTTATCCCCTCCCACCCACCCTGGCACCTTCTGTGCCCCTCAGACGCCCTCCCTGCGTCTTCAACTGCCGCATGCGGACTCTGCGCGGCCTCTACGCCCTCTGACGCCTTCTTGCGTCATCAGCACGACCCCATGCACATTCTGCGCTGCCCCTGTGCATTCTGCGCGGCCCCTGCGCAGATTCCCGCGTCCTCAGCGCACTCGCTAACGGCCCTATGTGTCCTCAACGCACCCCTTTGCGCCCTCATTGCAATCCCTGCCCCACCGCCTCGCGACGTTATAGTGACCTACTCCACTGTCGCTACTCACCGCCCTGTGGAATATTCATCGCCCTGTGGATTATTCATCGCCCTGTGGATAACTCTACTCTCCAATACATAGTGCTCTCCCACTGCCGTGTCGTCTTCTTCTCTCGATCATGCCGCCACAACCCGGCGCTCAGGATGAAGAATCTCACACTCCCAGGCACCAAGGTCGCTCTCTACGCTGACGTGTCTACAGACGCTGACTGTCTCTTTCCGTCAGCCTCACGACCCTCTCACTCTGGCATCTGAGCTTCACAGCACATCTGGGAGGACGTCAGACTGGATCCACAGCTGCACCTACTGTCATGCCTCCAAGGTTACTCGGCACTCTTGACCTGGTCGGCCCCCTGCCACCCTCTGCCGGTTATCGCTACATCTTCTCGGCATCCGCCGCTACAGGACTTCCAGCTACCACCCGCAGACCAACGGCATGGTCGTACGGTCATCGCCAGCCGAATACACCCTCATGGCCTCCGCCCAACGCGAGAACTGGTCCCAGGCGAACTCCTAGCAAACACAGGAAGATCTCGTTCCTCCTCCCTCGTCACTAGGGTGGAGTATTGTAGCAGAGTCTGTAGCAGTTCCCCTTAACGCACGTTTTCTCCTTACCCGCTCCAAAGAAAATGTGCTGTTGCAATCCCAAACTAATTTTATTTTATTTACATTATTTTTTCATTATTTCATGTATAATTTTGTATAACTTTATTTATGTTTTTCTTTTATAATACACCATTAACTTTGCGCGCACTACTTAAAAACATTGCCCATATACCATTTAGAGTCATCTTTGTTAAAATATAGTTTTTGTTTAATTGTCCAAGTTTTTTGTTAATAAAATAACTTTAACTGGAAATGAGTTTTCTCTCTCCAGTCGACCAACTAGCAATATACAACACCCGGGCATCCGCTTTCACACCCACAGTAATCGTTACATAGTTACATGGTTATATAGTTACATAGGTAGTTCTATCACACGTACACACCCTTAAAATTAAAACACTGGTGTCTTAAATAATCTGGAGCAAGAGACAACGCATCAGCAATAAAGTTATGTTTACCTTGTATGTGTCTTATTTCCATATTGATTCTATAAATTGTAAAGTTAACCCCCACCTGGTCAGACGTCGATTTTTATTTTTCATGCGAGACACAAACTGTAACGTGTTATGGTCACGATACTATGAATTTTAGATTTGTGTTATCAAGATCTATCTCAAAATTTTATAAGGCCATAAGCAAGGCGACAGCATCTTTTTCTATAGTGCTATAATTTTTTTGATAAGATTTTTGATAACAGATAGGGTGCATTATACCATTTTCATCAGTCTATAATAGTACGGCACCAGTACCAACATCACTGGCATCATTTGTACTTGGAATGGACGATGCAAATCAGGTGCTCTCAAGACTAGTAAAGAGCGGATGTTATCAAACGCAGTCTGGCATGCAGGAGACCACACAAACTTCTTGTGAGGGCTGACGAGGTCTGTTAGTGGAGCAGCAACTTCCGAAAAGTTTGGGCAGAATCAGCGATTATAGCCAGCCATGCCCAAAAATCATTGTACAGCTTTCCGGTTGTTTGGTATGGGCATGTTACAGATGGCTTCCACCTTTGTGGCTACAGGTGCAACAATTCTTCCGCCTACATCATGTCCCAGGAAGATTATATGTGCATGCCCAAACTCATTATTGGTTAGATTAACTGTAAGTTTAGCATCTGATAGACAGTGAAATAGGGCTTTCAATGCTGCAAGATGTTGAGGCCAGGAAGAGGAGTATACCACCAAGTCCTCAAGTCCTGTTGTAACTACTGACATCAATCTTTGGAACACGCTCGGGGCGTTTCGCATTCCAAAGAGGACTGTATACTAATAGAGGCCGTCAGGAGTTACAAAGGCAGATATCTTCTTAGCCTCCTCGGAAAGGGGTATTTGGTAATAACCCTTTAGAAGATCTAACTTTGTGACGTAAGCAGCATTTCCCACCGAGCCTATGATGTCATCGATGCGAGGGAGTGGAAAACTGTCAGCACGGGTGAGCTGATTTACCTTCCTGTAGCGTGAGCACAAGCGGAAAGTCCAATCAGGCTTGGACACCAGTACACATGGGGAAGCCTACTCACTGTTGCTCGGCTCAGCTAGACCCTGTTGACACAGGAATTGGACTTGGTCTTCCAGGATCTGTCGCTTGTCAGGAGACATACGATAGGGCGACTGCTTAACAGGAACAGTACTTTCCACCAACCGAATTTCATACGTGGCAACAGGACTGGGCTTAGGCACATCTGCAAACATATCTCTGAATCCTTCCAGCAGCTCATGCACATCCAGCCTCTTTTCCTGAAGTAAATGTTTAGTCTTAATACAAGGTTCATTTAGAATATCAGAGTTTTATTTTACTTGACCTCTTTTCTACTCATAAAATCATCACAATCGTCCTGGTATTTCCATTCCTGAGCATTGTTAATATCTTGTTTGACATACACCAGATTTACATCATTCCTTGGGTGATATTTCTTCAAGAGATTTACATTGACTATTTTTTTCTCTTTCCGTCTGTCAGGTGTACCAATAACATAATTCAAATCACTGTCTTTACTGATAATGTCAAATGGTCCTTGGTATTTTGCTTGCAGAGGAAACCTTCGTAATGGAAAAAACAGCAACACTGTATCCCCTGCTTGAAATAACCTATGTACTGAATCTTTATCATATTGTTTCTTCATCTCTGACTGAGCTTCTACCAAATTTTCTTTAGCTAATTATTGAGCACTTTCCAGTCTATTCTTCATTTTCACTATTTACTTAGAGTAACCGAATCATACTCATCCAACCAACTTTCCTTCAGTAATGTTAATGGTCCTCTGATATCTCTCCTAAATAATGACTCGTAAGGTGAATATCCAAGACTTGTAGCAGTCTCCCCTACAAACCATTAGAGAACGTGCGGTTAGCAGCTCTGGTGAGAATGTGCTGCTTCACCACATACTATTATAACTTTATTTTTAATATAATTTTCAATATTCATTATACTCATTATATGTTCTTTATTTATGTTTTTTTTTTATATTATTATTATTTATTATGTTGCGTTGCAGTCCAGCAAACAACATCAACTTGGCGCGCACTGTCCTTAGACAGTGCGCATATACAATTATTTATATTTGTTTTTAAAATGTTTTTATTATATATATATATATATATATATATATATATATATATATATATATATATATATATATATATATATACACTATATTTTGTCAATAAAAATAACCTTAACTGGTATCGAGTTTTCTCTACCAGTTGACCAACTAGCATTATAACACCCGTTCACCATTTACAATTGGTGAAACCGGAATGTAGGTAGCTTCTAGCCTGTGCTAAAAAGAGTACAAATCTCTTAGTGCCAGGACCTGGGTCTTCTAGATTCATTCGTCCAAACACTCCTAAGGCAAAAAGCTTCGCCTCCATTATGGGGTTTGCGAAGTTGAGTCTTAGGCCGAGAGAAACTACACTTATTTGTGTAGCTGCTACCTAGAAGGTTATCCCCTCCCACCCACCCTGGCACCTTCTGTGCCCCCTCAGACGCCCTCACTGCGTCATTGGCACGGCCTTATGTCCTGCCCCCTCAAACGCCTTACTGCGTCTTCAGCTGCCTCACGCGCACTCTACACCCTCTGACGCCTTCTTGCGTCATCAGAACAGGTATATGCGCATTCAGCGCTGTCTTATGTGTCCTCAACGCACCCCTTTCCGCCCTCAGTGCAACATTATGTCCAACCCCTGCTCCCCGCCTCGCGGCGTTAAAGTGATCTCCACCATCGCCGCTCACCGCCCTGTGGATTACTCATCATCGCCCTGTGGATTTCTCATCGCCCTGTGGATTACTCTACTCTCCCGTGGATAGTAAAGTACGGTGCAGACAACGCTCCAGCAGACGCCCTCTTCCACTGCCGTGTCGTCTTCTCACACTCCCAGGCATCAAGGCCGCTCTACGCTGACGGAACTACAGATGCAGATCGTCTCTTTCCGTCAGCTTCACGACCTCTCACCCTGGCATCTGAGCTTCACAGCACATCTGGGAGGACTTCACCTGGACCCACACCTGCACCGACTGTCAAGCCTCCATGGTGACTCGGCGCTTGAACTCGTCGGCCCCCCTGCCACACTCTGCCAGTTATCGCTACATCCACTCGGCATCTGCTGCTACAGGACTTCCAGCTACCACCCGCAGTCCAAACGGCATGGTCGAACGGTCATCACCAGCCTCCGCCCAACGCGAGAACTGGTCCCAGGCGAACTCCAAACAACCACAGGAAGCTTTCGTTTCCTCCTTCCCTCGTCACTAGGGGGGGAGTATTGTAGCAGTCTCCCCCCCCTACACACCATTAGAGAACGTGCGGTTAGCAGCTCTGGTGAGAATGTGCTGCTTCACCACATACTATTATAACGCACTGTCCTTAGACAGTGCGCATATACAATTATTTATATTTGTTTTTAAAATGTTTTTATTATATATATATATATATATATATATATACACTATATTTTGTCAATAAAAATAACCTTAACTGATATCGAGTTTTCTCTACCAGTTGACCAACTAGCTTTACCACACCCGAGCACCATTTACAGACTCTCCTGCTTTACATTCCTGATAGCACACATTACATATGGAATACCTTCATCCCAGTCACATGTATTTTCTAAACAGAATCTCGTCAGTATGGTTTTGAGAGCCTGGTGAAAACGTTGGTAGCGGGGAGGAAATCCGTCAGAATCTCCTAAAATTGAGCACTTGGTGACAATTTTTTAAATATGGCATGGTGGTAGATATGACCTAGGAGATTTCAAAAACCGTCGCATTCAAAGTGACACTGCCCCCTGGTGGCCGGAATGAGCAAAATCCAATACGGCCGCCATGAAAAAAGAAAAACGTCAGCTCTATTGCACTTGCAATTGCCGCTACAGGCAACTGTACACCCACAATGCAGCAGCAGAGAACATGCTTGGCTCACATCTGGCAGGTCAGTCCAGTGTGGGACCCACTCTCTGGTTCTGCCATTCAAATTATATGATCTTTAAAGAATAAAAAAAAGTAATAATATACATGAAATCTCAGTTTCTGTTATAAAGTCAAATAGTTATCATCTGGCCATACCATTATCCTTATTATTCAACCAATCTATTAATAACGTTAAATTTCCTCAACGGTTGAAACATGCCATTGTAATATCCATACATAAAAAAGGATCCAAAGAAGAATTAAGTAATTATCGTCCAATATCATTAGTAAGTACATTCTCTAAAGTTTTTGATAAATAAATGAAATTTTTTCTTATAAATTACCTTCAGGCTAAAAATATACTTGATCTTAAACAATTTGGTTTCCGGCGTGGACTTTGTACTTTTGACGCATTAAAAACTTTAAATGAAGAAATATTTTCTACTCCAAAGTCAAAACATTCTTTATTAAACATCTACATAGATTTTTCCAAAGCTTTTTACACAATAAAACATGACATCTTACTAAATAAACACACCACTATGGCATCCGCGGAATAATATATGATTGGTTGTGTGACTATTTATCCCATATAACTCAATCTATTAAATTATCACAATATGTATCCTCTTCTAGTATCATTTCATACGGGGTTCCCCAGGGCAGCGTACTAGGTCCTATCCTCTTCCTTATCTATATAAACGATCTTCCTAATATTTCTACAAACTTAAAAACTATAATTTTTGCAGACGACTCAACTTTATACATTACTGGAGAAAACATCACCAACATGATACACACAACAAACAATGACCTAGAAACCTTATATACTTGGTGTCTCGGCAACAGAATAACTATAAATTCAGATATAATATTTTACATGATATTTACAAACAAAACTTACGATAATCTTCCACCTTTTATCAACTATGACAACAATATAAGAAAAACCAATAAACATACATTATTAGGCATAACCTATGATGACAACATGACATTTAAAACCCATATATCTAATTTAATTCTTAAACTATCTAGAATTGTATTTTTTATATATCGAGTGAAGGATTGGATGCCTACCTATATACTTAAAACCCTTTATGATGCCCACGTACTGCCACACATACAATATTGTACTCCCATTTGGTGTTCTACATACCCCCCACATCTCATACCTTTATTTAGACTACAGAAGAAAATAATTCGTATCATAACCAATAGTGATTACTTTGAACACACTCAACTTTTATTTAAAAACAACAATATACTTAAGCTTTTTGATATAAACAAACTACAAACTGCTATTTATATGTTTAAATTGCTACATAATACAAACAACACAACATTATAGCCTCAACACAACTTTCCAACCCGTACCCGAGACAACCTTACTATACCAACTCACAACTTAACTCTATATCAACATTCCTTATCTTACCTAGGTCCTAAAACTTGGAATGCTGTGCCTCAACAATTTAAAACTATACGAACACTACACGCCTTAAGAAACATTATAAAAAGCAAATTTATCACATTACTAAAAACATGTATGTATGTATGTGAATATGTATGTATATGTATATATGTATATGTGTATTCATTTTTCCAAACTATATATATATTATTCTACATGTGTTCATTGCAATTTTATAAAATTTTATCAAAATAACTTAATTCACAAGAAATAGTTTTGACATAGTTTATGTTAACCAGTATTAAATGGGGATGTTTTTTTACATATTATTATGTATGTAATTATATTAGTATTAGTCCTGTTTATATATTTTTTAATGAATATAAAATAATGTTGCCCGAAAAGTTAATCTATATATAGGCTGTCTTAGTCCGTAAACATGGCATTTCGTATCACATTTGTAAATAAGGTATAATAAAATGTTTCCAAATGTTTCCAGTCGCCAGGAGATGGAATCTCCGGTGTTCTGAGGAGGGCCTGCTTCCAGATAAAGGCGGCACAAAGAAGTGCTCGTTTCGCATGCTGGAGGAAGGCATGCTGGGTTGGTGGGATGGAATCCAAGTCCTAGAGACCACTTGTGAACATCTGCCTCTTGTTTCAACCAGTGAAGCTGTGTCACTATTTTTGCAGTACATGAGTACAACCCAGCGCTCCAAGTGTTGCATGTGCTGAGAATCAAGTTTGAGACATGCTGGGTCTTGGAGTATGGCTACAAAAGTCTCAGTGACTTGGGGAAAGCTTTTCCAAGCATTCCATGCAGTCTTCTTGCCAATGCCATACAGAGCTGATGCAATGTCACAGCCTGTCATGGCATGAAAGACTGGAAGTGTTTTAGTGTGTTGAGGCCCCAGCACCTGTACAATTGAATGGACTGGAATGTCTTTGTATGCTTTGCCATGGCCAAACCCACACACTCTTGGGATGCCATCTCAACATGGAGGAAGCCCATTAAGCAAACCATCTTTGTCTCACCGACCTCCTCAGGAAACAACCATTGACACTTTTTTTTTGCTGTGCGTACAGAGGGCAGTCTCCCTCAATGACCGGAACCTGGCCTAGATTTTCAAACTGCGTGGCATTCTTCACCACAAGCATAGAATGTTTCTGCATGGCCATAGGTGAGGCCTTCTCATAGAAGACTGGAAATACTCCCACGACAGCCCTTGGCATGACATCGTCAGGCTGACTGTGAGAAAAGAAGCCAGAATATGTCACAAGCAGCTCTCGTAACTTTCCCTGATTTTGAGTGAGGACTCTTTGGACATAGTCAAGCCATCCCTTTTCAGGGACACTTGCACCAGAGTTTGCAGTACACACTGACTGAGCTGTACCATCTTGCATTGGTGGTAGAGTTATTTCCCTAGCATAATCATCAACGTAAGGCACAACAGAGAATTCTTCTGGAAGTTTGATTAAGGCATCTTCCAGGTCAACGAGTGACAGAGGAGCTGGGTCTATTCCCAGGTTGTTGGCAGTGAGGTGGTTTGTGAGAGATTGCAGTACCATGTAGCTCTATACGACCTGATTCGTCTATGTTATCGACCCCACCTGTAGTGAACACACCCCTCTTGATGTTCAAGGGTACCACGACGCCATCCTCAGAGAAGCGCTTTGACACTGCAAGGGCTATCCCATTCCTGACCTCTATGACCCGTTCATAAGACAGACACCCCAAGGGAATGAAACGTGTTAATCATACCCTTCTGTCTGTTACTTGCATGGAGTTACAGTCCCACATTCAAAAGAAATGGAATCTCTCTTTCCTTCCTCTGATACAGTGTGAGGGCGTCACTTCCTCTCCTCGCATCATTGTGCATATCAGCTGTGAAATGGTACAAGCCACTTATATGGGAGAACATGGGAGTACGGAGGATCAGCTTAAAGAAGAGATCAGAAAAGAGACACAGTAGAAGAAATACGATAAAAGGTTTGCCCACAAAAAGCAAGCACATACACACTTACATACTCCAACCACTCTTCATCAACCTTTTCACACATTTTCCATCATCAAAAATATTGAAAAAAGAGGTATTACACATGAATTTAGGACAAATAGTGACTGATATGACGTTTTTCTTTTTTCATGGCGCCATATTGGATTTTGCTCATATCGGCCACCAGGGGGCAGTCTCACTTTGCATGCGATGTTTTTTTAAATCTCCAAGGTCATATCTACCACCATGCCAAATTTCAAAAACTTGTCACCAAGTGCTCAATTTTGACGAATTCCCTCCCAGCTATCAAGAGCACCTTGACTTTGAGGGTGGTATGCAGAAGCTAAATACTGTTTAATGCCCAAGGTAGCCATGACTTGCTGAAATATACCCGAAGTAAAATTACTCCCATGATCTGATTGTACTACACGAGGTAGACCAAACTGAGTGAAAAATCTAGTCAATACAGGTATGATTGATTTTGATGTAATACGTCCCATGGGGATAGCTTCTGGATACCTAGTTGTCGTGCACATGATGGTTAACAGATACTCATTACCACTCCTAGTTTTGTGTAGAGGACCCACTGAATTAATTATTATCTTACAAAAGGGTTCGTCTAACACAGGAATTGGTTTAAGTTGAGCAGGTTTAATGCCTTGATTGGGTTTACCAGATAGTTGACGTGTATGGCAAGATCTGCAGTATTCTGCAACATCAAAAGTTATTCCTAGCAAATAGAATTATCTTAGAATTTTGTCAGAGGTTTTCTTAACCCCAAGATGTCTTCCTATGTGGTCATGGGCAAGATGTAACACATTACCTTTATAACAAGTAGGCATACCTATCTGATGAATTACTCTCCATATCTCACAGGCAGGAACATCAGGTGGTCGAAACTTACGCATGAGTATTACAGACTTGATATAAAAACATACAGGTTTATCTCCAATATCTGCCACATCAACAACTCTGGACATAAAGGAAGTTAACTTAGTATAATTTTGTTGTGCATCAATCAACATATCACGAGTAACAGAAAGCTCTCGTGAGTTTCTACAGGTACCTCTGACATTGGGGGTTTGTTGTGTTGTTCGGAAAAGGCGTGGCTGCGTGAATCACCGAAACTTTGTTGGTGTTAGGTTAAGAATTAGGTGTAAGTGAACTTTAGATATCTAAATATAGTAATTAAGTATTCGTGTTGTATTATGTTTCCGGGGAAACTATATTACTGAGGGTTGGAGAACGAGTTGAACCTAGGAGTAAAGTTATTCAGAACTATTTTGTTACGCCATACACAATCCACCCTCGCCTCCTAACTAATAGGAGGAGTGATGGCGTAACAGAAAATGAGGGCCAGTCCGGGATTTCCTTAATATTAGTAGTGGTTGCTGCCCTTGTTTCCTATTGTAATTGTTAACAATTGATTGTTAACGATTGTGAGCCATTATTACTTATTGATTTAATTTTTATGTTAGTTGGTTCGGAGCAGCTTGCTGGATCTTAATTATTAGGAAGTGATCAGTACTGATCTTTGATTTATTTTACTGAAATTGTCTTGTGCATGACAAATTTTGGTGAAGCATTTAAGATGGAGCTCAATGTAGAAGAACTCATTTTGAAACCCACTGTAGAGTTATTGCATACGAATATTAGCAAGAAGGATTGGGTAAAACTAGCTAGTAACTATCAAGTGGTGATAAAATCATATTGGAGAAAAACAGAGGTGAAAAATCCTGTGTTACGGAACTTGGTTAATAAAGAAGTGCTTGATATAGATGCTTTAGACTTATGTGAGACTGGGGAAAGCTCTGAGGATAAGACTGTTAGAATGCTTAAGTTGGAAGTAGAGAGAGAGAGGCTTAAAGATAGAGAAATGGAGAGAGAATTGAAGCTAACTTAACTCAAGAAGAAAACTCAGTTAATTGGTGAGGTTGGAGAAGACGATCAGAGAGAACCATATTTTGACTTGTGTAAAAATGTCAAATTAGTACCTTCCTTTGATGAAAAGGATCCAGATGAATTCTTAAAACAATCTGAGACCATTGCAAATTTTTTAAAGTGGCCTAACAATTATTGGGCATTGTTAATTCAGACAGCCCTGAAAAGTAAAGTTCGCTCTACTTACTTGTCTCTGTCTGTTTCTTAGCGATCAAACTATGAAGTGGTTAAGGACGCCATATTAATGAAACTGTTACGAATTAACTGCTCAGACTTATAATGTGAAGTTTAGAAATTATATGAAAGAACCCAGCTAGGTTTATATTGCATATGCTCATTTAGTGAAAAAGCTCAGAGATAGATGGATATCTGCCAGTAAAGTGAGTACATTTAATGAGGTCCTTGAACTGATAGCACTTGAGCAATACTTAAGAGGAGTAAGTCCCGAGGTCCGTACATATTCATGTGAGAAAGAAGTAACAGAACTTGATAGAGCTGCCATTCTGGCTGAATATTATAGCTTAATTAGTTTTCCTAAGAAAAATCTGTATACTGTCAAACCAATCTCATCTATTTTTCATAAGGTTGGTAAAGCCATGTCAGGCCAGGCGAATAGTAATTACAGTAATCTATCTGTTGTTAGACCCGAGTCAAAACTCAGTGGTTCACAATCTGTCCAAAAGCAGTTTGGCAGACCAGTATGTTTCTATTACAAGAAACCAGGGCATATGATTGTCGAGTGTCCTAAACGACTACAGAATAAGAGTAATCTGAAGCCAAATGTGAATTTAGCTTTTTCCAAAACAGAAACTGTTGACCCGTCAAGTGTTCTAGGTGAACCAGTGTGTAAGGATCTTCATTTTTTTTAATTTTTTTTTTTTTTAATTTTTTTTTATTTACATTAAAAAGGGTACTTGCTAAGGGAAAACAAAAATAAGTAAAAAAAAATCCCGCTTGTTGCCAGATCCTGTAAAGAGGACAGTAGGAGAATAGAAGCAAGGGGTGGAGATCCAGTTAACATTAGAGGTGTCTTGACACTCCCCTTTTGAAAGAGTTTAAGTCATAGGCAGGTGGAAAAACAGACAAAAGGAAGAGAGTTCCAGAGTTTACCAGTGTAAGGGATGAAAGAGTGAAGATACTGGTTAACTCTTGCATTAGGAAGATGGACAGAATAAGGATGAGAAGAAGTGAAAAGTCTTGTGCAGCGAGGCCGCGGGAGGGGGGGAGGCATGCAGTTAGCAAGTTCAGAAGAGCAGTCAGCATGAAAATAGCGGTAGAAGATAGATAAAGATGCAACATTGCGACGGTGACTTAAAGAATCAAGAAAGTCAGTTAGAGGAGGAGAGTTGATGAGGCGAAAAGCTTTAGACTCCACCCTGTTTAATAAAGTAATAATAATAATAATAATATTAATACTTTTATTTCCACTGACAGTGGTTATTCTTAATACATTGAAGAATGCTTTAAATAAAAAAGAGAACAAAGTGTCCATGAAGACCATTATTAAAATATTATACATAAATGAGCAAGACAACAAATAACTTTGAACCTTAAAATTTAGGGTTTAAAACATATATACAATTAAAGTGATAAAAACAATACTTAAAATAAAAGTTCCATTAAAATCTAAAAATATTTAGTTTAAAAGATACAAATATAATAGAGTACAAATAGTTTCGGACCACTAAAATTAAAACAATGGAGAGCGAGCGTTCATGACATTATTGTTTTGTCAGTGAGGGCGTGATATAAAATAATAGATACAGAAGTCGAAGCTTCGATTCATGTAAAGCAGGCTCGTGATTCAATAAAGGGAATAGATGATACAGGAGTCGAAGCCTCGATTCGTATAAAGTAAGCATGTGATTCAAATTAAAAGACAGACCTCATATTTAGATGTAAATAATAGTGATATTGAACAATAGCCAGTTATTCAGTAGTAACAATGTGAAATATATTGTTTATTGATGAGTACATTTTTGAGTCTTAACTTAAATACAGATAGGGTATTGGCCTGTTTGAGGTGTGTTGGGAGGTCGTTCCATATCTTTGGTCCTCTCACAGAGAGGGATCTGGCTCCAGTGTCAGTATTTACCTTGGGAACATACAGATTGTTTTGTTGTCTCGTAGTGCTACAGGTTACTTGATTTACAGTTGATAGAGTCAGCAAATGGGCAGGAAAAAATTTGTTAATATATTTAAAAATTGCTACTCCTGAGTCGTACGTTATTTTATCTTTCATAGTAAGCCATTGTAGTTGATGTAAAATAGGTGTGGCATGGTCATATTTCCTGGCTCTTCCGTCAGCAACTTTGGCAGCAAAATTTTTTAGTTTTTGTACATTTGTTAGTAGAGTTGTGTTTGTAGTGCCCCATATCACAGTACAATAATTTAAAATGCTCAACACAAGAGATTCTACTATTATTGTGCGTGTCTTTTTGTCGAAAAAGTTTTTTATTCTATTGATAAACATGAGAGTGCCCATTGCCTTCTTATTAGTTTCATTAATATGTTTATCAAATGTTAGATATCTATCCATGTACAGGCCGAGGTTTTTCACATGTATAGCGGGTGTAATGTTGCTATTGTTGAAATGTATGGTGATGTTACTTGGTATTTTAGAGAGTAATTGGCGACTTCCAATGAAAATGCATTGAGTTTTGTTAGAGTTCATCATTAAACCATTACTGAGAAAATATTGTTCTGCTTTTCGTAGTGTTTCCTCCGTTTTATTTATTAGATTATTAGTTTGGTGGATCCAGCCACTGTGTAGGAATTGTGTATCATCGGCATATTGAACAAGCATACAGTCATTGATGTTATCTATCATGTCATTTACAAATATATTAAAAAGTATTGGTCCTAGGATAGAGCCTTGAGGTACACCATATTCTATTGATAGTTTGGAAGAATGATATTATTAATGCGAACTGATTGTGTTCTTTCATCTAGGTAGTCTTCAAACCAAAATGTGTCGATTCTTAACTTACGCATTTTCTTTAAAAGAATGGTGTGACTTACACTATCAAATGCCTTAGAGAGATCACACAATGTTAGTAATGAAATCTTTTTGTTATCCATGTTATTGTAGATTTGGTTTGTAATGACTGTGAGGGCTGTTTCTGTAGACAGTTTCGCCCGAAAACCATGTTGGTTATTTGAAAGGAGGTTGTTTGACTCTAAATATGTTGTGAGTTGCCCAGCGACGATTTTTTCGATTATTTTAGAAAAAATAGGGAGGAGTGAGATCGGGCGGTAGTTACTAACGTCGCTTTTTTCCCCATTTTTAAAGAGAGGAGTTACTACGGCATGTTTCCAGCTAGTGGGAAACTTGCCAGTGACTATGGATGAATTTATAATAAATGTTATATAAACGGCAATGATATATAAAGAGTCTTTAATAAAACGAAGAGAAATATTATCAGAACCAAAGGATTTTGTTTCATTTAAATGTTTGATAGTTAAGATGACAGTGTTTGTGTCAACAGGTTGGGGCCGAAAGTAAGTGGTTGTGTCCTGTGTAGTGAAATCATTTTCAGGTTCTGTGTTACTATGTTGCAATGTTTGTGTTTTATCGTAGGTATTCTTCCCAACATTAGCAAAGAAAACATTGAAATCTTTTGCTTTACATGAATCGTTGTCGAGGGTGTGTGTTTTTTGTTTAGTGTTTTGAGGAGGAATTATGTCTTTTATAATCTTCCAGGTGGAGGCACTGTTTTTTGAATGAAGAATTTTTTCTTGATAATAACTCTGTTTTGTTTTATGTATAAGTAGTATGAGTTGAGCCCCCCCAGACATGTGAGCCATACTCCATACATGGGCGGATAAGGCCCTGTACAGAGCAATCAGCTGAGAGGGAGAGAAAAATGGACGCAGACGCCATAGGACACCTAACTTCTTGGAAGCTGGTTTAGCAAGAGTAGAGATATGAAATTGCCAGTTTAGATTTTTAGCAAAGGATAGACCGAGTGTGTTTAATGTGGAGGAGAGGGGAAGTTGAGTGTCATTGAAGAAGAGGGGATAGTTATCTAGAAGGTTATGTCGAGTAGATAGTTGTAGAAATTGAGTTTTTGAGGCATTGAACAAAACTAGGTTTGCTCTGCCCCAATCAGAAACAAGTGAAAGATCAGAAGTCAAGCGTCCTATAACATCTCGCCTTGAGTCATTTAATTTTTGTTGGGTTGGGCGTCTGTTGTCTTTCAAACCATTCATATTTGATGGATTTTTATCTCAGAATGAAGATAGTGAAGCGGTACCTTTACATATTATGAGAGATACCGGAGCCTCGCATAGTATAGGTATAAAAGGCTCGGTGCCTTTCTTGGATCAAACTTATACTGGTGAGAGTGTAGTTATGAGAGGACTAGGTAGAACTGTTACTGTCCCCTTGTGTCGTTTGCATCTGAAATCAGATCTTGTTTCCAAGCCTGTCATTATAGGGGTACAAGAGTCATTGCCAGTGGACGGTGTATCATTTTTACTAGGAAATGATATTGCTGGTAGTCTTATTGTTCCAGATTCTGTTGCAACTAATATGCCACTGAACGTAAGTCCAACAGCTGATGTAGAGAAAGTATACCCTAATCTGTACCCATCGTGTGCTGTCACTCCCAGTAAAGCTAGACGTGAGTTGTCATATCAAACTACAGTAGAGAATATTGATAGCTCTATCGAGTGGGACCTTAATAACTTGTTTTCCGAATCGGAGTTATTTGGTGAAGAACCAATTGATTCTGATAGTGTTAGTATACCCCTAAACACCATAAAGTAGTGAAGTTTATGCTTATCACTGGCACCGTTGGATATATCCTTATTTCTGGTTTCTTTTATGAAACACAAGGATCATTACAGTATCCTTGACACTGCTCAGATATTCATATAATCCAAAATTTTCAATAAAAGCAGAACCCCTGTATATACATCCAACACCCAAATTTGCCAACATTTACGTTAGATGTTACTTGTATCAAAAGTATAAGTAACAACGGAAAAAAAGAACTGAAATGGGAACTGACAATTTTTTAAAATTCAGGTCTCAAGTTGGTGAATGTGTCAAAGAGTATATTAATAAAGGAAATGAGTCACTTATTTACTACAGAATGCTTCTCAGAAGTGTGTGTATGGCTTCTTTATAATATGTGAGGTTGATATCTAGACAGCAAAGTAAGTAAATACTGAAAGAGCTAATACGTAACCAACATTTATCTATAAGAGTGGATAGAGGCGGTCAGGTCCTTTCTCTGCAGAGGTCACGTCTACTCCGTCCAGCTGCCCAGGTTGGAGAGAGAGAGAGAGAGAGAGAGAGAGAGAGGAGAGAGAGAGAGAGAGAGAGAGAGGAGAGAGAGAGAGAGAGAGAGAGAGAGAGAGAGAGAGAGAGAGAGAGAGAGAGAGAAAAAAAAAACTAAAGAAAGATAAAGTCAGTGTCTCTCTCTCTCTCTCTCTCTCTCTCTCTCTCTCTCTCTCTCTCTCTCTCTCTCTCTCTCTCTCTCTCTCTCTCTCTCTCTCTCTCTCTCTCTTGTAGAAAAGAACAAATGAAATCATATAGTAAAGAATGAAGTTAGAGGAAAATATTATACTTGGGGCGAGGAGGTGAACTTAAGCCTCACAAGCGCACGTGCAACACTTATTTTATAATATATAGCTAACAACATTTGACAATTTTTTCCTTAGACACATTTCCACTAAAAACATATGTTGTTACTTTAACCGTTCAGGGCCTCTTAAGAAATTAATAATAATATATAAATAAAACAATGCAGATTCTACAGTACCAAACAATAAAGATATACTTGTAGGCGCGAAGTGACCCATCTGCTGCCTCATTCACCACTAGACGTTTACAGCGATGTACAAGGTTCATGCCAAGCTATTCCAGCAGAGAACAGTAGCGTTTGACCTTGAAGTCTTACTGGTCAAGCAAGCATCTTATGTGCCATTAAGCAGAACAGGATTCTAGGCTTGTTGGAAAGTTGCAAGGATGGTGGCGGATGTGGAGAAGGCCTGCGGTGATGGTATGGAGGGGATGGAATAGTGCGGATGACTAGGGTACACTACAATTACTTCTGTTTTTTCATGGACTTCTTTCTCTCAATCTCCTTTTTTTTTTTGTTCTCTCGCTCTCGCTCTCTCTCTCTCTCTCTCTCTCTCTCTCTCTCTCTCTCTCTCTCTCTCTCTCTCTCTCTCTCTCTCTCTCTCTCTCTCTCTCTCTCTCTCTCTCTCTCTCTCTCTCTCTCTCTCACTTAAGACATTATTTTTTTTCATCCATGTGGCATCACCTCAAGGCTGAATCACACTTCATGTGATAAACTAATGATGACAATAACCTTGTCGGTGAGGCAGCACCTTAGCAGCATACAGGTGTTGTACAATTCTTTACTGCCGCACCTTTGTAAGGAGGGTTTTCCTGAAAGTATTAGGTCAGACAAGTAATATGGTGAAAACACACCTCCACCTCCTCTCTTCCACTAATACAACTCACTCTCAGCTTTACACCAACTCCTCCTCCTATTCTTCTTTTCTTCCACTGATGCAAGTCACTATCAGCTCCTCTTCCAGCTCCTCCTCCCCCTCTTCCTCCTCCTCCAGGTGATGATAATGATAATGATAAGGATAATGATACTACTACTACTGCTATTACTACTACTACTACTACTAATAATAATAATAATAATCATAATAATCGTAATAATCATAATAATCATAATAATCATAATAATCATAGTAGTAATAATAATAATGATAATAATAATATTGGCAACAATAATGATGATAATAATAATAATAATAATAGCAATAATAATAAAAAAATAAAAAATTAAATAATAATAATAATAATAATAATAATAATAATAATGATAATAAAATTAACAATAATAATAATGATGGTAACACTTTCCATGCAAAAACAAGCTCCTAACAACATCCATTTACTCTAACTTGGGGGTACTGCAGCCACACACACACACTCCCGAAACACTGCTTTTTTTATACGAACATCTGCTAATTTACTGTTGACTGCCCAGAGTCCACCACCACCACACGACATCAGCGATTTTAACGAAAACTGCGATGGGCTCTATTGTTAGCCCGTGTGCCCCCTTCGGGGGCACGATAGACAACACACACACATTTACAACATCCCATCAACACCAACAGAATACTGAACACACGCGCATCATCCCCATCAGTCACACCATGTTCATTCCTCCTGCCACCCCATCACGTCTCAGTCCGTGCCATCAGCCATACCAGTCATTCATTAGTTACGGGGAGAGAGAAGAAAAGGAATGAGAAGGAGAGGAATGGACTATTCAAGGGTGTACTGAAGTCATCACCACCATCACCTTCATGTCAACAATGCCTATTTGCCTATTGCTATTTCTAACACTCATATAATCTAACACACACAATCTCTCTCTCTCTCTCTCTCTCTCTCTCTCTCTCTCTCTCTCTCTCTCTCTCTCTCTCTCTCTCTCTCTCTCTCTCTCTCTCTCTCTCTCTCTCTCTCTCTCTCTCTCTCTCTCTCTGGCAAATCTCCAAAATATAACCGGTGTTTCTATTTCTTTTTTTCGCAAATGTTTTATGTCTTTGGTGTTCCCCGCGGCCCGAGGGTGTGTGCAGTGCGAGGGCTTGCTGTATATAAAGGCCTGGTGAGTGTTTTCCCGTTACACGACTGCAGCTCCTCCTCATACTGCCACCTTACCGCCTACCATCAAGTCAGGTAAGGATTTACCACATTTTATCACTATCACTACCACCTTGTCCTCCTGCCGCTCTCACGCCACAATAAAGTCTCTCCACTTTTCAGAAGGATGGCCAAAGCAGCAGTAGCAGCGTGGTGCATCGTGGTGCTGGCGACACTGGTCGCAGGGAAGGCAAACCCTGGCCATCCCGGCAGGTACTCTTCATATAGGCAGCGCCCTTACGGAGGAGGCAGGCACGGCGACCGCTCTGATGAGAGGCATGACGACGACCACTCCTTCGGTGGCTCCTCGGCGCAGAAGCACAGTGGCAGCCACTCATTCGGCCAGTCAAAAGAAAACTACGGTGAGAGTCACTCTGTGGGAGTCCATAGCGGGAGTAGCTTTGGAGGACACGGCAGTGGATCCTTCGGAGCTGGTACACATGGAAGTGACTTTGATGGCAGCCACGGCAGCGGATCCTCTGGCAGCGGCGGCAGCCACTCCTTTGGGGAGCCCATCAGCGGACACTTTGGCGGCAGTAGTCATTCAATCGGTGGACACAGTGGCAGCCAGGGAGGCAGTCATTCCAGCGGTGGGTACAGTGGCAGTCATTCCATCGGTGGACACGGTGCCAGTCAGGGAGGCAGTCATTCCATCGGTGGGTACAGTGGTAGCCAGGGAGGCAGTCATTCCATCGATGGGTACAGTGGTAGCCAGGGAAGCAGTCATTCCATCGGTGGATACAGTGGTAGCCAGGGAGGCAGTCATTCCATCGATGGACACGGTGGCAGTCAGGGAAGCAGTCATTTTATTGGTGGGTACAGTGGCAGTCATTCCATCGGTGGGTACAGTGGCAGCCAGGGAGGCAGTCATTCCATCGGTGAACATGGTGGCAGCCACTCCGTCGGGGGCCATGGCAGTGGAAACTTAGGAGGCCACAGCGAAAAACTGTCGGTGAATCACGGCAGTTACTCAAAACACAGCAGAGGAAGCAGCTACAAGCGTCACCACTAAGGCAGGACACCCAGGGCTACCTTCAGATCAGGTGGCTCGGTGACCCTCCTCGCACGCCCTCTTCCCGCATTCGTTACGCTTCGTCTTCTGAACACACACTACAACCTCAAACAAGCCTCAATCCAGTATAGGATACGTCTCACCTTTCCCTCCCCTTTGTTGCATCAATAAAAGCAAGACAAACGTGTTCGGTTATGATGGCCTAATTCACATGGGATGCAAGGACATGCGTAAGTGTGTGTGTGTGTGTGTGTGTGTGTGTGTGTGTGTGTGTGGGCGGGCGTGGGCGTGGGCATGTGCGTGTGTGTGTATGTGTGTGTGAGATGCACAAAAACATAAAATCATAGAATTGAGGATGAGGAGGAAGAGGAAGAGGAGGAAGAGGAAGAAAAGGAGAAGGAAGAGGAGGAGAAGGAGTGGTTTCAACTGTGGAGGTGGTGGTGGTGATGTAGACCAACTTACCATCACGAACAGGATTCATGACTTCAAAAAGAAACCCTTCCTCTATCAGGCAGCCATTCCTAAAGCCCGCGAGGTGCCTGCCAACACTTTTTCGATAATTATAAACATGCTCCACACTTAACACAAGAACAAATATATAAGAAGGAACACAGAAATAAAATCTGGCTCCTCCTCCTCCTCCTCCTCCTCCTCCTCTTCCTCTTTCTCTTCCTCTTCCTCCTCCTCCTCTTCCTCTTCCTCTTCCTCTTCCTTTTTCTCCTCTTATAGCACACAGACGGAAAAACCTGATGCCCTTGGCTCTATAATTTTCCCCAAGGTTAACTAACTATATACATAAGATGGTTTAAATTTTCCTTTTGTCTTTGTATAGTTTTTTTAGTGTTGACGTTCTTCGTTATATTATCCTTTCAGAAACCGATAATAAACGAAACTCAGAATATAAATATAACAGAGAAAGAGAGAGAGAGAGAGAGAGAGAGAGAGAGAGAGAGAGAGAGAGAGAGAGAGAGAGAGAGAGAGAGAGAGAGAGAGAGAGAGAGAGAGAGAATGAAGGAATAAGGAGGTAGTGGCAGGTAAGGACTAGTTTTTATGCTTGTCTCATCCTATTCGGACCATCACCACCGCCTCCTTCTCTCCTCCCCCGCCTCCTCCTCCTCCTCCTCCTCCTCCTACTCCTTCTACTCCTCCTCCTCCTCCTCTTAGTTATACTCCCCTTCCACCACCACCACCACCACCGCAACCACCACCACCAACGCAACCACCACCACCACCACTACTTCCACCACCACCACCACCACCGCAACCACCACCGCAACCACCACCACCAACGCAACCACCACCACTACTTTCACCACCACCACCAGTCCTCAAGGTAAAGATTCTCAGCAACTCTTACTTTCAGTCATTTGATTACAGTCCCACAACTCACGACCAGATAGATAGATAAATAGATAGTTTATTGACCACAATATTGCCGTTACATGCCGGCTAACAAGAGTGCTATGTCGGAGCATGCTGCGAGGACTTTGTTCACCGATCATGTCTCCGTACATGAGGGTTGCACGCCCATTTTTACTGACGGCTCCAAATCCGATGCAGGCGTCGGATTTCGAGCTGTCTTCCCTGATTTTACCCGGTGTGGCAGTCTACCCCCCTTTACATAAATTTTTACCGCAGAGCTGTGGGCCATTTTAGTAGCGATAAAATCTCTTTTTACCTTGAATGTTGGAGGTTTTGTTATTTTTTCAGACTCCAGAGCAGCTTTGTCAGCCCTTGAGGATTTTAATAACGCACATCCAATAGTCTCAGAAATTTTCAACTGGCTCGTACTAGCAGCCCGTCATGGGCACAGAATTTCTTTTTGTTGGGTACCAGCCCATGTCTCTGTTAAAGGGAACGAGAAGGCAGATGAGCTAGCTAAGACTGGCGCCTCACGTCAAGTCACTACCTGCCCCGTCCCTCACAGAGACCTGTTTCCCATAATTCGAGCTGCTATTCTTGTAGTTTGGCAAGAGAGATGGAATGCCAATAGAGCCACCTCCAAGATGGGTGCAATTACCGCAAGGGCTGTGAGCCCCTGGTCTTATGCGCATGTCCGAGGCCGCTGCCGTGAGATAGCATTGGCCCGTCTACGGACGGGCCATACCCGCCTCACCCACGGTTTCCTCATGTCCCGGGGAGTTGAGCCCTATTGTGATGATTGCTTAGTTCCCCTGACTGTGTGGCACTTGCTGGTCGAGTGCCCCAGTCTGAGGGAATTGCGAGAGCAGTACCTCGCCCAGTGTCGGGGCAGAGATGGGAGTTTCTCTCTCTCTCTGGTGCTGGGGGAGGAGACACTCTCCCCGGGACATGAAGTGTTAAAATTCCTACAGGAAAGTGGCTTTCTCCACCTCCTGTAGATTTATTTTTCTTTTTATGTAGTATTTATGTAGCTTTTTAATTTTTAGTGTTTTTAGTACGGTGCCAAATGACCTCGATGTTGCGGCACCATGATCTATTGTCACCAATCAATCAATCAATCAATTATTGACCACAACACAAGTTTTAAAATTGCAAAGATTATAAGATATGGTCCAACAAATGAAGTTATTAACATCCTTATACCTTACGTGAAAATAGTTACTATACTTAAATAATTTAACGCAAGGAACTCATATACAAAACATAAAACACATACAAACACTAAACACTAGCTAAATAACTAAGAATTTGGTGTACATGAATCATAAAACATTAAAAGCATAGGTAAGAGAGCTATTTATGTATAGTTATAAAACATGAGACATAAGAAGCACATTAAATGTATCACAAATGTTAAGCATATGAAACAATTAAAAAGAAACACAAAAAATGGCTAATTTTCGGAATATAGATTCAAGATTGAGCTGATTACAGTACATACAGTTATATTATCAAACGTGCCATTGAATAACTCATCGAGAGTCGTGAATCCATATGTGTCACGAATATGTTGTGAGAAGGAACACTGTTGTATGACGTGAGTTTCTGTCTGCACCTGTCCGCAGGGACACAAACGCTCTTCCAAGGGCAGGCGTCCACGCCCCCTCCTGTTCCACCTGCCTACCTCCACTGCTAACCAGTGTGCTGACAGACAAAAGCGGCTGAAAGATATTCTGTGGTATTTCCTAACTTCACGCCTACATGTATAGATGTCCTGTACTGTTAAAGTGGGGTTTATTTCCTTCTAAGTAACTCTCCTTGAGGAATTTGAGAAATAAGTCACTCCTAAGTGTTTCCATTGCAACAGCTATGCCATCTCTGTCATGATCAAGCAATTGTGATATAAAGGATCTTGTATTGAATCTTGTATTAAGAGTTGTATTAATAGCAAAAATTAAAGGGTCATCGGTCATATGTGAACGTTCCTGCCAAATCTTTCTGAAGAATTTTCTTTGTTTACTTCGCACAAGGCCTTTTAGTGGTGGATAACCTCTAACTCTACATAACACATATCATTACAAGCTGTTGCTCTCACATCTAGTAATTGCTTGAGACATAAGTTGTACAGCTTTGTCACTGGCCTAAGATCAGCATTTAGCCATGACTCGCATCCATACAGTATCGCTGACATGAGTGCAGCATCAAATATACGCTTTTTAACTGTAAATGGGATGTCATTATCTTTTTTAAAGAAGGAAACCAACTTATTTACATGAGCCATCACTAATTCACCCAAACTCAATGGCTCTCTCTCTCAAGTTTCCACAATTGGTAAAGAATTTTGTCTTTGATTTATTGATTTTCATCCCGTAATTGTCACAAAATTGTTTTAACACCTATAGTTTTCCTGACATGTTTCTTCTAGAAACAAGTAAATGGAGCCATGAAAGAAATCCCTCCGGTGCACAACTTTCTTTGATAAGCTTGATAAGATCATTAACATATAAAACAAAGAGGAGACAAGAAGTGGGCGACCCTTGGCTAACACCAATTGTGGCTGATATAACTACCGTGCCAAGTATGCTATCAGTAACACGGTACATAGCAATCAGTGCAGCTACCATCACACCTCCACAACCAAGCACCTTTAAAATTTTAGTCACAAACAGAGTGCTTTTCGTCTTCTTTGCAAAGTCTGTTCTAGCAGGCGCAAAGTAACTATATGCTCTATACACCCACGCCCCTTCTGAGCTCCTGCTTGTTCTCTATAAGGAATAAACCAGCTCTGTAGACTTGCACATAATACTAAGTCATAGAATTTGGTAATGCTATTCAAAACCGAGATTCCACGGTAATTGCTTGCTACCTGTCTGTCGCCTTTTTTTTTAAGATAACTTTGCTTTAGTCCAGTTCACAGGATAACTGGCAGAATTAAAAATATGATTAGATAATGTAGTGAAAATTACCAACCAATTCATTGGGAGTAACTTGAGCACACCAGGTGAGATTCCATCAGGACCACATGCTTTATCTGAATGCATTTTCTTAATCTGTAAAGTTAACTCATCGGTAGTAATATTATCATCTAAAACTGGGATGTTAGGATGGAGGTCAACAGTCTCATCGAAATCTTCACACAAATCATGGTTATTCACATTCTCATAAAAAACTATGAATTCATCATGAATGGGTGTAGCATTAACAGTACCCCCATCCTGGAAATTAACCTTCCAGTCAATGACCTTCCATACCCTTGCATCATCATGGTCATGCAGAAGCATCTCCCAGGCGCTTACACCCCTAGTTATATTATTTACCACAACTTGATCTTGGCTTGCCTTAGAGCACTCATGCAACACCTCAACTACGTTGTTGGTAAAGTTATTTAGATCAGTAAAATTGGCATCTAAGCTAACTCTCTCTCTCTCTCAAAACACTTTAAACATTTTATTATGTTTGTCAAAAACAACATATATTTATTTCATACAAATTATTGACGCGACAAACAGCCCTTTATAAGCTAAGGCTTTTTGGGTAAGAGGGATCAGGTTATGAGAAAAATAAAAAAATAAAAAATAAAAAAAATTTAAATAGAAAAAAACGCATACTTAACACACATTACAAAAAAAAGAATAAGATATTAATAAAGCATAATAAATAGTTTCTTAGTAAATCAATTATATCTAATACGGACTTAAACTTAAACTGAATATAAAGTCTACAAGGGAAAGATGGGTATGCAAGTAGAGTTTACGTTAAGTGATTAATATAGGGACAGGAGATATTTCTTGTATTTGCTTTGCAAGGTCTTGAGACTGGGTGAGTGTTTGATGCAAGGTGGGATGTCATTCCAAATCTTGGGTCCTTGATACATAAGTGTTTATAGAGGGTGAGCTTGTAGCACTCTCTCCTAAACACCATAGAGAACGTGAGATACCACGTTCCCTGAAAACGGGTCGCGCAGCCATAACTATTGTAACTTTATTTTTATTATATTTTTCAATATTCATTGTACCCAATATATGTTCTTTATTTATGTTTTTCTTTTTATAATATTATTAATCATTTGATTGCGCTGCAAACCAGCGTACATCATCAACTTAGCGCGCACTGTCCTTAGACAGTGCGCATATACAATTATTTGTATTTGTTGTTGAAATTCTTTATTATATATATATATATATATATATATATATATATATATATATATGATATATAAAGAATTTCAACAACAAATACAAATAATTGTATATAATTGTATATATTGTATATTATTTGTGTGTGTATATATATATATATATATATATATATATATATATATATATATATATATATATATATATATGAAGCAATATTAAGTCTCGTGATGTCACTGAGATTTAATATATTTACGGACTTGAATAATGGAGGGGTGTGTTCACAGTAGTCACTACATTATTCTGATGATTTTCTTGTGTAACACATTGAGATGTTGTAGATGGCTGGGTTAGGTGGTAGACCAAATAGAATTACAGTAGTTTAAATGAGGATAAATATGCGCGTAATATATACATTTAAGAATATCTGGAGGAACATACGGTTTGGTTTTGAGGAGAAGTGGTATTGTTCTGGATAATTTTAAAGAAAGATGGGATATGTGATGCTTGAAACTTAAATTTTTGTCTATAATTAATCCAAGAAACTTTGTCTTACTAACTTGTAGAATGTCATCATTTAAGAGGCTAAGATTTGGAAGTGGCTGGTACTTAGTTGTGGTGTTAGTGAAAAGCATGTAATAGGTTTTGGTTGTATTCACCGTTAAGCGGTTCGCTATACACCATTCAGAGAATTTGACAAGTTCCCTATTTGCATTGTGCACCAGATCTGAGGGGTTGTCACCAATCATAGATAATGTAGAGTCATCAGCAACTATTATAGGCTTTAGTGAATTGCAAATGTTACAGATGTCATTGATGTATAAAATAAACAATATGGGTCCCAATATACTACCTTGTGGCACTCCCAAATGTACTGGTTCTGTATGGGAAGATATTTTATCAAATATTGTGTATTGTATCCTGTTATTTAGGTAGGAAGTGAACCAGTTGTGAATGCAGCCTCGAATCCCATAATGGTACATTTTATCTAGCAGAATGTTGGATTGGACTGTCAAATGCTTTGCGGAAATCAATGAATATGGAAATGATAGATTTGTTATTGTTAAGAGCATTGTAAAGATCAAACATGTAGGTATTTATAGCATTAAAAGTACTAAGACCAGGTCTAAAGCCAAACTGTTTATCATTTAATATTTCAATTTTGTTTATGTATATTATTAGATGTTTCTTCATAATAGTTTCAAAAATTTTGGAAAATATAGGTAAAATGGAAATGGGTCGATAATTTGAAATGTTATTTTTACTACCAGATTTATGAATTGGGATGATTTTTGCCTGCTTAAACCTGACAGGTAAAATGCTAGCCTGTATTGACTGATTGAATAATGTTGCAAGGGTGATGGCAAATAATTCTCTGTTTTCTTTTATTATTTCAGCAGGTATTTCATCAATGTGGCCTTTTTTGATTTTAAGGGAATGGATTGCTTCAATGATATCGCTATTGGTTATTGGAGGCATTAACATTGAGCTCAAATAGTTACTTCTTAAATAAGATTCGTGAGAGATCTGGGTGGGTGGCAGTTCATCAGCAAGCTTGGGGGCTATATGTGAGAAGTATTTGTTAAATGCAACTGAAATTTTATGAGGGTTGTTAATTAACTGACTATTTACTAATATAGATTTAGTTGTTGTTTGGATCTCTTACTTTGTGCTCCCAATATCATTTATTATTTACCAAATCTTCTTTGTGTTTAGTTTAAAATTTAAAAATATTTGTCGGTAATAATTGGCTTTAGTTCGTTTAATAATGTTAGTTAGGTGATTGCGGTATGTTTTATATGTATCATGATCAAGCATTCCTATTTTATATGATTTATATAAGGTAAACTTTTGTTGTATTGACTTTACTATTCTATTTGTCATCCAAGGGTTTTGAAGGCGCTTATTTGAAATTAATTTAGTTTTTTAGGGAAGCAGGAAAAGTAGATGCTATATGTTTTGTCTAGAAATAGATTGCAATTAATATTTGTGTCATTATTGGTTAGTAGAGCATTCCAGTTTACTTCTAAGAACTGAGTTGAAAAATTTCTACGGTTATGGTGTGAATTTGGCTTAAAAGAAACTTGGTGTTTAACAGAGTGTGTCTATTATTGGAATGTTTAGAAATACAGCGAGATGGTCGCTTATGGGAAAGTGGAGTATGCCAGATGAAGTGGGTACAGTAAAGTTTGTCCAGAAGTGGTCTAAGAGGGATGGAACATCTGTGATGATGTTATCAGGAAATCTTGTTGGATTAGATATGTGTGGGAAATAGTTGAAAGACTGCATGGTTACAAGGAAATTATTGGTGGGTAATGTTGCTCATGTTCTAAGAGATTAATGTTGAAGTCACCAGTGATCACTGTTCGGCTATTAATAAAAGTCTTCTGGGATAGTAGGTTGTCCATAATGGAGTTGAATTCATTAACGTAAGTATGTTTACTGTGAGGACGATATAGAGATGCTATGATATATGGAGTCTTATCAATACTGATTTTAACAGTGCATATTTCAATGTTTTCGTCACATTTTTGGTGGTCCTTGAGCAATACACTGGGGATGTTGTTGTTGACATATATTGACACACCACCACCTATGGATCCTTCTGGCCTGTATATATGAAATGAGTTGAAGCCTTCTATATTGAATAAATGAACATTACTGGGTTTAAGCCAAGTTTCTGTAATACATAATATGTCTGGAAGTTTGTGTAATGTTTTTAGTAGGGAAATCAGATGGTCATAGTTTTTGTTTAAAGACCGGGTATTAACAGTGAGAATACTGAGGTAATCTTTACAGTTTAGGGGGATTGCAAATTTATAAGAAATAAGATCATGGTATTTGCATATGTTGTAATAGTTTAAGCTGTTGTACATGGATTTTAGTATCAGGCGACCGATATCATCATCATTATGTTTTTCATCTGTAGTGAAAAGTGTGTGTAAGAGATTTTTATTGTCTGAATGATTCATAATAAGGATAAAATGGGAAACACATAATATGAAAGAGAGAAAAAAGATACAAAGAAAAATATTAAACAAATGGGGAATGTCAAGACGGATTAATAAGAGAAAATGTATATAGAGATATCTAAGTTGAAGATAGGGGAGAGACAGTTAGCTGTATAGTTTGGTGCTGAAGGAAATGAATATGAGAAAAGTCATAAAATATATTTTTTAAATAATAAAATAAAATGTTGGCAGATTACCCGCTCCAGATATGAAAATACTGTACATAAAATTAATATGTCATAATATGACATAAGAGCATAAGTGCTGATGTGTTTGGAGTAATTTTTGGCAGTCAGGAAAAAATTATATAACAACGGAGAGAAACAGAACACTAATACATACACATAAGTTTAAATAGATTTCCAATATGAAAAAAAATCTGAAAAAAAATATATATATACATACATATATATATACATATATATATATATATATATATATATATATATATATATATACTTATATATATATATATATATATATATATATATATATATATATATATATATATATATTGTCAGGAACTGCACCTGCCTCGTTCCCTCCTTCTTAGTGGTTGAACTACCACTCTAGTCTGCCGGCGATGGTTCACCTCTGCAACTGCTTGTTCGCCAGCTTCCCTGCCTCTACCCCATCCCCTTGTCCAGGGGTAGGGGGTAATCTAAACGAGGCAACCTCCACATCAAGGGACCGGGGACAGACAGAACGCCTCAGCTCTTTCACCTGACCACCTGCTGCTGGTTCTCAATATTCCGAAGGTATTTCTGGAGACTTGGGCTCCCTTCCAGTGTGCCCTTCAACTGTACCTACACCATTCGACCCTCCCTGCTACCTGAGGTGCTATCTACGTTGCCGAGTGTTGCTGCCGCAAATCTCACCCTCCAGGCAGCTGTTCAGGAAGTTTATTGGGTGCCATACTCCTGCTCTGGTAATTGATTACGAGCAGATCGTCGTTGGTGATTTATTTTGGCTGTTAGCCTGCTGATTGCTATTATTGTGTGTGTAAATATATTCGTAAATATATTCGGAGTATCATACTCCATAATTTTTCTTCCCCACAACTCTATAGAATCATAATATTAATTGATAGTCACCTCGGCCCTGACATATATATATAT
>JAPQNM010000019.1:1417878-1426066 GCA_029783475.1 Metacarcinus magister | reverse complement strand
CCCATTGCCCTTACCGTTTGCATGATTAAAATTTTGGAGAAGATGATTAACACTCGTCTAGTCTGGTTCCTGAGAAGGGTGGCCATCTTTCGGCAGTACAGTGTGGTTTTCGTCGATCTCGCTCTACTTTAGACGCTCTTCTGCGATTAGAAAAAACTATCTGCCAAGCTTTTGCTTGCAGGCAGCGGGTTGTGAGCGTCTTTTTCGACCTTGAAAAGGCATACGACACCACCTGGAGGTATGGCATTCTACGAGCTCTCCATACGGTTGGACTCAGGGGTCACCTCCCTCTGTTCCTCCGGTCTTTTTTACAGGACCGTACTTTTAGGGTGAGGGTGGGCACTGCTCTTTCTAGCTCTTTTGAGCAAGAAGAAGGAGTCCCACAAGGTAGTGTCCTCAGTGTCACTCTATTCAGCGTTGCCATCAATAGCATCACCGAGTGCGTCCACCGGGACTTTCGATGCACGCTATACGCTGATGACTTTTCCCTCTCCTACGCTTCCTCTCGTCTCGATGTGGCCGAGCGACACATCCAGTTGGCTCTTGGCCGGGTCACCCGTTGGGCCGAGAGTCATGGTTTTAACTTTTCCCCCACAAAGACGGTTGCTATGCTTTTCTCTCGAAGCAGAGGTGATTTTAGGGATCCAGACTTATACCTCTATGGCAGGAGACTGCCAGTAGTGGAAACGACTCGATTCTTGGGCTTAATATTTGACAGACGCCTTACATGGTTGCCACACCTGCGGGACCTGAAAGCGGCTTGCCAGCGACGGATGTCCTTGCTCCGTTTTCTTTCCCATGTGTCTTGGGGAGCTGACCGCACCATTCTCCTCCGTTTATATCACTGTTTCGTTCTGTCCAAGTTAGATTACGGTTCCCAAGTCTACGCTTCAGCCACATCCCTTCGCCTTCGTACTCTCGACTCTGTACATCACGGTGGAATCAGACTGGTGACGGGCGCCTTTCGGTCTTGTCCAATCCCCAGTCTACTCGTAGATGCAGGAGTGTTACCCCTCGACCTTCACCGTCAGACTCAGATGGCACGTTTGTGGTTCAGATGCCAAAGTCTCTATGGTGATCCCACTTACAGTGCTGTGACGGACACTTCACGGGACGCCACTTTCACCCAGCACCCGCACTTCCCAAAGCCTTTTGGCTTTCGGGCTCGTGGCGTGATTGAAGAGTTGTCCCTTCCTCGCCCTGCCATAGCTGTCCCACGATTATTGCCTGTCCCGCCGTGGAAGCGGCTGGCAGTATCGTATTGCCGTTACATGCCGGCTAACAAGAGTGCTATGTCGGAGCATGCTGCGAGGACTTTGTTCACCGATCATGCCTCCGTACATGAGGGTTGCACGCCCATTTTTACTGACGGCTCCAAATCCGATGCAGGCGTCGGATTTGGAGCTGTCTTCCCTGATTTTACCCGGTGCGGCAGTCTACCCCCCTGTACATCAATTTTTACCGCAGAGCTGTGGGCCATTTTAGTAGCGATAAAATCTCTTTTTACCTTGAATGTTGGAGGTTTTGTTATTTTTTCAGACTCCAGAGCAGCTTTGTCAGCCCTTGAGGATTTTAATAACGCACATCCAATAGTCTCAGAAATTTTCAACTGGCTCGTACTAGCAGCCCGTCGTGGGCACAGAATTACTTTTTGTTGGGTACCAGCCCATGTCTCTGTTAAAGGGAACGAGAAGGCAGATGAGCTAGCTAAGACTGGCGCCTCACGTCAAGTCACTACCTGCCCCGTCCCCTCACAGAGACCTGTTTCCCACAATTCGAGCTGCTATTGTTCTAGTTTGGCAAGAGAGATGGAATGCCAATAGAGCTACCTCCAAGATGGGTGCAATTACCGCAAGGGCTGTGAGCCCCTGGTCTTATGCGCACGTCCGAGGCCGCTGCCGTGAGACAGCATTGGCCCGTCTACGGACGGGCCATACCCGCCTCACCCATGGTTTCCTCATGTCCCGGGGAGTTGAGCCCTATTGTGATGATTGCTTAGTTCCCCTGACTGTGCGGCACTTGCTGGTCGAGTGCCCCAGTCTGAGGGAACTGCGAGAGCAGTACCTCGCCCAGTGTCGGAGCAGAGATGGGAGTTTCTCTCTCTCTCTGGTGCTGGGGGAGGAGACACTCTCCCCGGGACATGAAGTGTTAAAATTCCTACAGGAAAGTGGCTTTCTCCACCTCCTGTAGATTTATTTTTCTTTTTAAGTAGTATTTATGTAGCTTTTTAATTTTTAGTTTTTTTAGTACGGTGCCAAATGACCTCGATGTTGCGGCACCATGATCTATTGTCACCAATCAATCAATCAATCAATCACTGTACACTGTGTCTCTTTCCACGGAAAACCGCACTGTTTGTATCTGAAAAAAAGCGGCCCAAACCTGGACCCGGCACACACACGTCTGCCCTGAAGCAGGTGGTGGGTGTGCACACACACACACACACACACCACACACACACACACACACACACACACACACACACACACACACACACACCACACACACACACACACTCTTCCTTCTTCTTCCGTCCTTACCTTTCTCCTTGCGTCCCACACTCCCTCTTTTAGAGATTGCAAGGCTGCGATTAGCGCACGTAGCTGTAATTACCATAGATATGACAGCATCTAATTCAGCTGCCGGTAATGAATCTTATAATCTAGATAAAAATCTAGGCTGTGCTAATAACAACGTAGAACTTCTTTTCAAACTTTGTGTAAGGGTGCCACATATCGTATTCCGTAGTAAAACTAAAACGTCATTCCTTCAAACCGCGTTGGAGCAGTTGGACGTGTAACAGCTCGCTTGCGAATTTTTCTGGTCAGTTATCCTTTTCTCGCTGTTTGCTTAGCGGTTTGTACTCCCTTTGTGTTTTTAAGGGCAGTGTGTTCTTCTTTTTACTTTGGACGGGTGCGGGCCCGTCCTGTCTTTTTTTGTTTCTTTGTTTTCCGCGGTGTGTGGCTCACATTCCCACATCCGCTGTTATGGTTACTTTTCCCTTCCTCTATGCGGGATCACTGATATCATTATCTCCCCTACTTTTGTTCCAATGCCTAGCCTTGCCCATGGCCTCGACAGCACTTTTAATAACTCTTTTCTTTGTTTCATTCGGAGATTTCGTATCTCTTCCTGCAAGATTAACGTGTCGCCTTCCACCCTGACGCTTGCAACTCACGACAGTAAGTTTTGCTACCTTCACCCCCTCGGTGTTTGGTTTTCTTGCCAGGGGGAAGAGGGTGTGCCGCCCCCACCCTTTCCCCTTTTTTCACTACGTTTGTTCCTTTTACTGGTAGATGTCGCGTAACGCTACGACGCATGGCTATTGCGACGGTAAGTTTTGCCCCACTCCCTCCCCCCTTCTCCCCGGCGTCTGGTTACCTTGCCGGGTATGGGGTAGGGGGGGACTTCGCCTCCTCCTCCACGTCGAGGGAAGTGCGTTTTCGTTTCCCCTTCTCCTACAGGTCTCCCTCCTACAGGATTCAAGTGTTCCTTGTTACACGCAGCTTCCACGCCCATCTCTGCAGGGGAAGGCGGGGACCCTGTTTCACCTCCCATTTACATCGCCATGACGCTTGGCTTCACGGCAGTCGTTTTGCTCTCCTCCCCTCACCTCGGCGGCTGGTTATCTTGCCCAGGGGGGAAGGCGAGACTTCACCTTCTCCTCCTCCTCGACGGGAGGAGGGGGGGTGGGTGTGCCTTTCGCCTCCCCTTTTCTCTACAGGACTCACGTCATGCCTCTTGCCACGCAGCTTCATCACCCGTATCCACGGGTGGGCGGAGAGTACACTGTACGCCCCCTTCCTCCGCCCCCCAGCAACGATAAGTTTTATTCACGCCAGAGCAACTCACCTTTCAAATCAGTCGATTTTTCTTCTGGAGAGCTTTTTCACCTCCTCCACAGGATACTTCGTTAGCCTCTCTCTCACGGTCACGGCCGCCCTATTCTTCGGGCGTCTCACACGCACATCTTTATCTCAGCTGTCCCACCGCTCCCTCCCTCTCTCTGGAGGTTGACACGGTCCTCTTTTCCTCTGATCCTCCTTGCGGTACTCCCTTCTCCGTTTGGCAGGCAGCTACGTGCGCTAACCGAAGCTTTGCAATCTCTAAAATAGGGACTTTGATCTTTGGAAAAGCCTAATTTGGAGAGCAAGGCGAAATTAACGCACCATTTTCTCCCTCCCTCGCTGTCGCTCTATCCCCCAGTACTCTCTGGATTTTTCTTTGACATCACTATGACGGTTTACTACGGAATACGGTATGTGGCACCCTTACATAAGCTTTGATAAGAAAGTTCTACGTTGTTATTAGCGCAGCCTAGATTTTTATCTAGATGATGTGATTAATTACCGGCAGCTACATTAGATGCTGTTATATCTATGGTAATTACAACTACGTGCGCTAATCTCGCCTTGCTCTCTAAAAATAGGCTTTTCCGAAGGTCAAAGCCCCTATTCCCCCATAACCATAACCATCCCTTACAGACCCTTCCACCTCCTCCTCCTCTTCCTCCCATTTCCTCATTCAGGTAAACACTCACGTCGGAAGTGAAGACGATGAGTGTGTTGTGGTAGAGACGTGACCGACGAAGCTGTTTCACCACCCGCCCCACCACACAGTCCATCGATGTCACCATGTCTGACGCGGCCGCGGCAGGAGGAACGAACACACGACGAAGGAAGTGAGTTAAAAAAAAGAATAAAGATGAGTAGATGAACAGATTAAGAGAGGGAGTAGAAATAGGAGTAAATTATGAAAAAATATATATATTGCATGGTTTAGTGTCGCTTATATGCTTGACTCCAGCTTTATGAAAGCCCTGGAACGAAAACTTCAAAAGCACCACAATCAAAAGAAAAAAGTCGACATGGGCAGGACACGTCATGTAACGAACAGATGATAGATGAACTGTTAGAGTAACAGAAAAGCATCCCAGGGATGGTAAAATAAGGCAACGTAAGACAGAGAACTAGTAGTGATGAGATAAGTTTTGTTGGAGTAACCTGGAATAGACAGGCAGCTGATAGAGATAAGTGGAGAAGGCTACGAGAGGCCTATATCCTACAGTGGACTCAAAGAGACTAATGATAATGATGATCCGGCAACAGCAGGAGTGGCAGACATACAGGAAAAGTGATGAGTCAAGAAAGTGAAGAAAAAAATGGTGGAAAAAAGGGAGAAAAGGAGGAAATTATGTTATCCTGCATGGTTCCAGACTGCTTATATGCCTAATGTAACCAAAGCATGGAAAAAAATGAGGTAAAAATACGAACAAAAAGTATGAGAAACTGTGAATAAAAGAAACAATAATTTAAAGAAATGGTAATGACACAGAAGAAATAAACAGGAAAGCAATAAGGAATAAAGGATGGTGGAAGAGAGGACAGGAAAAATGGTAAGAAGGAAACAGATGAGAGAGAGAGAGAGAGAGAGAGAGAGAGAGAGAGAGAGAGAGAGAGAGAGAGAGAGAGATAAAGAGAGAGAGATAAAGAGAGAGAGAGAGAGAGAGAGACAGAGAGAGAGAGAGAGAGAGAGAGAGAGAGAGATTGAGAGAGAGAGAGAAAGAGAGAGAGAGAGAGTGATAATGATGATGATGAAGACCTACGGGTCCCTACTTGGCTGTTTGATTTATCTAACTACAAAATGAATTATCAATTAGCCTGAAGAGAACAGTGTCAGCCGGGGATTTGATCTGAAGTAATTATTGAGGAGTTTTTCAAAACTTTCAACGGTAGCTGAGTTGACGATGTTCGAGGATAGTCCATTCCAAACATTGACAACACGATTAAAGAAAAAGTATTTGACTTAATTTGTTTCGAAACGCTTCCCAATTATTTTGTAATCTTTGTTTCTTGTGATGTTGGTACGGTCCACTGTGAAATAGGCGTCTGGATTTACGTTAGTATAACCTTTGAAGATTTTGAAAACTGCAACTAAGTCTCCTCTTAGCCTTCGTTTCGTTAGGGGAAATAAATGTTAGTTTTGTGAGTTGTTCTCGCATGGTTTGTTAGGTAATCTTAATATAATTTTGGTTACACGACGTTGAATTCTCTCTAGTTTTTTTATGTCCTTCCTGAAATAAGGTGACCAGAAGTTTACACAATTTTCTAAATGGGGACTCACGAGTGAGATAAGTATCACTTTTCTAATCTAAAATTTTAAGTTCTTCCAATGAAACGGATAAGTTTGTTGCAGTTTTTACTACTTCCATACATTGGCGGCTCGGGTTTAGATCACTTGTAATGATAGCGCCTTAGTCTTGTTCTTTACCTACACTTTTGAGTTGAACATCTTTCATTGAGTAACTTATAAGAGGGTGTAGTTTCCGATATGAAGTACGTGGCATTTATCAAAGTTAAATTTCATATGCTACTTTTCATACCACTCTATTAAAGTGTTTAAATCCTTTTTTGTGATCTGTCGTCAAGCTTCTGTGTTTTGCTATTTTTGTGTCGTATGCGAGTGTTGTTATCTTGCAAGCGATGTCGTCGTCGATGCCGTTTACGTAGATAGTAATTTGTATAAGAACTCAGCTATATACACGGATCTAGTCAGAAGCTTTACCATATATTACTTCTATGATGATGATGTTGAGTAAGACCAGATTATAGTGAAATAATATGATAAAAATTTTAAATTAGACCGTTCTGGGTCTCTCTCTCTCTCTCTCTCTCTCTCTCTCTCTCTCTCTCTCTCTCTCTCTCTCTCTCTCTCTCTCTCTCTCTCTCTCTCTCTCTCTCTCTCTCACCATGAAAGATCTTCCTGGCAGGATTCTCAATGTGGCGGGAAGAAGCGCCCTTCCTGCCGCACACCGCTGGGGGAGCCTCCAGGGGGCCGTGGGTGGCCTGGAGGGAGAGCATGAGAAAGAGAGGTGACCCCCCGTCGTCCCTCACATGGCCACGGATCACCTCCTCCACTCTGTCTGCGTATAGGTCCTGTAAGAAGGGGGGGGGGCGAGTTAATGGTGGTGGTGTTGTTGGTGATGACAAATTATCATTATCATTATTTTTTGGCATTACTATTTTCTTACTATTATCACACACACACACACACACACACACACACACACACACACACACACACACACACACACACACACACACACACACACACACACACACACAAACACACACACACACACACACACACACACACACACACACACACACACACACCTACATTAGAATACACGCCCGTCACATTCTCCAGTGGTGTCTCATTCAACCTGAAGTCATAACCTCCGTCAGCGTGCCACTCCCCCTGCGGCAGCGCCTCCTTCGCCTCCAACAGTCCCTCGCTCCTGCCGCCTCCCGCCATCAACCCAGAGAAGAGGTCCTGGAAGGTACCACGGCCGAGACTCCCTTCTATACCACCCAAATCACCACTCCCGTCAGAGCCTTCTTCAGTAGTAACAGGGAGTCTGCCCATCTCGTTATTTGGGTCGGCGTCCCTGGTGATGGGCGTAGAGGGCATAAGGACCCTCTTGTATCTGCTGTAGTATCCTTGGCCGCCCAGGTAGTAGCCATAGAAGGAGTCGAAGCCGCGGTGTGTGGGTGTGTAGGCCCAGCTGCAATGACCGAGGTGCCACCTACGGGTAAGGAAGGTTAAGTATTGTGATGTGACCTTAGTGATGCCATCCTGGATTTGCCTCCGTTTCATTATTATCATTATCATTATTGTTATTATTGTTACTATCATTATTATTATTATTATCATTAGAAAAAGAAGTAGTAGTAGTAGTAGTAGTAGTAGTAGTAGTAGTAGTAGTAGTAGTAGTAGTAGTAGTAGTAGTAGTAGTAGTAGAGTAGTAGTAGTAGCAGTAGTAGTAGGAGTTGTTGTTGTTGCAGTAGAAGAAAAAAATAATAAAAAGAAGATGAAGAAGAAGAAAAAGAAGAAGAAAATTTGGAAGGGACAATTCTGAGTCTGGCGGCCTAACGATTCGAGGGTTTCTTCGGCTTGGCTGTCGGGTCAGATGACTTCTAGGCATGTTAGCAGGTCAAGCAATAATCATCTTTCTCTTTCAAATCAGTTATAATTATGACATCATACTGGGAGTAACATCCTCTCCTCCTCCCGTGTTTGTCACTTCATAATTTGCGTGTGTTCAGCCGCTGTTTTTTAGTTCCACTGTAAATCCATTGTACACAATTTATTAGAAGGATAAGAAATGCTACTAGTGTCTGCTATT
>JAPQNM010000019.1:1392878-1402878 GCA_029783475.1 Metacarcinus magister | reverse complement strand
ATGGACTTGCTTCGCCTGTTATTTGGTGTAGGTTTTTAAAATTTTTATAGTGACGCCTCGAATAATTAAGTTCTCTGTTGAATATGTTGAGAACGAGTGAGGCTTATTACTGCTACAGCCTCAGATGCATATTAACGTTGTAAGTCTCGTCTGAGGACAGTATGGCAGAAATTTGGGTAGTCTTTGGCCACTCGGCGGTGATATCAACTATTGAAAAGTGGTCAGCGGATATCGAGGATTCGAACCCGAGACCCTAGGCTCCCATGCCCGAACGCTTGTAAATGGTGCTTGGGTGTTGTAATAGCTAGTTGGTCGACTGGATAGAGAAAACTCGATACCCAGTTAAGGTTATTTTTATTCAGAAAATATAGAGTATATATATAAAATAAAGATTTGAACAACAAATACAAATAATTGTATATGCGCACTGTTTAAGGACAGTGCGCGCCAAGTTGATGATGTGCGCTGGTCTGCAGCGCAATCAAATAACTAATAATATTATAAAAGAAAAACATAAATAAAGTTATACAAAATTATACAATAAATAATGAAAAATATAATAAAAACAAAATTACATTAGTTATGGCTGCGCGACCTGTTTTCAGGGAACGTGGTACCGCACGTTCTCTAAGCCTGTAGGGGAGACTGCTACACGCTGACCACTACACCACCGTATGGGGAAGTTGTTTACATCTATATTGAATGATCGTTTAACACAGTATTCTGACAGCATGAACATTATCAGTGAGACACAGGCAGGATTCAGGCAGGATTATTCTACTTTAGATCACATATTTTTATTACAATGTATTATAGATATTTTCAAGTGGAAAAAGAAGAAATTATTTTGTTTGTTTATAGATTATAAAAAGGCGTTTGATTTGGTGTGGCGGGAAGGTTTATGGTACAAACTTGTGAAGGAGAATATAAATGGCAAGATGTTTGATATAAAACGTAATATGTACTCCAACATAAAATCATGTGTACTTTTGAATCAGGACATGTCAGATACGTTTTTATGTAATATAGGAGTGAGACAAGGAGAAAATTTGTCACCTTTACTTTTTTCTTTTTATGTGAATGATTTAGAGGAACAACTTTTAGAAAGACAGTGTAGTTACATTGATTTTGGTGATAATTTAGTTAATTCTTATTTAAAGTTACTAGTGCTCATGTATGCAGACGATACAATTATAGTGAGTGACAGTGAGCAGGGAATGAAACAAGCATTGTTATCCTTAGATAGTTACTGTAACGACTGGAGGTTAGAAGTTAACTGTAGTAAAACAAAAATTGTAGTGTTTAGTAGAGGAATGGTTCAAACTGGTAATTATGACTTTAAATTTGGTAGGGAAGCTATAGCAGTAGTTAGTGAATACAAGTACCTTGGTATAACCTTTAATTATAACGGTAGGTTTCGTAAAGGAGAATTAGAGCTAGTTGAACAGGCAAAAAGAGCAATGTATTCACTAGTTGGTACCTGTCGCAAGTTAGATTTACCAGTAGACATCCAGATAGACATGTATAATAGCATGGTTGTGCCAGTTACTATTTATGCTTCTGAGATATGGGGACACTATATCATTAGAAAAATAGAATTAATGCAAACTAAGTTTCTAAAACATGTGTTATTTGTTCATAAGAATACAAGCAACGATATAGTATACTGGGAATATCCAATGGATATTCAAATTAAATGTAAATCAATTGTTTTTTGGTTACGGCTAATTAATGGTAAAAACACTAAATTGAGTTATTGAATGTACAAATGTTTATTAGAACTTGATACATCTGAAATTTATTTGTCACCTTGGATAGCTTGTGTTAAGAGCATATGTAATGATTGTGGTATGTCAGGCGCATGGTTAACGCAAAGTGTTAATAATCCAAACAGTTTTAAAAAGGCAATTGAAATAAGATTAAAAGACCAATGGATCACCACATGGAATACGAATTTGATAATGAAGAATATATGTAATAGTTATAGGATGTATAAAGTAGTGTATGTTATGGAAGAGTATTTGGTAAAATTATCAAAGAAAAATAGAATTATGTTAAGTAAATTACGAGCATGTAATAATAAACTACCCATTATCGAAGGAAGATGTAGAAACATTAGCAGGGAAGAACGAATTTGTAATATGTGTGAAGATAACTTTGTTGGGGATGAATTCCATATGCTGTTTGTATGTCAAAATGAAAATATCGTTAGATTAAGGAATATGTATATTCCAGAATATTATAAAAATAGGCCATCTCTATACAAGTATGGTTTGTTGATGCAAACAACTAGTTGTAACACACTAAACAACCTAGCACTGTTTTTGCAGGCTGTGTTTAAAATGATGAGGTGAAGTAGTGAATGATGGCTTTTGTAGTAGATAGTTCAAGTTTGACGATATTTTCTGTGTTTGTTACGTGTTTTGTTTCACTTAGGAGCTGTGCTCCATACTTTTATTATAGAAGTCTGAGCAAAATAAATGTATTCTAATGTATGTATTCTATTCACACACACACACACACACACACACACACACACACACACACACACACACACACACACACACACACACACACACACACACACACACACACACACACACACACACACACACACACACACACACGTACATAGTCAAATAAACACTCCATCTATCTTTACTTTCTTTGTTGCATCCTTCCACTGCTTCTCCCTTCTTTTCTCCATCCTCCTCCTGCTCCTTCTCCTCACTTAGAATTTCGGTGACCACGTAAATTTCTCATAACTGGGCGTCAGCCATGTGGTGAATTTGATAATGATACTCTGAAGAGAAAGTTGAAATATCTATATCATGTCACTAAACAAATAGAAAATATAATAGTAGTAGTGGTAGTAATAGTAGTAGTAATAATAATAGTAGTAGTAGTAGTAGTAGTAGTAGTAGTAGTAGTAGTAGTAGTAGTAGTAGTAGTAGTAGTAGTAGTAGTAGTAGTAGTAGTAGTAGTAGTAGTAGTAGTAGTAGTAGTAGTAGTGGTAGTAATAGTAGTAATAGTAGTAGTAGTAGTAGTAGTAGTAGTAGTAGTAGTAGTAGTAGTAGTAGTAGTAGTAGTAGTAGTAGTAGTACTTGTAGTAGTATTAATAGTAGTAGTTGTTGTTGTTGCTGATGTTGCTGCTGTTGTTGCTGTTGCTGTTATTATTGCTTTTGTTGTTGTTGTTGTTGTGCTATATTTAAGTATACTTTTTGTTCCCTACATTTTGTATGGTTTTCCGAAAAATAGAAGGAAGAGGAGGAGGAGAAAGAGAATGAGGAGGAGGAGAAGAAGGAGGAGGAGGAGGAGGAGGAGGAGGAGGAGGAGGAGGAGGAGGAGGAGGAGGAGGAGGAGGAGGAGGAGGTAGGTGCCCAATGGTGAGGAAGGGAGATAAAAATGCCTCCATAAATCAACATCAATACATTAATAACTTCAACATTTATACAATCAATAATAGACTTTTTGTGTATAAGGTGTGTGTGTGTGTGTGTGTGTGTGTGTGTGTGTGTGTGTGTGGTGTGTGTGTGTGTGTGTGTGTGTGTGTGTGTGTGTTCTACTAACCTCCATTTCCTTCCCTTCCCTATCACTTCCGCCTTCTCCCTCACTCCCTCCCTCGTCCTCCCTTCTTCTCTTCGTACCTCATCCATCCTTCCATTCCGTCTCTCACTCCCTCTTTCATTTCTATTGATTCCCCTTGCCTCTCTATCTTCCCCGCTTTTCCCTCCTCCTTTTGAAAACGATAAGATAGAATATAAAAGACTAAGACGCGAAACAAAAAGGATGATTAGGCGTAGTAAGAAAGATCTCGAAATATATATTGCAAATAAAACTAAATCCAGCCCCAAAGAATTTTACACATACGTACATAATAAAAAAAAAGTTATCACAACAAATATTGGCCCACTCCACCCAGAAGATGGTAAAGTAACAAATACAGAATTAGAAATGGCCGAAGTACTAAATGATTATTTTGCATTCGTTTTTACCGTTAAAGACACCTATGAAATCCACGAAATAACCCCAGCTCAACCTAACTTAATTCCTTTAAGCGGCTGTGACTTTACTAAGGATGCAGTAATTAAAGCACTTGATAAAATTAAGGTAAACAAAACCTTTGGTCCTGATCGTATTGCACCGAGAGTTTCAAACGAGGCAAAGTATGATTCATCAAGCCTCTTGCAATACTATTCAATAAATCCTTAGATTCTGGAAGGGTCCATGACGTTTGGAAATTGGCAAATGTTACCCCTACCTACCGATTAACTACAGACTAATCAACTTCACATCTGTAGTCGATAAGTTAATGAAACTATGATACGTGATAAACTAGTGACTTTCCTAGAAGAAAATATTATGATTAATAATACTCAACATTGCTTCCGCAACAAACGGTCTTGCTTAACGAATCTCCTTGACTTTTATAACGATGTATCAACATTTATGACGAGACAAAAGCGGTAGTCGCACGGCATATCTGGGAAAATTCTTAAGTGGCTTGAAGACTGGCTTGAAGACAGAAGCAAAGCGTTGTTATAAACGATAAATCATCTAACTGGCGAGATTTTATAAGCAGTGTGCCAGAAAGCTCAGTATTTAACACTATTCTTTTTCTAATGTTTATCAATGATATTGATGAAGGCCTTATCTGTAAGATATCAAAATTTGCCAACGATACGAAAATCACGAGAAAAATAACTACAACCGCCGATACACCATAATTTCAATCAATCCTCGACATCTTAGTCAGTTGGTCAAAAAAGTGGAAGTTGAAATTTAATGTTGATAATTGTAATGCTTTGCACATCGGAAACAATGATCAATACACAAAATATACAATGAATGGCTCTGAACTTTCCAAGGTTAACCATAAAAAAGACTTAGGGGTAACTATTAGTAACGACCTTAAACCAGATAAACGTTGTTCAGACGTTGTTAAAAAAGATAACAAACTAGTCAACTTCATCGGAAGAACTTATCAGAGTAGAAAGCCGAAAAAATGATCCTTACACTATTTAATGCACTTGTATGCCCTCGTCTAGAAAATTGTATTCAGTTCTGGTTACCACACTATAAAAAAGATATTGAGAAGCTGGAGAGAATACAAAGAAAAGTCATTAAAATGATCCCTAGATTGCGAAACAAGCCTTACAAAGAACGACTAAATGAGCTGAATTTATTCAGTTTATCCAAACGTAGGCTACGATGAGACCCAATTCAAGTATTTAAAATTTTCCATGGCTTTGACAATATTAACATCCATGACTTTGTAACTAACGATCTCACAAACGCCACTTGTAACAATGGCTTCAAGATTATTGGTAAGCGAAGCACTTTTTCTTTAATAGAATCGTGAATATTTGGAATTTTTTAACAACATAAATAGTTAACAGTAACACACTTGAATTGTTTAAGAAAAGAGTTGATAAGCACTTAGCATCAGATCATCATATCGAGTATTTCATTCCTAGGTAAATTTTTGTGCCTGATGTAAATTATTATAATTGTTTGCTTTTTTAAGAAATAGCGGTAGATTACTCCGGTTTTCTCACTTTCCTATACAAATTCCATGATAGTTTGTTCATATATACTACATGGTATTGTTTCCTCTTCCGACCAGCTTCAGCTGGAGGGAGGGGTGGGTGAGGAGGAGTCTTCCACTTTGCTGTCTTTTGTCTCAATCAAGTAGATATTATATAGTAACGTAGCCACACGGACAACCTCTTTAGGACCAGTAGAACTGTTGTTGTCTGTTCTTCATTTGTACTTTTTTGTACTCCTCCTATTCCTCTTCCTCTTCCTCTTCCTCCTCCTCCTCCTCCTCCTCCTTCTCCTTCTTCTTCTTCTTCTCCTTCTCCCCCTCCTCCTCCTCCTCCTCCTCCTCCTCCTCCTCCTCCTCCTTCTTCTTCTTCTTCTTCTCCTTCTCCTCCTCCTCCTTCTCTTCCTCCTCCTCCAGCATCACCTCCTCCCTCCAACCTTTCCCTCATGCTCCACCCCTACTTTCCTTCATGCGTTCCCCTCCTTGTATGACCTTCCTTCACTCCCTCCCCATTCCCCTCTCTCCTTCCCTAATTTCCCCAACCCTTCTTTCCATCCTCCTTACTCCTCCCTTCCTCTCATTTTGTTTCCCCCACCTATCCTTTCCTCCCTCTCTCCCTCCCTCCCTATCAGGATGACATTATTAATTATACATTTCCCACATTAATCAAAGTGACTGATTCTGGCCATGGCAATGAGTGACGTCATAATAGTGATGTCACACTATCCATCACCAGCGGCACCGACCTATCATAGCCGTCCCTGCCCTGCCACTAGCCAATCATCGTCGTCCTTTCCTTGCCTCTGACCAATCATTGACGTTCTCTGCTCCGTGATGCCCATCAAAATATATCATTATTTTAATTTTCTTAATTTTTTTCTGCCCTTTATGCAAAGATCATTATCATCATTATAATTATTGTTATCATTATCAACATTATCATTATCATTATTGTTATTACTATATTTTTAATTATTATTATTATTAATATATTTTTTTCTTTATTATCATTATCATTATTAATGTTACCATCATCATCATCATCAATATAAAAAGTTGGAGTAGATGACTTTAGCCAAAAAATTGTATTGTTCACGTATATTCAGCCATCATTTATTGTAGTAAATTGTAATGTGCGTGTAAGTGTTATTCACCATGATCTGGATGATCACGCGCTGGACTCGTAATTGTCAGCCATTACCCTCCCCGAAGGAGCTCAGAGCTCATAGAGACAGATCTATGGGTAAGATTGAGACCTCTTACACATTATACACACCCATCCCCTTGCTTAAGGGGAACAGTAACCATTCCCTGGCAGTGAAAATTTCTTAGCAATCTGAGCGAGATTCAAACCCTCGCCTATCTTGCCGGATAATAGACAGGGGACGATAACAACTAACCCACGGGAACGGAAGTGTGTGTGTGTGTGTGTGTGTGTGTGTGTGTGTGTGTGTGTGTGTGTGTGTCATCTCTCAATCTCCCGTCCCTCTTTTTCCCCTCTTCCAATTGTGGTATTAATCAGAGAGAGAGAGAGAGAGAGAGAGAGAGAGAGAGAGAGAGAGAGAGAGAGAGAGAGAGAGAGAGAGAGAGAGAGAGAGAGAGAGAGAGAGAGAGAGATATATATATATATATATATATAAATATATATATATATATATGTATATATATATATATATATATATATATATATATAGAGAGAGAGAGAGAGAGAGAGAGAGAGAGAGAGAGAGAGAGACAGATAGATAGAGACACACAGAGAGAGAGAGAGAGAGAGAGAGAGAGAGAGAGAGAGAGAGAGAAAGAAAAAAAAATACAACCCCCCCCACACGCGCACACACACACACACACACACACACACACACACACACACACACACACACACACACACACACACACACACACACACACACACCACATATTCATTCAATAACCAATCAAACGTCACCAATCATTCTGTCTTCTCATTGGTCGCGCGTTATGATACCCTAAACCATCTCATCCTCTGATTGGCTCCCAGGTAAGCCATGACTCCTGGTGACGAGGTTTCTAATTGGTCCATTTGTCAATACTCGAGTGTGATTGGCTGGTCGGATTACTCTTCTTCTCTACCATTGGTGGTTCATAAGGATTATATATGATTTTTTTATTTGTTTTACTTTTGTTGTTGTTATAGTTGTTATTATTGTTATTATCATAACTATTATCATTATCATATCATTATTGTTATTATTGATATTGTTGTTGTTATTATTATTATTATTATTATTATTATTATTATTATTATTATTATTATCATTATCATTGTTTTTATCATCATCGTAATCATTTTTATTATTTCCATTATTATAATATTTTTCATCAAATACCAATAATAATGGTGATAATAATAATAATAATAACAATTATAATAATAATAAAATAATAATAATAGTAATAATAGTAATAACAATAATAATGATAATATTATCATTATTATCATTAACATAATTATCATTATCATTATTATTATCATCAATATCACTATCATTATTGATACTGATATCATTAATAATAATAATATCAATAAAAATAATTATAATAATAATAATAATATAATAATAATGATAACAATATTGATGATAATAATAATATCATTATTGTTATTATTATTATCATCATTATTAAAAATAAAAATATATTAAATACTATTTGTTGGTGTTGGGTTGGGATTAGTATTGTATCTGATAATTGAGCGGCAGAGAGAGAGAGAGAGAGAGAGAGGAGAGAGAGAGAGAGAGAGAGAGAGAGAGAGAGAGAGAGAGAGAGAGAGAGAGAGAGAGAGAGAGAGAGCTGCGTGGATACATTATAAGACAAAACCTTTCATCTCTCTCTCTCTCTCTCTCTCTCTCTCTCTCTCTCTCTCTCTCTCTCTCTCTCTCTCTCTCTCTCTCTCTCTCTCTCTCTCTCTCTCTCTCTCTTTCTCTCTCTGTTCAAGTACACTTCCTTTACAAGCTTCATAGAGAACACACCTGACGGAGAGAGAAGCAACGTTCTCCCTTCCCTTCCTTTTTCCTTACTTGCTTTTCCTTCATATACCATTCATTTCCTTCCCGCTTCCTTCCCTTTCCTTGACCTTCCTATTTTCGTCCATCCTACCCTCTTACCCAAGCCCTTTTGTCTTCCATTACCTCTTCCACTTACCCTCCGTCCCTTCCGTCTCATATTGCCGTTCCCCTCCCCTTATCTTTCCTTTCCTCTGCTTTCCCCCTTTCTCATTTGGATCGTTTTAAGGGAAAGAGTTATTATTCATCATGGTGATAGATATCATCACCGGGACATGATAAAAATAGGAAAGAAAATTGTTACAATATAAACAATATCAATAGATCAATAACTCAATAAATCAATGAATTTTATAAAAGAATAAATAGATAACTCCATCAGTAAAGTTGTGAGATGATATCATATTCTATTCAAGATAAGAAGATAGTACTCTTAAAAGGTTTATCATTATTATCATTAGTACTATTATCATCATTATCATTAGTATTATTGTCATTATTATCATCATTATTTGTACTACTATTACCATTATTGTTATTATTATCATTATCATTATCATTATCATTATTAATATTATTATTATTATTATTATTATTATCATTATTATTAGTAGTAGTATCATTATTAGTATCATTATTATTATATTATTATTATTATTATTATTATTGGTCGTAGTAGTAGTAGTAGTATCTTTCTTATTATTATCATTATTATCATCATTGTTATTACTGTTATCATCATTATCAGTATAGTACTATCATTATTATTATTTTTATTATCATTACTTTTATCATTCAGTGGCGTATATAGATCGTTAGAAAGAGGGCCACAAGGGTGAATGTTGGACTTTCAAGAGGGCAGAATAACAAAGCGAGCCCACACAGTTGGGGGTCTGGGGAAATCTTTTGAAAATCAAGTATTTTGAAGCCTCAGGAAGGATATATTGTATACGTATTTAGATTTGCAGATATGTAGGCCTACTGGGACAAAAGGGACCACATGCTATTATCATTATTATTTTGTTGTATAATCATCATCATCATCATTACTATTTCAGCTGTTGAAGTGATGATAAGGCACACGTGATTTTTTTTTATTGTATATACAACGTACGTTACATTTCATCTAATCTATATCATTATAACAAAACATTTTTTACTCTACACATACGTAACAAGCTTTCCTCAAAGGCAAAATAAAATGGGCTACAAAATTTCCATCACTAATAATAATAACATATCAGGTCAACATAAACAAAGAAAAAACAAAAAATAGCTACAAACACCATTGCCATTACACATTTTGATCCCATGACTACAAATATTATAGATTTTTTTTGTCTCTCAACATTTTTCTTTTCATCCCCAAGACAAACACGCTTACCATTGCAGTCTTACACCATACAAGCATAAG
>JAPQNM010000019.1:1370378-1387878 GCA_029783475.1 Metacarcinus magister | reverse complement strand
GCACGCACGCACGCACACACACACACACACACACACACACACACACACACACACACACACACACACACACATACACACACACACACACACACATGCACACGCACACGCACACGCACACACACACCACTCTCAGACATAGGTGCTGCATTATTCCTTGTGTTTGATTATGTTTCATTTACTCAGAAATCCTACGTTTACACAGGACTTCTGGACGTTCGATTACATTCTGTGTGTAAGAAAATGTGTCAAGAGGGAAGGAAGAGATAGGAAGTGAGACATGAAGAGTAAAAAGAGAATGGGAGGAAAGTGAGGGAAGGGAAAAGATGTCAAGGAAGAGGATAAATGAGAGGGAAAGGGAAAATAAATATGGAAGGGGAGGGAAATAAAGGGATGGAGAGGGAAATAATAGCAGGGGTAAGGGAGGGAAGTAAGGGTAAATAAGGTGGAGAGAAGGAATGGGAAGGACGTGATGGGAGAGAAGGGAGGCGAAGTAAGGGCATACAAAGGTAGTAGCAGATGAGAGAGTGTAGTGAAAAGGGTTAGTTAAGAAGGAGGAGGAGGAGGAGGAGGAGGAGGAGGAGGAGGAGGAGGAGGAGGAGGAGGAGGAGGAGGAGGAGGAGGAGGAGGAGGAGGAGGAGGAGGGTGTGACGTCATATGTGCTCCTTTTGACCCCGCCTCGCAACACCCCTCCCCCCCCCCACACACACACACACGCGTGGCCTTCAAGATGTGTAGAGCCTCGATAGCTAGTGTGGTGGTATTGATAATGAAGAGGAGGAGGAGGAGGAGGAGGAAGAGGAGGAGAGAATTATTAGTATTGGCAAAAGAAGAAGAAAGAATAGAAAAACAACAAAAACGAAAAAAAAGAAGAATGAAGAATAAAAATGATGAGCAAGAAGAAGAAAAAGAAGAAGAGGTGGAGGATGAGAAGGATGAGGAAGAGGGAGAGGAGGAAAAGGAGGAAAAAGAAGATGTATTTATCTATATATGAAATCGACATCCTCTTTAAAGGATAGTCTTCGAGACATGGCATTAAAATACATCCATACATTCATATGAGCTTTGCGTTTTTATTTTTGCCTCTTAGCCTACAGGGGAGAAGGGACTGATCTTCACTGTATCACAATGCATGAATCAGTCAGTCTCGCAGTACAACCAGTGATTTCCGTGGCAAGGTCCGACAACAAGGCAAGTATACTCCTGTTGCATCATAATACCAATCCTTTTTTCCACACCTGACTCGATAAGCTGATCTGACTAGATTCGGTAGAACCTACCGTCGAGAGCGTTGACAATGCGGTTCCATTTATGGGTTAACAACTTTTTTTCTCTTTTTTTCTATATCAAAAATCGTTGGCGCCAGTAGGCTTTATGGAGGCAAAGTTGGACTTGCCTCTTGCCTGTTATTTGGCGTAGGTTTTTTTCAGATTTTTTTTAGTGACGCCTCAGATGTTTACGTTCTCTCTTGAATATGTTGAGAACGAGAGAGGCTTATTGCTGCTACAGCCTTAAATTCATATAAACACTGTAAGTCCCGTCTGAGGACAGTATGGCAGCAATTTGGGTAGTCTTTGGCTACACGGCAGTGATACCAAAGAATGAAAAGTGGCCAGCGGATATCTGGGGCTCGAATCCGGGACCCTAGGTTTGCATGCCCAAACGCTGACCACTGTACCACCGCCTCCCATGTGCCTCCCATGTGCCACTGCTCTCCATTAATTCATAATACACACAACCAATATTCCTTGCTCCAAAGACATCCCTCTTGCATCTAACATTCTTTTCACACATTCGGAATCCCATTCTCAACCTCACACATCTCACATCATATCCAATTATTTTCTTAAATAATCATTCATCAATCATTCTCTCCACTTGCTCAAACCACCTCAACACTCTGCTCTGCTCGATCAGCAATCTCTTTCTTAACACCAACTGTACTTCACACTTTCTCATTTCTAAATCGGTCCATACGTGTTACTCCACACATACTCCTCATTCACCTCATCTACATAACATTAAATCTCTTCTTCTCTGCTATTCCCATATTCCATGTTGCAGATCCATACAAACCAGTCGATACCACTACTCTCAGAAGTATAAGATAAATTAATTTACAAAACAAATAATCAATAAATTTCTCCTCACAATGCTGTTTCTTTGTCTCGGGTAACACTGCTTCGTCAAACCTGTCTTTTTGTTTCCATAAGAACATAAATTACAGACGGTCAGTCAGCCCACACAATCATTACCATATGAAAAGGTAAGACAACACCAGCCTTTTTTTCCCTCCTTTCCTTCCTCTCCCATCACTCACTTCCCCTTCCTCCTCTTCCACTCTTTCCCTTACAATGTATGTAACCCCATCCCTCCACCTCTCATGCCCTCAACCCACTCATTGATCCCCTTCCAACCCCGCAACCCCAACATCCACTCCCTCTTCCCCCAACTCAAACTTCTGTGTGCCCTACCGTTCCCCTTCCAATATATCCCCTCACGTCCCCCTTCCTCCAGGTAGAGCCGCGCCGCCGTAGGGCATCAGATGTCCCAGCATAAACAGAAGGAGAGGACGTAACAGGTATAATTGGACAGCCAGGTGAAGGTAATGGTCAGATAAGTCAGTATGTATTAGTATTGGGTAATGGCTGTGTTCAACCTGTTGCTACTCCTCCTCCTCCTCCTCCTCCTCCTCCTCCTCCTCCTCCTCCTCTTCCTCTTCCTCTTCCTCTTCCTCTTCCTCTTCCTCCTCCTCCTCCTCCTCCTCCTCCTTTTCCTCTTCCTTCTCCTTCTCCTTCTCCTCCTCCACCTCCTCCTCTTCCTGGAAGATATCTATAGGTGGTTTTATTACTGTTGTGAAGATAATGGTGGTGGTGATAGTAATTAGGTATTTTATGTGCTAATGGTGCAAGTGGTGATTAAAGTAGTAGTAGTAGTAGTAGTAGTAGTAGTAGTAGTAGTAGTAGTAGTAGTAGTAGTAGTAGTAGTAATAGTAGTAATAGTAGTTGTAGTACTAGTAGTAGTAGCATAAACAGTAGTAGTAGTAGTAGTAGTAGTAGTAGTAGTAGTAGTAATAGTAATAGTAATAGTAATAGTAGTAGTAGTAGTAGTAGTAGTAGTAGTAGTAATAGTAGTAGTATTCGGTATTGTTGCTGTTGTAATTGCTATCTTCTTACAGTGACTTAATTACCGTAATGACGAGATCTCTTTCATACAACCTGCCTCTTCGCGGGTAATGCAGAGAAGCCATTCCATAATAAACCACATAATACTATCATTACAGAGGAGGATATACAAAACATTTCAATACAATGAGAAAAAAATAAACCACCAGCTTCATTAAAAAAGAAAACATCCTCTTATTCCCTATGTGACGCAAAGGGGTTAGAAGGAAGACTGAAAGAGACGAGGGTAAAAGGCTAGGAATTTTTGTCCCTGGGAATTTAATATTGGCAGAGAAAGGCAAGAATGAATAATGATGATGGTACTGGAAATTGTGCTGATAATGGTGACACTAGTAGTGGTAGTGGTGGTTGTAGAGTCGATGATGTTGTTGTTGTTGTTGTTGTTGTTGTTGTTGTTGTTGTTGTTGTTGTTGTTGTTGTTGTTGTTGTAGGAACAGTTGTATTAGTAGCGATGATATTATTAGTAGTAGAAATAGTAGTAGTAAAAACAATAATGAAGACAAGAAGATGAAAAGAAGAGAAGACGAGAAAGAAGAAGAAATAAAAAGTGATAATCATCAAAATACTAAACTCTAAAAAATGTACATCCAAAATAACAGGATTTTGAATTCCTCGCAAACACTACCATCTATTTTCTCAGATATATTCATATTTGTTCAAAATAAAGTTTTAGAAAGTTTGGTTCTTTGGGTTATTTCTCGAGGTCGGGAGTTATCTGTCTGTCTCTGTCGCTGTCTCTGTTGTCTCTGTCTCTGTTGTCTCTGTCTCTGTTGTCTCTGTCTCTGTCTCTGTTGTCTCTGTCTCTGTTGTCTCTGTCTCTGTCTCTGTCTCTGTTGTCTCTGTCTCTGTCTCTGTCTCTGTTGTCTCTGTCTCTGTTGTCTCTGTCTCTGTCTCTGTTGTCTCTGTCTCTGTTGTCTCTGTCTCCGTTGTGTCTGTTGTCTCTGTCTCTGTCTCTGTTGTCTCTGTCTCTGTTGTGTCTGTTGTCTCTGTCTCTGTATCTGTTGTCTCTGTCTCTGTCTCTGTTGTCTCTGTCTCTGTCTCTGTCTCTGTTGTCTCTGTTGTCTCTGTCTCTGTTGTCTCAGTCTCTGTCTCTGTTGTCTCTGTTGTCTCTGTCTCTGTCTCTGTTGTCTCTGTTGTCTCTGTCTCTGTTGTCTCAGTCTCTGTCTCTGTTGTCTCTGTTGTCTCTGTTGTCTCTGTCTCTGTCTCTGTCTCTGTTGTGTCTGTTGTCTCTGTCTTTGTCTCTGTCTCTGTTGTGTCTGTTGTCTCTGTCTCTGTCTCTGTCTCTGTCTCTGTTGTCTCTGTCTCTGTCTCTGTCTCTGTTGTCTCTGTCTCTGTTGTCTCTGTCTCTGTCTCTGTTGTCTCTGTCTCTGTTGTCTCTGTCTCTGTTGTGTCTGTTGTCTCTGTCTCTGTCTCTGTTGTCTCTGTCTCTGTTGTGTCTGTTGTCTCTGTCTCTGTATCTGTTGTCTCTGTCTCTGTCTCTGTTGTCTCTGTCTCTGTCTCTGTATCTGTTGTCTCTGTCTCTGTCTCTGTTGTCTGTCTCTGTCTCTGTCTCTGTTGTCTCTGTCTCTGTTGTCTCTGTCTCTGTCTCTGTTGTCTCTGTTGTCTCTGTCTCTGTCTCTGTTGTCTCTCTTATCTCTGTCTCTGTTGTCTCAGTCTCTGTCTCTGTTGTCTCTGTCTCTGTCTCTGTCTCTGTTGTGTCTGTTGTCTCTGTCTCTGTCTCTGTTGTCTCAGTCTCTGTCTCTGTTGTCTCTGTTGTCTCTGTCTCTGTTATCTCTGTCTCTGTTGTCTCTGTCTCTCTCTCTCTCTCTCTCTCTCTCTCTCTCTCTCTCTCTCTCTCTCTCTCTCTTTCTCTTTCTCTTTCTCTCTCTCTCTCTCTCTCTCTCTCTCTCTCTCTCTCTCTCTCTCTCTCTCTCTCTCTCTCTCTCTCTCTCTCTCTCTCTCTCTCTCTCTCTCGTCACTTCTAAATTCATGACAAGGGACAAGGATGAAAGGGTAAGAAGGAGGAGAAGAATAGGAGATGGGGGCAAATATGAATGAAATAAGGAGGAAGGAAAGAAGGAAGGAAGAAAAACAGGAAGGAAAAAGAAAAATTAATGAAAGAATAAGGGAAATAATGCAAGGGGAAGACAATAAGGAAAGACAGAAAGAAGGAAGTAAGGGAAGAAAGAAAGAAGGAAGGAAACAAGGAAGGGAGATGGAGGGGAAGGAAAGAAGAAGGGAAAAGAGAAAAAGGAATATACAGTAAGGAAAGAAAAGAGGAAAGAAGTAAGTGAGACGAAGTGGAAGGAAGGAGAGAGGGAAAAGAGAGAGAGGAAGAGACAGGAGGGAAGGAAAGAGGAAATAACACAAAGGAATACAAATCAACATAAAATAACACAAAGGAAGAACAAACAGCAACAATTATTTTGGTACTTACGAAGCTGTTTGAGATAAACTACACCATCAAATCCAAAGTGAGAGGCACAGGACAGCAAAGGCAAAGGCTCCTCCTCACCCACCACTGCCTCCAGCCGAGTCTGGCAGGAAAGGAAGACATAGAAAAAACATGCAGCATGAAAAGAACGTGTCTAAATGGAACTTTTTTCTATAGAAATTAGATTAGGACTGTCACTACTACTACTAATAGTAATAAAATGTGGTGCTAGACCGCCAGCAAAAATTTCAAAAATTTACATATGATAAATACATTTCCATAACTTTATTAAGCTTTTTTACGAGGTAGATTAATATTTCAGTTTAAGATTGCAGTCAAAATACTTGTCTAGTCTGTTCTTGAGAGATGTAAGTATTATACTGTCAACAACATTGGAAGGCAGAGAATTCCAAACGTTAACAATCCGATTGAAGAAGTGTTTGGCTTCATTTGTCAAGAATCTTCTACCGAATATCTTGAAATGGTTTCGTCTTCTTGTTATATTAGATGGATCGACTTCTGCATTGATGTCAAATGCTTTACATATTTTAAATACTTATATTAGATCACCTCGCATTCTCCGTTTCGATAGGATTTCCATTATAGGGTTCATTTCTCAGCTTGGGAATCAGGAGAGAGGAAATAAAGGAGTAGAAAAAATACGAAAAAATAGGAATGAATGAATGAAGGAAGAAAATATGAAGTGAAAGGGAGAGAAGAAAAATAAGAAGGAAGGAAAAAATAAAACAAGCAAAAATAGGGAGAAAAGAAAGAAAGGAGTAAGTGAAAGGGTCGAAAAATGGAAGGAAGAAAGGACGAAAAGAATGGATGAGTGAATGAAGGAAGGAAAGAAGGATGGGAGAATGTTTATCATCAAGAATTTTCCTCAAACATTTCTTGAACTACAGAGAATAAATAAAAAAAAAATATGAGTAATGACCATTGTTTCCCTTTTTCATTAATCACTTTTGTTATTATCCAAGACAAACTAATTGGCGATGTACTTATGTAGTTGTTTCTTTTACTCCTCTAAGTGTTGAGGAGAAAAATATGGCTCTTTGTCACTCTGTAGTAGAAGTAATTGTAGTAGTAGTAATAATAGTAGTAGTAGTAGTAGTAGTAGTAGTAGTTGTAGTAGTAGTAGTAGTAGTAGTAGTAGTAGTAGTAGTAGTCATATTTATGTGATGTAACTTCTTTTCCTTGACCTAACTTAGCCACACACACGCACACACGCACGCACGCACGTACGCACGCACGCACGCGCACGCACACACACACACACACACACACACACACACACACACACACACACACACACACACACACACACACACGAAGGCGCCCTTCCACACCGCTTCCCTTCCGCATCTTCACGTCTCACACACTCGCACAAAAACTCATCGTCTTACTCCTCTTTATATGCGTGTGTCTGGCTTACACTCCGACGGGGTGAGGGGGTAGAGGGGAAGGGCTTATTAGAGAGAAGGAAGGTAGATGTTATGTAAGTGGCGAGACGAAGGTGAGGGGAGGTAAGTGAGAGGGAGGGGAGGAGGGGAGAGGAAAGTGTTGAGATGGAATAATTTAAGTGGGGTGAAGGGAGGGACTGAAGTGAAGGTGGTGTGTAAGGACAAGCTAGACGAGTGAGGGGAAGGGGTGGTAAAGGGGGGGTGAGTGATGAGGGAAGAAAAGTGGAGGGGAGAATGGAGTGAGGGTGTGATGAGGGAGACGGATTGGTGAGGGTACTGAGGATAGAGTATGTTAATGGTTACTAGGAAGTGTGTGTATGGGCGGGGCAGGATCAGGGGAGTGAAGGAGGTTTAGGGGGGTGTAAGGAGGTGCTCAAGGGAGATAATTGTGGGTATAGATCAAAGGAAAGTGTTGACGAGGCCTGCCAGACACCCGCCAACATTCATACACCCACGTCTAACCATCACAAACTCCTCCTTACCATACTATACACTCCTACAACCACCATCCTCCTACCACTTTCTCATATCACTCCTACACACTGACACAACCACGTCCAGACATCCATACATACGTCCCTCCAACCTTCCTTCCATACCTTAACATCTTCCACCTCCCACTGCGTCACTAATCCCATTCTTATAGATGCACTCATACCTACTCTACCATACCTCTCCTAACCCAGCAAATCCTCCTCCCCCCTCCCCCCCCTCAGTACACCCACAAAAAGTCCGACCCTCTTAAATTTGGTTCCTATTGCTTCCACTCCTCTCTTTTCTTTTCTCTTTCCTTTTTCCTATTATGTGTGTCCTCAATTTCAATATTTTCTTTTACTGCTTATTCTACTTCTCTTTTTTTTCACTTTCTTTCCTTAGTTTTCATTCTCACTCACCCTCCTTACTTTTGTTTTCCTTCCCCTCCCTCTCTTTTTTTCCTTCTCTCTAATTTGCTTGTGTTCCTTGTGTGTGTGTGTGTGTGTGTGTGTGTGTGTGTGTGTGTGTGTGTGTGTGTGTGTGTGTGTGTGTGTGTGTGTGTGTGTGTGTGTGTGTGTGTGTGTGTGTGTGTATGTGTATGTGTGTGTGCGTGTGTTCAATACCTCTATAATCAATTGGTTATCTTTTCCTGCTCCTTTCAAACCCCAAACAAGGGATCCTCCTCCTCTTCTTTCTCTTTCTCTTTCTCTTTCTCTTTCTCTTTCTCTTTCTCTTTCTCTTTCTCTTTCTCTTCCTCTTCCTCCTCCTCTTCCTCCTCCTCCTCCTAGAAACCAACAACAACGATAAAAAAGTGGTTATACGAATATAGATCGACCACACACAAACACACAAACACACACAGACACACACACGTACACACACGTACACACATACGCACGCACGCACGCACACACACACACACACACACACACACACACACACATACACACACACACACACACACACACACACACACACACACACACACACACACACACACACACACACACACACACGTAGTCACTAAACTACGTAAATTCTAACTAAACAGATCCACTACTCCTACTGACTTGGCCATCAAAATGTATAAAGAATTAGCCCCTGAACTAGTTACTCCTCTATGCGCCATTATTAATGCCTCAGTCTCACAAATTTCATGCCATAACAACTGGAAGACTCTTATGTTACCCCCATTCCTAAAACAACCAGTTCTCTGTCCTTAAATGCTTTAAGACCAATCGCCATCACACCCATCCCCAGCCCCATATGTGAACACTTTGTTTTTGACTGGGCTTATTCAAACATTAAAACATCCATAGATTCACAACAATTGGGCAACATACAATCATCCTCAAGCAAGTCACTGCCTTGTCAGCTTCCTTGATTTTATACACAGCCACCTGGCCAAACGTAACACCTCTCTCACTAATGTTATTGTAGACTTTAGGATTTCTTGAGCGAGAGTCGGCAAACTGTACGCTATCTGGGCTGTGCCTCCTCCCTCCAACACTTGAATTGTGAGGTACCCCAGGGCACCAACATGGATCCACTGCGCTTTCTCATGCTGATAAACGATGCCCTCACTGACATTCCGTATCGCTGGAAGTACGTGGATGACAGTACCGTGGGCATCCCTGTCAATACTAGGTCCCCAGACTTTTCACCTCTACAAGCCACCCTTGACAGCTTACAGGCGTGGACGAAGGTGAACAAAGTCTCCATCAACCACATCAAGACCGTGGTGATAAACTTTGTACCTCTTCAGCAACAGTCCCCCCTCCCCAGCTCTCCGTTAGCTCCCACCTCCTCCAAGTAATACAGTCTACTCGGCTACTTGGCATCACCTTCGATGACTAACTCAATTGGAAGCAACATGTTGCTAATATCATCAGATTAGCTAGCGAAGGCTCAGAAACAAGCATGTAAGGTCATCCTGGGCCCTGCTTTCGGTGACTACGCAAGTGTTCTCTCCATTCTAAGTCTGCCGAGGTTATCTGTCAGACATGAGGAGATTCGGGGAAGGCCTCTTAAGGCACCCTCGACACCGTTATATGCTCCCCCCCGTTGCCCCTTCCTCCGTTCGTACACCGGAACATACTAATTCCAATTAAAGCGTCGAGAGCTGACCGCTTTAAGAAAATTACGATCCCTTCTATAGTAGGCACCTTAAATTTACCTTAGATTTAGTTGCATTCTAGAATATTGACTCCCTTCCCATGTATAGTTTCAGTCTATGACTGCCTTGTTAATAAACCGTTTATTATTATTATTATTATTATTATTATTATTATTATTATTATTACTACTACTACACACACACACGCAAACGCACACGCACACGCACACGCACACACACACACACACACACACACACACACACACAGACTCACACACACTTGGCCTCATGGGATAAAGACGTGTTTCCCGGTGCTCCTCGGGGCTGCCATGGTCACTCTATTGACTGACTCCCCCACCCATCCTTAACTTACCCTACCCTCTCCTCCAGTGAGAAGTGGAAGTTCTACAAAATTAAGAACAGTCTACATGGAATATACATACAACATAGTGAAGAAAATTAAAGAAAACAAAGATAATTTAAGTTTTTTTTTTTTTCTTCTATATCACAAACCATTGGCGCCAGTAGGCTTTATGGAGTCAACGATGGACTTGTCTCTTGCCTGTTATTTGGTGTAGGTTTTAGATTTTTTATAGTGACGCCTCGAAAGTTTGCGTTCTCTCTTGAATATGTTGAGAACGCGAGAGGCTATTGCTGCTAAAGCCTCAAATGCATATAAACGTTGTAAGTCCCGTCTGAGGAGAGTATGGCAGCAATTTGGGTAGTCTTTAGCCACTCGGCGGTAATACCAAAGAATGAAAAGTAACCAGCGGATACCGGGAGATCGAACCCAGGACCCTAACTCCGCATACCCGAACGCTGACCTCTGTACCACCGCCTCCCCTAAAGTACTATAAACATTGAACAACAGTGAACTGGAGTGGGTGAACAAGTCTTGACCTGACTGGTTGTGACTGTGCGAGAGGCCTATCGGTATTAATCCATATTTGTTGACCCTTACCAAAACAACCACCAATCCACCCACACAGCTGCACCTTCACCCACCACCCTGTGTTATCTGCCTCCAGCTCAAAATAAAAACCCAACTACCGACACGTCAATCATCTCATCACGTCGGCCTGCTACATGCTGTGCCTCCCTTACTCCTGAAAACGATGAGGCTCTCGCACATAAGCTGCTCCCAGGTGTGCCATCTACCCAGGCTCGAGTACATTCCCAGCCCCCAAGGTACTACACCATCGTCACCACATAGCGCCGGCGACTGGACAAGGTCGTGAAGCAGACCTGCAGGACTGTACTGGACCCACGACATACCACCTGTCACTAAACTAACATTGATTGTTTGACTACTCTCATGTTATAAATAAAATGTCTTCCACTCCTCACATTTGGAATTAAATAATCCTAAAATGTTAATTTTCAGCTTATGGCTGCAACTTAAAATAAACCGTCAATTATTAATATTATGATTACACACACACACACACACACACACACACACACACACACACACACACACACACACACACACACACACACACACACACACACAACCACACACACACACACACACACACACACACACACACACACACACACATAAACACACATACACACACACACACACACACACACACACACACACACACACACACATACACACACACACACACAAACACACGCACCCACAAACAAACACACGCACATACAAACACACACAAACACCACTATATACAATACATACATACATACGTACATACATACAAACGTCGGAAATCACAGCGTCAGAAAAAAAAACAATAAATTAAAAAATGTAACAAGGCATGAAAATAAATGAGAGAGAGAGAGAGAGAGAGAGAGAGAGAGAGAGAGAGAGAGAGAGAGAGAGAGAGAGAGAGAGAGAGAGAGAGAGAGAGAGAGAGAGAGAGAGAGAGAGAGAGAGAGACAGCGAGAGCGAGAGAGAGAGCGAGAGAGAGAGAGAGAGAGAGAGAGAGAGAGAGAGAGAGAGAGAGAGAGAGAGAGAGAGAGAGAGAGAGGAGGGAGGGGTAAATAGATAAAAATCTGAAAATTATACACGACAACAAAGTGAGAAGACAGAACTTTAACAATCATACAAAAAAAAACATAAACAACAAGCTGATAAACAAGCTAAGAGAAGCAAATACGTAAACTATAATACGAAATTAAAGATAAATTACACACGAAGGAATAAAACAAGAAATCAAAACACAAACACATATACACAGAAAACATACAAACACAAAATAAATATTTGGACAAATAAAATTTCAAATAAAAAAAAAAAAATACTAACTAATCACCAAATAAGATAACAAGCAGACAAACACATAAACAAATCAGCAAACAAACAAACAAACAGACAAACAAATGGAGGAGGAAAACACACGAGCCAACAAACAAGAGGAGACAAACAATCAAATAAAGGAAAACAAAAACGAAAAGTAACTCCCAAACTTCACCTCACTATCCATTTCCCGGGAACCTCACTAGTGGGGGGCAGAAGAGGAGGAGGAGGAGGAGGAGGAGGAGGAGGAGGAGGAGGAGGAAGAGAAGGTCGTAATATTGGAACACTCTTTTCTCCATGTGTCTCCAGCAAAGGAAAGGGAAGAGAGAGAGGAAGTGGAAGGAAGGGAGTGAGGGTAGTGGAAAGAAGGATGGAAAGGAGGAAACTATAGGACAGAGGAAAAGAAAAGGAACATGGAAGAGAAAGAAAGAGTGATGTAGAGACAAGTGAGGAATGGGAAAGTAAGTAGAGGAAGTTGGAAGGAGAGAGGGAAGGCGACATATTGAAAACAAATCTGAACAAGAAAAGAGGAAAATATAGAAAGGAAGAAAAAATAATTTGGAATAAGATACACAGCAGAGCAAGGTGAGTAAAAGAAGGACAGAGGGAAAACAAGAAAGGAAAAAAAATATATGGAAAAAAATACTGATGTTGGAATACAAGAAGAGGGATAAAGGAAGAGGAAGAGAAGAGAAGGATTACTTAAGATCACATATACATATATACCAGAAGGTATGTTGATGTATAAGGAGAGTATCTGCTGAACTACGCACTAGCGACACCACTATTATTAGCAAATCACTGGCGAAGGGCAAACAAAAATAGATTTTAAAAAATCCCGCTTGTCGCCAGACATTGTACAGAGGACAGTAGGAGAAATAGAAGCAAGGGATGGAGGTCTATTTTAGCATAAGAGGTGCTTTGACACTCCTCTTTTGAAAGAGTTCAAGTCATAAGCAGGTGGAAAACAAACAAAGGAAGAGAGTTACAGGTTTACCAGTGTAAGGAATGAAAGAGAAAGATACTGGTTAACTCTTGCATTAGAAAGATGAACAGAATAGGGATGAGTAAAAGTAGAAAGCCTTGTGTAGCGAGGCCGCGGGAGGGGTGGAGGCATGCAGTTAGCAAGTTCAGAGGAGTAGTCAGTATGAAAATAGCGGTAGAAATGAGATAAAGATGCAACATTGCGTCGGTGACTTAAAGAAGAGGAGAGTTCAAGAGACGAAAAGCTTTAGACTCCACCCTGTTTAGTAAAGCTGTGTGAGTTGAACCCCCCCAGACATGAGAACCATACTCCATTCATGGATGGATAAATCCCCTGTACAGAGCAAGCAGCTAGGAGGGAGAGAAAAATAGACGCAGACGCCATAGGACACTTAACTTCTTGGAAACTGATTTAGCAACATTGATATATGATATTGCCCGTTTTGATATTTAGTAAATGATGAGGTAAAGGAGAGGGGCAGTTGAAGAAGAGGGGATAATTATCTAAATGGTTATGACGAGTAGATTGTTGTAGAAATTGAGTTTTTGAGGCATTGAACAGAACCAGGTTTTATCTGTCCCAATCAGAAACTAGTGAAAGATCAGAAGTTAGGCGTTCTATAGCATCTCGCCTTGAATCACTTATTTCCTGTTGGGTTGGGCGTTTGTTGTACGACGTTGAAAAATGCAGGGTGGTGTCATCAGCATAGGAGTGGATAGGGCATTGAGTCAGATTTAGGAGATCATTGATAAATAATAGAAAGAGGGTGAGTGATAGGATAAAACCCTGAAGAACACCACTGTTGATAGTTTTAGGGGAAAAACAGTGACCACTACAGCAGCAATAGAACCGTCAGAAAGGAAACTAGAGATGAAGGTACAGAGAGAAGGATAGAATCCATAGGAGGGTTGTTTATAAATTATAGATTTATGCCAGACTCTATCGAAGGCTTTTGATATGTCAAGGCCAACAGCAAAGGTTTCATCGAAGTCCCTAAAAGAGGATGACCAAGATTCAGTTAGAATAGCAAGAAGATCACCAGTAGACCGGCCTTTCCGGAAACCATACTGGCGATCAGAGAGAAGATTGTGAGCTGATAGATGCCTCATTATCTTCTTATTAAGGACAGACTTAAAGGTATTAGGCGTTCGGAGAATCAAGGCCAGAGAGGGCATGGAAAAAGTCATAATGAAAATTTTAATTTTTAGAGATGAAGTAGTGGGAGGATAGAGGAGTATGAAAAATATGCCCAGTATCATCCAAAGTAGAGTTGGTTACAAAGGTTTGAGCGAAGAGTTCAGCTTTAAAGCAAGAAGAGACAGCTGTGGAGCCGTCTGGTTGAAGTTGAGAGAAAAATGAAGAAATAAAATTGTTGGAGATACTATTAGCTAGATAGTTAGGGGAGACGGTGGCCCAGTGGCTAGCGGTCAGGCATACCAACTCAGGGTCCCGAGCTCGAGCCCCGGCACATGCTGGCCACTTTTATTTGGTATTACCGCCGAGTGGAACTAAGATCACCCACATGCTGCCATAACACTATCCTCGACGGGACTGCAAAGCTATATGCTCGAGGAGCTTCCGCTGGTAGCATGAGCCTTTCAATAAGAAACAAGGCGTCACCTAGAAAATATATAACCCACGCTACTATCTGGCGGAGGCCAACTATATAAGTCCTCTATTAAGCCTACCGGCGCCACGGGTAAAGGATAAAAAAAAAATTAAAATTAAAAGATGCCACAAATCACGAGAAGAATTGGAGTTGGAAAGATTTTGACATTTCCTATTGATGAAAGAGTTTTTAGTAAGTTGAAAAATAGATTAGGTACGATTTCGCGCAGAAATATAAAGGGCATGAGTTTCAGTAGATAGATGCCTACGGTACCGTTTGTGAGCCGCCTCTCCATCTTTGACAGCACGAGAACAAGCAGAGTTAAACCAGAGATTTATAGCTTTAGTATTAGAAATAGTGTGAGAGATGTAAGACTCCATGCCAGAGACACTCATCTCTGTTATGCGCTCGACAAAAAGAGAAGGATCTCTGACATGGAAGCAATAATCATCCCAAGGAAAATCGGAATAGTACTGCCTTAGGTCCTCCCACTTAGCAGAATTGAAATGCCAGAAGCACCTCCGCTTAGGCGGGACCTGAGGCTGTACAGGAGCGATAGAACAGATAACAAATACAAAATTGTGATCGGAGGAGCCCAACGGAGAGGAAAGTTAAACAGAGTAAGCTGAAGGGTTGGAAGCTAGGAAAAAATCAAGAATGTTGGGCGTGTCTCCAAGGCGGTCAGGAATACGGGTAGGGAGCTCCACCAACTGCTCTAGGTCGTGGAGCATAGCAAAGTTGAAGGTTTGTTCACCAGGTTGGTCAGTGAAAGATGATGAAAGCCAAAGATGTTGGTGAACATTGAAATCCCTAAGAATGGAAATCTCAGCTTAAGGAAAATGAGATATGTACTCCACTTTTAAAGTCAAATAGTCAAAGAATTTTACATAGTCAGAGGAATTAGGTGAGATATATACAGCACAGATGCATTTAATTAGAGAGTGACATTGAAGTCTTAGCCAGATGGTAAAACATTCTGAAGATTTAAGATTGTGGGCACGAGAGCAAGTAATGTCGTTACGCACATATACGCAACAGCCAATTATGGATTAAAAATGAGGATAGAGAAAGTAAGAGGGAACAGAGAAGGGGCTGCTGTCAGTAGCCACAGACAAATGTGTTTAAGTTAGGAAGAGAAGATGAGGTTCAGTGGAGGAGAGATGGTGTTCCACAAATGTTCCTCGAATGTTGCAGAAATTAATAGAAAAAATATTAGAGGAAGTCTCAAGATACCCAAAGTCGTCATCAGAGGGGATTCGACCTGGGGGCATTTGTGGTCTCTTCCCCAGTTGGGGACTCCGAGGCTGGGCGTGGTGAGGCTATTATGAAATATTTTGAGTTGAGGAGTGTGAGAGTGTAAGGTGCATGTAGTGTTATGTGAGAGATCTAAGATTGAATAGAGCAAGGGTTTTCACCACCCATCTTCTCTCTTTTGGCACGAAACTTTAAGAAGGGAACAGCGTGTGTCTTGTCATAAAGTATATGGAAATCTTATAGTAAAGAAAGAATTTAGAGAAAAAATCCAAACTAGGCTACCACAAGTGCTGGTGCATCCTGAGGAGAATCACGTTAGCATCAAAATTCAATATTATTGATTATCTGAAACACACGAAAAACAGTTTAATTCTATCAAAAGCCAAGCATAACAATTAATCGCTAATAAAATGTTTTTTTCCGGAAAAATTTATCAATTCGGAACTTGAAACAGTGCAGGGTTTTTGAGTTAACCACTGAGATTATGTGTCTGTTCTAGTTGTAAACAGTTTTTATTACTTTCGCCCGAAGTTGAGCGAGAGATTCTGTTTTCACTCGTGTTTGTTTTTCGGTATGTTAGCAATTTCCTAGCAACACCATGCATTGCAGCCTCATGAAATTTTATGAATATGACATCTTACCATAAGACTATACCTGATTAAATTTTGAAAGGTCAAGGTGGAAGGAAAAGGTAAGGAAAACTTTAAAGTTGCCAGTGGTATTCCCCATTGGACAGTACATTAGGCGCCACTTTTGGTGCGTCCAACATGAAACTCGACGCCAAGACTAACAGGAGTTTTTTTTTAAATTCATAGTTATCCATATCTCTGCAAACATTCATCAACATTACCCCCTACCCTAAGGCTCCACTCCATTATTTTCTAATGTTCATATTCAAGGTCAAGGTCAGGTAAAAATTCACGAATGTTGGCGGCAGCAGCGGAGGCACATACTTGCATACCAAGGAATGTCTCTCTAATAGTGATAAATGCTTTACTTACATATGAGTTACATCTATGTCCATTTTAGTTCATGCAGTTTCCTCTTGTTATTGTCGTGTGATTTATCTGAAATAGTCCTTCAATATTGATTTTATCGAATAATTTAGTATTTTGAAATCTTTAATTAGTTCCCGTGTGATCCTTCGTTTTTGAAGTGAGAACATGGCTAATCATTTTAATCTTTCCTCGTCTGATAAAACACGCATCGTCAGGATTTATTTAATGCTTGCCTTTATACTCTTCCCAGCAAGTTTTGTAATTCGGTGACGAGAATTGTACGTCGTGTTCCTGGTGTGGCTTCACAAATGCCATGCAAAACATTTATATTACATGTGGCCATTTATGAACCAAGTTCCTTGAAATGAACCTTATATTTGCTTTAGAACTTAACGCTGCAAACTGATCACAATTTTCTTATATTACTACTTTGCCAATGTATTATCTCCTTACAGGTGCTAGCTCAATACAGGAGTCTTGTCCAACCTTATTAAGAGTATGCTTCTCATTAAAGGGAAGAGTGCTTCACTCATTCATGGTGGAGTCAAAAGCTTTCCGTCTCATCAAATTCCCATCCCTCCTTTTAACTGGCTGTCTTCAATTTCTTACATTTCGCTGCAATGTTGTATCTCTTGCTGTTTTCTACCGATATTTTCATGGTTACTGCTATTTTAAACTTGCTAGCTGCATGCCTCACCCTCTCTGCACAAGACTTTCTACATACGCTCACCACTTTC
>JAPQNM010000019.1:1357878-1362878 GCA_029783475.1 Metacarcinus magister | reverse complement strand
CCCTCCCTTCCTGGTTTCCATCCCTCCACTCCGTCCCTTCCTCCCTCCTGCTATCTGACAAAAAGGAAATTACTCCCCCCGCACTAAGCTGTCATCAGGGGGTCACTCTCCGCTGCAGTTGGGCTGGGGCTGTAGAAGGCTTGATGTTAAGAGAGGTGGTGCTGTGTGCTGTGGAGGGGTGGTGCTGTGGATGGGGTGGTGCTGTGGAATGGTAGATGTTAAGAGAAGTGTTGTTGTGAAAATGGTGTTGGTATGGAGGGGTAGTGCTGCGAATGGTGTGATGGTGTGGATAGAGTGCTGTTAAGAAGAAGTGATGCTATGTTGGGGAGGAGGATGGTAATGTGTAGCTGTTTGCCAATTCTTCAATCTCTCTCTCTTTCTCTTTCTCTTTTTTTTTCTTCTCTCTCTCTCTCTCTCTCTCTCTCTCTCTCTCTCTCTCTCTCTCTCTCTCTCTCTCTCTCTCTCTCTCTCTCTCTCTCTCTCTCTCTCTCTCTCTCTCTCTCTCTTGACAAATAACCCAAAGAACCAAACTTTCTAAAACTTTACTTTTAACAAATATAAAAAATATATGAGAAAAGAGAGAGAGAGAGAGAGAGAGAGAGAGAGAGAGAGAGAGAGAGAGAGAGAGAGAGAGAGAGAGAGAGAGAGAGAGAGAGAGAGAGAGAGAGAGCGGGTGCCTTTGACAGGTGTGATACGGAGGCCTGCTGGAAAAACTCCGTGCAAAAGGCATCCAGGGTGACCTGCTGCCGTTTCTGGAGAACTACCTGCAAGAAAGAACCCTCTAGATCGTCGTCAACGGGCAAGCATCTGAATCCCTGCCAGTTGAAGCATCAATGCCACAGGGATCCGTGCTTGGGCCTGCCCTGTGGAACATCTACATAGATGATCTTCTCCGGCAGCTGCCAGCAGTCTCAGCTTACGCTGATGACTGTACCCTCTCTTGCACCTACCCACGTCAGGATAGTGAGCGAGCTGCTGATGAGATCAATCAGCAGCTTTGCGTTATACAGGAGGGGGTACACGCTGGCAGGTGACCTTTGCACCGGAGAAGACACAGGCAATGGTAATCTCTCGGTCCCCTGCCGCCAAACTAGCAGCTGAGGGGAAGCTGTGCTTCAATGGTGTTCCTCTCCCACTCCAGGAAACCGTAAAAATTCTGGGAGTGGAGGTGGACCGAGAGCTGCGGTTTGATGGCCCCATCAAACACATTGTCCAAAAAGCCTCCCACAGGGTCACTGTCCTACGGAGGATGGCCGGCTTCCTCGACAAAGGGGGTAAACTCTTGCTCTATAAGGCTCAGATACGGCCTTACTTAGAGTATGGTGCCCTCTCGTGGATGTCGTGTGCATCCTCGCACACCAGGAAACTGGACAGCATCCAGCGTCGAGCCTTACGACTGGTGGATGCTACAGACCTACCACCCCAGCCCGAGTCAGCGAGTCCCCTTGACTCACTGGAACACCGCAGGGACGTCGCAGCGCTAGTGGTGTTCCACAAGGCACAGGTACAGGGAGTGCTACACCTGACTTGGTTACGCCAGCCTCCACGAGTTGCCACGCGGAGCACGAGAACGGTGCTCGCTAGTGGTGACAGTGTTGAGGTGCCGTATTCCCATGCCAGCCAGCACCAACGCACCTTTGTGGGCCGCGTCTCCAGGATGTGGAACATTTTTACGGCCGCCGTCCCTCACACCCAAGTGATGAACACTCATAGTGTCAAACTGGCGGCCAATACCTGGAGACGGTCACAACCCACCCCACTGACGCTGGTAAATTTGTGACAGTGAACCGATACCACAGTGCCAAACAAATGCACTGAAACTGGTGTTTTTTTTGTGTGTGTAGTGAGGTGCAGTGAGGTGCTGTGAGGTGGAACATGTGTATTGTATGTATTTGTATGTAATTGTATATATTTATATGTAATTGTATATATTTATATGTAATCTTGTATTTAATATGTTTAATGTATTAATGATTGCCCTTAAGATAGGCAGAACACGACAGTTCCCCTTTGGGCAAAATGATCTATATGAGTTTAAATAAAAAAAATAAAAAGAGAGAAAGAGAGAGAGAGAGAGAGAGAGAGAGAGAGAGAGAGAGAGAGAGAGAGAGAGAGAGAGAGAGAGAGAGAGAGAGAGAGAGAGACAGAGAGAGAGAGAGAGAGAGAGAGAGAGAGAGAGAGAGAGAGAGAGAGAGAGAGAGAGAGAGAGAGAGAGAGAGAGAGAGAGAGAGAGAGAGAGCAGCCCCCTAGCAATGACAGGCAATACCCCTACACACCCTGGTGCAACGCCGCCCGCCAGGGTAGCTCTAGGTAATTTGACAATCATCTCTGCCAACGTAAGGGGCTTTCAGACTAATGTCGGCGACCTTACACACAGTCATGTTCTGCCGCATAGTCCTGACATCATTGCCACTACAGAGACCTTCCTCAACTCTACTGTCCCCGACAACTTCGGGCAGATAAGTGGCTACTCCAGGTGGTACCGGCGTGACAGAGCTCAAGGTACCTTTGGGGGTGTTGCTGTTTTCTTCCGCCACAGCCTCCCTGTTTAAGCTCTCACTGCCGACCTTCCTGACCATTTGAAGATAATTTTCTTCAAACTGTGGACACACACCCAAGACTCCCTCCTTCTCTGCGTGTGTTACCGTCCACAGTGGCAAGGTAGTGAGCCCCTACACTACCTAACCACCAACCTGGATGCCTTGCTCCTCCAGCACTCTTGTAAGTACCTTGTCATTGTGGGTGACCTCAAACAACACCTTGTGCAGAGACAGTTTGACGACATGCTTACGGTGTTTGGCCTCAACAATCACGTCGACTTCTCCACCCACATCTCAGGGTCCTCACTTGACCCTGTCATCACGGACCTGCCCAGTAACATGGTCAATTGCCACCCGTTAGCAACAGCTGGATCCTTCGACCATCTAGCTGTTCTTACCAAGATCAAGCTGGCCATCATCCGAGATGAAGGAGTGACTCGCACCAACTGGGTATGGGACAAAGGGGACTGGGATGCAATGAGGACAGCACTAAACAACACTGTATGATCTGACGTGCTTGTGGGAGACGTCACCACACAACTAAGGAACATCAGTGAAACCCTTCTGTCCTACCAAAGAAGGTTTGTGCCTAGCCAGACATACAAATCTAAACCAGGAGACCAGCCCTGGTTTGGCTTTCAATGCAGGAAGGCAGCAGAAAGAAAGAGCAAGACCGGGCTACGATATAAATCCCACCCTACTAGAAGAAATAAACACCTGCACAAACTGGCCTGCAAACACATGAAAATAATCCAGAAATATGCAATGAAAAGCTGGAAGGATCACCTCAAGCAGAAACTTACAGGCCAGTCAGTGGGTAATAAGGAGTGGTGGAGCAGCATCAAGCAACAACAGGGCTTCTCCCCCGACGACAGCATCCCACCACTGTCAACACCTGATGGCTCTGTTGTCACACACGACCATGATAAAGCACAATTATTGGCTGCTCACTTCTCCACCAAGATGTCAGTCGCTGACCCAGAGCGTGCACCTCCTGCAGTCCCTACCCTCACCAAAGCTGCACTAGGGAACATCACCATCACTAAGGAGGAGGTGCTGCAACAACTCAAACGAGTTGATCCCAAGAAAGCGCTGGGGCCAGATAACATCAGTCCTCATATACTGAAAAGATGCGCCACACAACTTGCTATGCCCCTTGCTTCCATCTTCCAGAGGTGCCTTTCATCTCAACAGTGGCCAACTCAGTGGAAAGTAGCGAGAGTCTGCGCCATCCATAAAAAAAGAGCAAAAGTGACCCTCAAAACTACCGCCCCATCTCCCTCCTCTCCGTGGTTGAAAAAGTTTTTGAGTCAATCATCGCCGTAGAGATGACAAAATTCTTTCACTCTCACCTCCTGCTAAATTCCCGGCAATTTGGCTTCCGACAGGGGAGATCCACAGCAGATCTCCTTTTTCTTCACTCAGCAGCCTGGAACCGCTCCCTTGACCGTGGCAAAGACACTTTTGTTGTTGCCCTTGACATCGCTGGTGCCTTTGATAGGGTGTGGCATCAAGGCATCACCACCAAGCTGAAAAGTCTGGGGATCTGTGGTGACCTTCTACTCCTACTCCAAGACTACCTCCATAGTAGGACTCTGCGTGTGGTAGTCAATGGGCACACCTCCTCTGAACACCCCTTCAAAGCCAGCGTTCCCCAAGGAAGTGTACTCGGACCATTATTATGGAACGTGTACTTTAATGACCTCCTCCAGCTGATCCCTGAAGCAACAGCGTATGCAGACGACTGTACTTTCACATTCACCAGTGAGAGGAGTGAGCACCACAACACTGTCGCCCACATCAACCAGACGCTGTAGAGCATAGCCTCCTGGGGCAAGAGATGGCAAGTCACCTTCGCTGCAGAGAAAACCCACGCTCACCTCTCGAAGACAAGATGCCGTCAGTCGACACCAAAACATCATTCACCTTGATGGCAGAAAAATTCACCTCCAGGAGTCAGTCAACATCCTTGGGGTTGAGTTCAACACTGGCCTTACGTTCACCAACCACGTCAAAAAGATCGCCAAGGATGCTGCCTGGAAGTTGAGCTGTGTTCGGCGCATCGCTCATCTTCTGGACGTTCAGGGAGTGGACACACTCTACAAATCCCAAGTCCACTCCCTGATGGAATACTCGCCCTTAGCATGGTCTTCCTGCCCCCCATCGTACCTCGGTCTCCTGGACCGAGTTGAAACCAGAGCCCAGCGGCTGGCTCGGCTGAAAGCTACTGAAGGTACCAAACGGAACTTCCAACCTCTCCAGCAGCGGCCTGAAGTGGGAGGTATGTGCGTCATGTACAAGGCGCACAGGATGAAGCTCCCACAACTAGCAGGGCTCCGTCTCAACACATCGGCACTGCCATCGCATTCTACCAGCGCGGCCCACAACGCTGACCACCAAGTGATTATTCCCTACGCAAGGACGGAACATTACCTCCGCTCCTTCACATTGCGCTACAGC
>JAPQNM010000019.1:1291051-1313551 GCA_029783475.1 Metacarcinus magister | reverse complement strand
AAGAGTGAAGATACAGGTTAACCTTTGCACAAGGCAGGTGGACAGCATAGGGATGAGAATGAGTAGAAAGTCGTGTGCGGTGAGGCCGCGGGAGGGGAAGAGGCATGCAGTTAGCAAATTGAGAAGTGCATTTAGCATGAAAATAATGGTAGAAGATAGCAAAAAATGCAACATTGCGGCGGAGTGAAAGAGGTTGAAGACAGTCAGTTAGAGGAGGAGAGTGAATAAGACGAAAGGCTTTTGACTCAACCTTGTTTAGCAACTCTGTGTGCGTGGAGACCCCCCCCCACCCCAATACGTGAGATGCGTACTCCATACAGGGGCGGATAAGACCACTGTACAGAGTCAGCAACTGGTATAGGGAGAAATACTGGTGGAGACGATACAGGACACATAACTCCTTGGAAGCTGATTTAGCAAGAGAAGAGATATGAGACTTTCAGTTAAGAGTTTTAGTAAAGGATAGTCAAAGGATGTTCAATGTGGAAGAAGGGGACAGGTGTGTGTCATCGAAGCAGAGGGGATATTTATCTGGAAGATTTTGTCGAGTGGATAGATGAAGGAATAGAGTTTTTGAGGCATTGAACAACACAAGGTTTTCTCTGCCCCAATCTGAAATTAAGGAAAGAAGTTAGAAGTTAGGCGTTTTATGGCATCTCCACGTGAATCATTTACCTGTTTCTGGTTTAGGCGTCTGGAGAAAGACGTGGAGAAGCGCAAGGTAGAGTCATCAGCATATGAGTGAATAGGACACTGAGTAAGATTGAGAAGGTCATTAATGAATAATAGGAAAAGGTGATAGGACAGAATCCTGTGGAACACTACTATTGGTTGGTTTAGGTTTTGGTTTACTCTTTCATGTTCACCTTACTGATGCAAAAAAGTTTCACAATTAAGTTGCAACTCTCTGCCTTACCCTGTTTTTCTTTTTTCCCTTCAGCTTAACGTCAATGGAACTACGTCTACTTTTGTAACTAAACTAAATTAACCTCATCAATCTAAAAAACCTACTATTGCTGTTTTGGGAATCACTTGGCGTTTCTTTTTCCGGCTTTTTACCAAGCCAGTTCCCTTTTTCAGTAAGGAAATTAAACGTAGTTGCTCGGGTTCTGGTTAATGTGTTTACTATAGCTTAAAACTGTATTGCAGTTTAAAACCTAAATGCATGTGGTGCGATTACAGATTCCTAACCCTATGTGGTGCCCCGAAAAACTAGAAGGACCCTCAGGCAACTTTACGGAACTCTTACCCGTAACTGGAGAAACTTTCAACTTCACAAACAATCAGGGGCTCATGTACCAGGCCGAGGAGGTGCGACGCTGCCTGAAAGAGGGTGAGTTTCCTAAAAACAAATTGCTATTACCATATGCAATGCTGTTTTTTTTATTGACCTTTACTTTTGTATTCCTTCGTACACATGCAAACATCGTTTGTGGATTCTCATATCTTCCTCCCTGTCGTGGTAATTAGTTCTTGTTTAATTAAAGCACCTAACCTCACGAAGCTTCTTTCTGTTCTAACATCGATATTCCTTAAGCTCTTATCTCTTCTTCCGATAGACTGAATCTAAATTAATAGTTTTCTTGTCACACTAGAGACATTCTGTGGTGAAAGCTTCACAAGCCTACATTTTACGATTGATATAAATAGCAGATCTACCTACCCCCCAATACAAAAGTTTTGTCATATTGCCTGACTTGTCAAAATGGGCATCACCTTTACATCGTTGATAAGGACATCAACCACGTTAAATGTTCTATACCAAGGCCTTACCATGTTCATGAATAGCCTAGGTATTGACGGCGTCAATGCGGGAAGCATGGACGCCATTGACTGGCTCCTTACGTAATAGGAATCATTCAATTCCTCATTACTTTTTAAAACACAGAAAACAATCACATTCCTCCTTGCCTTAACAGGACTTCTGGAAAGCCCTGAGATGAGCCTCGCTGAGTCCCTCACCATTGCCAGCATCATGGAGGCGGTACGTACCCAGATTGGCACCGTGTACCCGCAAGACTCACATTAGCAGTGGCCAGGGCAGCAGTAGGTGAACACTCCTGCTCTCTTAAAATTCAATTCCTTACTGAAATACGCAGCCTATTTCATCATTGGATATATCGCGTTTGCTTGAGTTTTCGTGGGGATTTTGTGGTTGTTGCGAGATGTTAGTTAGTTGTGTAATCTTATTCTGTATAAGTTGTGTCGTGGTCATTAATTGCATAGTACTATTTCTCAGATGATTATGTTTAATCATTTCTATAAGTCCTCATTTAGTATCATGTAGGGGACCGGTGTTGTGTCCTATCCAATTTTCTGGGTGTTACTATTTGTTTAAAAAAAATAAAGAGATAATAATTTACTGTCTACAGTTTCAATTTTGGCATCCTAATATTTTGTCTTATTTTTTATTAGCCAGCACTACATATATTTTGGCTAGGCTATTAACACCACCTTCAAGACGAATTAATGCTCAAATACCTCGAGTCTCAAGTTGTGTTTACATTTAATCATAACTATTGTTATATGAACATGAGAAGAAAAAAAAACACATTGGAAATGACGATGATTACCAGCTTTTTTTTCTTAATTTAACACAAGTTATTGTTCAGTATCAAGTGTTATTAGGCTTTCGTTGTCTGTCTTATGTAATAGATAATAAAATGAAACGTACTCTCTCTAACTTTATAGCATCGTATTTATGCAACTTTAGGAACAATTCCTTAAATATATATATGACGTGCAACAGCGATGATACAATATGCATTTTACTGCAAAATTATTAGTCCTAGAGCAAATATGCATAGAGACAAATTTGTAGAGTTAGGCAAGGTCTATCACATGATACTATAGTATTTCCCATTTCTTCTTCCATAGCTTCTGAGAAAATCTGGAGAATTAACGTTTTTTGAAAATAGCAAAGGTGACATTTTTTCGATTGTCATTATACTAGCGCCCAAGAGAACGGTCGTTTCTTGCTCTTTCTTTATTACTTTATATTGTGAGGAACTGCACCTGCCTCGTCTCCCCCTTAATTAGTGGTTGAACTACCACTCTAGTCTGCCGGCGCTGGTTCACCTCTCCAACTGCTTGTTCACCGGCTTCCCCGCCACTACCCCACCCCCTTGTCCAGGGGTAGTTGGGTAGTCTAACCGAAGCAAGCTCCACGCCGCCGGACCGGAGACAGACAGAACGCCTCAGCTCTCTCACCTAACAACACCTCACCACCTGCTGCTGGTTCTCAACATTCCGAAGGCATTTCTGGAGACTTGGGCTCCCTTCCAGTGTGCCCTTCAACTGTACCTACACCATTCGACCCTCCCTGCTGTCTGAGGTGCTATCTACGTCGCCGAGTGTTGCTGCCGCGCATATCACCCCTGCTCTGGTAATTGTTTACGAGCAGATCGTCGTTGGTGATTTATTTTGGCTTTTAGCCTACTGTTTGCTATTATTGTGTGTGTAAATATATTCGGGGTATCATACTCCATGATTTTTCTTCCCCACAACTCTATAGAAGCATAATATTAATTGGTAGTCACCTCGGCCCTGACATATATATATTTTATGTATACTTCCTATTTCTGAGTTATTCAATATAACGAGATTTTTTGAAAAAAATTCCATGAAAATTGCGTGACAATTATGGAATATTCAAATTTCACAAAAATTAGTCTGTAGGGGTTTTACTGTATGAGAAAGAAACCTACTTTTACGTAAACCTTATATTTTTGAGTTATTCAATACTACGAGATTTTTTGATAAAACTCTTGAGGCGAAAGAGTCCCGGGTCTAAACATACGGGACGCGCCTTGAGTACCTTACGTTGTTTGAAACTTTTGTTATCCTATATAACCTAATGTTACATAACCTAGTTATTTATTACTCAAGAAAACTTACTCAAAATAAATTTTCATTGTGTATTGAAGATGTATAATTTTAATTCATATGATTGATTGTTCACGTTTCTGTGACGGAGATATGTCGGAAATATTTACCAAAATTTACGTCATAAACATTTACGACATTTTACTGCAAAACTATTAGCCCTAGAGCAAATATGCATAGAGACAAATGTGTAAGGTTTGACAAGGTCTGTTAGGTGGGGCAATAATTGTACCAATAATTTTCATAGATTTGTAGGACATCCAGAAAAAACCTTTTTTTTAGACAATTAAAACATTTTTCGATTGTTTACATTCCATTGTCATTCTACTATAACTCAAAATAACGGGTGTTTTTTGCTCTTTCTTTGTTACTATACAAAGTTTTACGTATATCTCAGTTATGTAATAAAACGTGATTTACAGAAAAAATTCCATGAAAATTGCGTGACAATTTTGAAATGTTCAAATTTCACAAATATTGTTCTATAGTGGTTCTATTGCATGAGAAACACGAATCTGTACGCAATTTCATGATTACTGTAATATTAACCGGTAAAGAACAGTCCCGGAGAAAAACCTGTGGGACACGGCTTGGAGGCCCTTATAAACAAGCGTCGAAAGAGTGATCTTGGCAAAAAACATGCTGGATGCGCCTTGGAGTACCTTGCATTGTTTGGAAAAATTGGTAGAGTTCTGCTTTAGAGAAAGAAGAAACAGCTATGGAACCATCTGGTTAAAGTAAAGGAGATGAGGAAGTAAAATTGTTGGATATATTATTGGCTAGATGCCAGAAATCACGAGAAAAGTTAGAATTGGAAAGATTTTGACATTCTCTATTAATGAAAGAATCTTTAGTATGTTGGACAATAGATTTGGCATGATTACGAGCAGAAATATCTGTGTCTAATTGTATTTAATTGTGCAGAAGTTTCAGCAGATGGATGGCACCGGTACCGGTGCCTCAACATAATATTGAGTCAGTGCTTATAATAAGCCTGTTATTTTCCGAATATGTAGAAGTAAGACGTCTCTGACTGCTGGGATTCAAGGCAAAATATTTCTTGGCTAGAGATTTCTTGATATCATCTTTTTTTACCTTTCGTTGTCCTTATGATGCTTTGCGGGAATCCAGTGAGGCTGTTCCGGTATTTATTGTAGGTGATTACACCAGAATCGATGTAGTCTCCCCGTAGTTTACCAGAATAATTCTCAATTACCTTACCTGGTTATTCTCTGCTTTGAACACTCGTTCTCGTGGTTTAACGGGAGTTAACAGGAAACACTGTCGTTACCAAAATAGATATATTTATAGAAACTATATATGTATGGATACAGTCGTATGCTTTGGGTAACACACGTAAGATACTTCTTGCCGTGGTCGCGTCCTGTTCTTCTCTTCTGTTTCTTCTCTCGTCTTCGCCGTGTCCTGCCGGACACGGCACACGGCCTCCCGCCAGTCGTGCGGAGTATTTTCTGCCGTCAGCTGCGTCCCCGCTCGCTGGCCTTTTCTTCAGGTTGACAATTTGCTAAATAATTTGACAATACCTTACGAGATACATGTAATTGGATTATAAAGAAATGACTAATAAATATAATGCAATCATTGTAATATATATCTAACTTTTCTTCTGCCCTTACTAATTACATAGTATGGTAGATGCAGATATAATGATATCTGCTGACATAAAGGAAATGGATACAGGATGCTCTCCCGTATGTGCCCTTCCCTTGCATGAGGAAAACTCAGATAAAATATTCTATGATGATTAATACAGTTCTCCTGTCTACCAGTTCCTAACAAGGCGGTGAATCTCGTAAATCTTCAATCTGTCGTCCAACATCTTCATGATTTTGGTTTTACCTTTTCAAAGTTTGGCCTTTTCGATACTCTTTACCATCTCTCCTTTCTTTTTTGACGGTCCTGCCTGCGGTTTTGAGGCTCCACCCACTCCCACCAATCACCGCAGCAGCATCGTTGTCCTTAGCCGACATAACAATAGCGAGATTATGGTTGTATATGAGATTGACCCTCATAAAAATACTTTAAGAGATGGTGGCGGGTACACTTTGGGGAGGTGCATACCAGCTCAAAGTCCCGAATTCGAGTCCCGGTACCCGCTGGCTATTTTTCTTTGGTAACACCGCCGAGTGGCCAAAGATCACCCACATGCTGCCATAACACTATCTTCCATGAGACTGCAAAGTTATATGCACGAGTAGCTTCCGCAGGCAGCGTGAGCTTCTCAATAACGAGGCGTCACTTAAGAAATTTAACCTGCGCTATTAACAGGCGGAGGCCAACCATCTAATGCCTCCATTAAGCCTACCGGCGCCACAGGTTAAGGACATAAAAACAATAACACTAGTGCACTGGTGGGAATCCAGGTAGCAGTGAGATCGCCTCGGTACGGTTCCATATCGATCAGCTTGAGTTGGTTTGCGTGATTGTATTTCAGGGTCTCAGTGGCGACATTCGAGATTCAATGGCGAGATTCACTATTTAGGGAGAGGTGGCGAGATAAGAAATGGTGAGATGTGAGATCTTACTCTATATATCTTATAAATAAAGCAAAATAAACAATAAAACACTATTGTGAATTTTTTGTTAACAAAGAAATAATTAAGGCATTAAAAGGTTAAGAGTATAAGTATTTGGATAGATTTGCCATGATCATCCTTTGTAGAAGACCCCACCGACGGAAACAAGATGTCAAAGATAATATTAAATGTTTTTTATAGTTGATTTAATACATTTATTTGAAGTTATTTCAACCATTTATAAAGTGACTTGTTGATGAACAGTTAGGCTGGCAATATGACAAGCTAAAATAGGAAAGCTGAAAACTAAATGAGATAATTTCACTGAGATGTACTGGAATGGTGAACAGAAGACAGGAATGAGCAACGGAATTTGGGAGATTTTGTTTGTTCTTGTCCTGAAGCCAAATAATCAGTGGTGGGCGCCGTTAATAAAAAAGTTAACTTCGTTAACCGTTAATCCATTTAACCAAAAAATTAACTTCGATAACCGTTAATCAGTTAATTCTTTAAGAATGTAACGGAAGTTATCGATAAACCGTTAACGTTGATTTTTATTATAGAAAAAAGAAAACAAAAAGATAAATTTTTGTTTTAAAACCACCTAAAAACACCTAAAAAGTGTCTTTATGGTTTTTTTTTAAAGGGCTTTAGAACTCAAAATTTTTTTTATTTGCTTTAGAATAAAAAAAAAAAAAGGCAGATTTTATAGATTTACCTTAAAAAAAAAAAGGCTGATTTCATAATTTTGGGCCTGTTTTAGGTTTTTGGAGCTGGGATTTTTTGGGTTAGCGGACTTGAGTTAACGGAAGTTAAATGTAACGGAAGTTAATTAGTCAGTTAATGATTTCCAAAGTTAACTTAAAAGTTAAACCGTTAACGAAAATATTAACTTCGTTAATTAACGATTAACGGATTAACGGTTTGGTGCCCACCTTTTCAAATAATACTGTAGTAATTGCTATTGATTCTGCTGATGTTTTAGGGGAATACTAAAGGTGAAGATTTAGCTATTAATATCATCATCATCATCATAAATACTTTAAAAGGCAATTCTTTATTTATAAATAGATATATCTTAGATTTTCTTTTGACTTTTTTTTTTTTTTAAAGTTGATTCGAAAAATCACCCAAAGTCTAATACCCCAATTGTTAGAGTTAGGTAGGCCTGAGGGTTGTTGTTATTGGTACGAGATCAATAATCAAAATACTTCCGTTTGACATAATTATTCCCGGATGTCCCCAAAATGACATATATATGTTTATAAATTATCAGAAAACGATTACAAGTTATAATAATGCTAAAATATATAATTAACAAAGTCTGTTAGATTGTTGTCTTGATGCTGTAGATGCGAGACGGCCATTGTTGGTGTAGATACAAGATGGCTGCTGTTGTTTTTGTCGCTGACACCTTACACATACAAAACGTAGCATCATTGTAAACAGTAAACAATAATGCCCAGCTCAGTAATAGTTATAGTATTGTAGAGGTTTGGGAGTTATGTACACACAAAGGTTTGACAACAGACGAATGTGGCTTAGTTGGTTTATTGCTGCAGCGTTGGTTGTACACAACTATACAGAGCCCAGGGAAGGTGAGCATGTTTTGTTGTCTGGGGAGCCCCGACGTGGGGCTCCCAGACGCTACTCTGGAGGTGTTGCCTGGACTGTGTGTGGTGGTAGACTGGTGGTTGACTGACTGACCGACTGTGTGTGCGTGTGGGTAGCTTATATTGGGCGTCGCGGACCTGGTGGTCAGGTGAGGTCACGTCAATCTCGACCTCAGCCGAGGTCTCGAGGGAGGAAATTATAAGTTCTGGGTGTGTGTGCAGCTGGTATGTAGGTGTGTTGTATGTGTGTTGTCACTACATCACCCCCCTTCCCCCACAAAGAAAAAATATTACATAGTACATAGAGAAAACATTATATACAATTATTGTTTTGGTGAGGGAGAGAGGCGGCTTGGAGTGATCCTGGCGGCATGAAGTGTCGACTGCGTGGCTGCAAAGCTGCGGAGGGTGCGAGGCTGCAAGGCTGCGGTGCTGCGGTTGCGTGGGCGGCAGTAGGTGCAGCACCTTGGATCAGCGGCAGGCTGGAGGGTGGGTGCGAGGGTGCGAGGCTGCAAGGCTGCGGTGCTGCGGTTGCGTAGGCGGCAGTAGGTGCAGCACCTTGGATCAGCGGCAGGCTGGAGGGTGGGTGCGAAGGTGCGAGGCTGCAAGGCTGCGGTGCTGCGGTTGCGTAGGTGGCAGTAGGTGCAGCACCTTGGATCAGCGGCAGGAGCTGCGAGGCTGCGGCAGGTTGAGCAGCGGCAGGGGCAGGGGTAGCGTCAGAGGCAGCAACAGGCTTCAGGAGGCCGCGGCAGGCACGTGAGGCGGCGAGTGTGGTGGCGCGTCATGCTGGGACGTGAGGCAGCGTGGGCGTGGGCGGCGGATCGTCTGTCATTCCAATGTGTGTCACTCCGGGGTCACCAATGTAGAGGTTTGGGAGTTATGTACACACAAAGGTTTGACAACAGACGAATGTGGCTTAGTTGGTTTATTGCTGCAGCGTTGGTTGTACACAACTATACAGAGCCCAGGGAAGGTGAGCATGTGTTGTTGTCTGGGGAGCCCCGACGTGGGGCTCCCAGACGCTACTCTGGAGGTGTTGCCTGGACTGTGTGTGGTGGTAGACTGGTGGTTGACTGACTGACCGACTGTGTGTGTGTGTGGGTAGCTTATATTGGGCGTCGCGGACCTGGTGGTCAGGTGAGGTGAGGTCACGTTAATCTCGATCTCAGCCGAGGTCTCGAGGGAGGAAATTATAGGCTCTGGGTGTGTGTGCAGCTGGTATGTAGGTGTGTTGTATGTGTGTTGTCACTACAGTATTCTCTGAATAAAATCATTGATGAAAGTTATAGTTCAATGTCGGACAGCAGTAGTGATGATTAAAATGAAAGCAGTGCTGAATTGTCAGGTTTGGTTTTGAAGATGACAGAAGTGATGAATTTTCAGGATTTGAAGATGAATAAAATTTGACTGGATTTTATTTTAATCTCATTGTGATTATTAAGATATTGTTAGTTCACTTTATAATATGGTATTTTACCAAATTTTCTTAATTATATGAGATATGTACGATAAATTGATGTCATTTTTAAAGAATTTCTAAAGGAATATAAGCTACTGATATGTGTGTAATAAAATGTTTGTTTATAATGAAGTAAGGTGACCAAATGCATAAACATTAACTTCAGGGAAAACGTGCAGATTTTTTTTCTTCTCTTTCTAAATATATCTTGCCAAATTATAGGTGCGTATTATATGGCAGGAAATACGATAATTAACACTTAGTCTTAACAAAAGTAATCTGAGACATGGAGTAGAAATATAATGCCTTGTTTTGAAACACATAAATTGATCAAAAGGATGGGATGGCTACGGATTGAACCCATGTCAGGACACTCAACGTACCATTGCCTTGCTAGTCAGAGCATAATGATCACCATGCCCCAAGTGAAGTTTGGCCGATGTTGACTGTCCTGGTACTACAAAAATAACTAAAGAACAATTATCAAGGATGTCCCTTCTTAACGGTGCCTGTTGTGGATTTATTGTTACTGCTGTAGAACTCCTCCATGTTGAAATGTTCAATTCATTGGAGCCTCACATGCGACCATTGTTGCCAAAAGTTCAAGGCATCCAACAAGCTGCAAATCCCAGACGGTTTGTATACTGAACAGATTTCTCGTTACATAAGCACAGTTTGGAAAAATAGTCAGTATCTTCTTGTTTCCCTCCTCTGCATGCATCCAGGGCAGGAAGGAAACACCTCTAGCAGCTGTGGAAGCAAAATAATACAAGTATTAATTTATGTTTTTGGTAGGTCACATTGTATGATTATGTCACATTTGGCTACATTTGATATCCATAATTTTAACAATTATTTTAAAGTCTCTCAACAAATGGAATTTTAAAGCAAGCTTGAGTTGAGAGCATCAGTAAAGTTGTGAGAACAAGTGGATTGTATTGTTCATCGATGTGGAGAGGAAGTATCTGAATGATTGTTAATGTTATGTTAATGTTAATGTTAACTTTTTAAAGCGCTTTACAACTTCAAAAATGAAATTCTCAAAGCGCTCTGTCAAAATATATAAAAGCACAAGATATTCAAAACATAAAAGGAAATCATAAGCTAAAACAAAACATACTAAAAACAATGACCTAAAAGAACAAAAATGCCATAGAAGTAAAATAAATTATAAAGGTAGAAGTAAGATAAAAGGTAAATATTCATGAAATAAAGAATAAAACTGAAATTCAGTAGAGGAATCCCACTCAGAGAAGTAGTATATATATATAAAAAAATCAGCTTGTTTAATAAGCTCATGGAAAAGGTAAGTCTTCAGTTTCTTCCTAAAAGCACTTATATTATTAGTATTTTTAAAATCATCAGGCAAGCTATTAAAAAGCCTTGGACCCACAACAGAAAAAGCGCGATCTCCTATACTTGAAGCAGTGCGTGGAACACTGAGTAGCCTCATCTCAACAGTACGCAGCTGGCGGAGTGGAACGTATGGAGACAGAAGTTCACAAATGTACGAGGGGGCCACAGTACTCAAGGCCTTGTGAACTAAGACGGCGACCTTATACTCCACACGTTGCCTCAGAGGGAGCCAATAAGTCTCTCCAAAATAGGAGTGATGTGGTCACGACGGGCCGCACCAGACATGAAACGAGCTGCTGAGTTCTGCAACTTTTGCAGACAATTAAGATCCTTGCTAGAAGCCCCATAAAACAGGCTATTACAGCAGTCTAGTCTTGATATTACCACATTGTGTGAAACCTAACAATTTGAATTGGAACTTAGAGTGCAAAAAGGATACAGAAACCTAAGGGGTTGACAAATAAATTACACTTAACTACTGCTTGGCAAGCTGTCATAATGTGGCATAGGCTGGCCCATGTAAAAATAGACTTTGCATGTCAGTGATGATAACGATCATTATCCATGTTTACTGGAGTCACCCTTAGTTAGCTGAGGACAGCTTCGCAAGTTGCGCCATTATGAATGATATATTTGTCAAATTTCATGCTTCTAGCTCTTCTAGCTTTTGCCTTAAAACTTCATATCTTGCGTATTACTTTTTTGGTCTAGCTTCTGGCACACAAACTTTCACCTCAACATATTAAATATGTTTCGTACATGCTTTACTTCTACTCATTGCTATAGTATTGTTCCAAATATTTCCACTTCACACTTCTCGCACACAAAAGCATACAGTCTACTGTTCATGCACCGGGAAAGCCTTCTCATTGTTAGAAAATGGAATGACTAAAAATTGTCCACCCACATTTGCTATAAAGCCAGTTTTGCTCCACCTTTTACATCAATCATATGCCTTCAAAAAATAAGATTTTCTTTGCATTGTTGAAACATTTATAAAATATATTATTTCTGCTTATGGATCTGCTGTTTGCTTTGCATTGTAGGTAAAACTGGTTATAGCCAGTCAGACAACACATCGCATCATAGCTGCTTTTGTGCATTTAGTTGTCATGCATTTAATTATTCTTAATTATCAGTGGCGTATGGTGGTTTCTGTCACTGGGTGTGCTGAACAGTGATTCTGTCCATAAATAACATATACCTAATTACTGTCAAATAGCTAGAAGTCAAAGGAAATGCATGTGCTCCCTCGACATTGGCGTCAATGAAACTGAGTTAGTATAACTTGGCAACTCAACTTACTTCCGTTGTTTCATCGGTAAGAGAGTCCATGACTTAGGTTGCACTTAATCTTTATTTCTGATTGAGTGACTTAATAACATTTGATTTCATAATAAATACTATATTATAATTTCTGCAAGTCTTAATTATGCCTATATAATGAATGGTAAAGACACTTTATACCTTCTAGCCAATATAAAATTTCAGCAGCAAAAACGAACGCAAGCAGTGTTCATTTGTAGAGCCGCACACCCAGCTCGATATTTTCAACAGTCTGTCCTCCCACTCCACCGTACATAATGATACAATTGATTATTGGGTGTGCAGTGCTTCTACAGAACACCTATAGTGCAAAATATTATAACAGGGCTAAAAACAATAAAAATATCGTCTCCCACTTACTGCTGAGTTTATTTATAACTATCATGCATTTCTCTCTCTGGCTGAGGGTGTGCGGCGCACACCTAGCACACCCTGAATATACGCCCCTGTTAATTACACATTAAATGGAGTTATCATCCACTGCCATCTTCAAGCATATGACTATATACCACTCTTTGATACTAAGGTACTGCTTGTACTTATCTGGTCTTGATAACATTACGTGTAAGCCTATAGGTTCTATCGTAGTGACGGGACAGTCAACATTGACCTCCACTCTGACATTGATCATTATGGGCTCAGTACCCTTTCATGGCATGCAGCGACATTTTGAACAAACTTGTAATTTTTATTACATGTGATTTACTCTTATAATAGTTCTGAGATCATATACCAGTTCTGACCTTTTTTCATTGAGTCGTGATATTCACCCTTTTCCAGACAGACCACAGATTACTATCTGACTGGACTTAGTTAGGCCTCATTTAGATTATGATGTGCAGTTCTGGTCTCCGTACTATATAATGGATATTGATAAGTTAGAAGCAGTACAAAGAAGGATGACTAAATTGATTCAGGTGATAAGGAACTTAACTTACAAGGATAGAATGAAACACCTCAATCTACACTCTCTAGAAAGACGTAGGGTAAGGGGAGATCTGATAGAAGTGTTGAAATGGGTCAAGGGTTTATAACAAAGGGGACTTAAATAAGGTTCTCGTAGTCAAGGAGAAAGTAAGAACACGAACAAATGGTTTCAAGCTAGACAAATTCAGATACAGGAAAGATATAGGTAAAAATTGGTTTACTAATATGGTAGTAGAGGAGTGGAACAAACTCAGCAAAAATGTGGTAAGTGCCGGCGCAGTTGATACTTTTAAGAAAAGATTGGACATTTCAATGGATGAAGAAAACAGAAGGTAAGTCACACACGGTCCTGGGCATAGGCGGTATAGGCAGCCGCCTAGGGCGCCAGTTGTGGCAAGGGGCGACACAGCATGGTCAGTCAGCTGTAATACGACAGTCAGTAACTTTTTATTAAGGCCTTAACAAGCAATGTTTACTAACAGATTGATGATTGATGATTAAATAATTGAAACCATGGCGCCGCAACAACGTAGTCATATGGCGCCGAATTTTACTACTAATTTAAAGCTTGTGGAGAAGACCGGCCTCAACAAACTTCAGAACCTCATGGCCCGGGGTAAGGCACATCTCCCCCAGGATGAGATAGAGGCGGATGGTTCCGTCCTCTCCCTGGCATCGGGGGAGGTATTGCTCTCGCAGGTCACAGACTTGGGCATTCGACCAGCAAGTGCCGCACAGTCAAGGGGACCAAACAGTCATCACAATAAGGCTGAACGCCCCGGGACAAAAGGTAGCTATGTGTCAAGTGTGTGTGACCCGTCCTAAGACGGGTGAGTACCGTCTCATGGCTTCGCTTTCTCATATGGAGGAGTGGCCATGGGTGTATGTCATGGGTGGAATTTTGGGCCTACGTGACAGAGGAGAGCTTGTCATGGGTTTGGAATGTTTGGTCTACGTGACAAGGTCACGGCGTCCCTGGCGTGGAATATTCCTTGGGTGCGTCATAAACAAGACGTGCCGGAACCAATGATATTTCAGTATTTCAGACAAGGAGCGTGGGTAGAATCCAGATTACATTATATCCATGGGGGGTATTATCAGGCTGGGAGACATTTTCTGCATGCAAGCAGGACTACTTAATTGTAGGGATGGCTGCATGATGTGTAACATTTACGCGCATGTTAAATTGGGGTTGTGTATTACAAATTAACACAACCAGAAGACGCCGTGTGGCAGCGTGTGGCAAGCCGGGGACCCGGGCCAGGTGTTGGCGACCCGCGATGACCCCGGCTGACCGACACAACAGTCTGGCTGGCGCAGTGGTGGAGTTAGGTCAAAGGTTGGGGGTGGAGTCTTTTTCCACGTATATTTCTCGCTTTGCCCTGTATATCGCTTCGTCAGGGGACTGGGATTGCAGTGGTAAAGCGAGGGATTACGTGGAGTTTCTTGTAGAGAAACTGGCGGTGGAGAGAGAGGCGGTGGAGAGAGAGGAGTGTGGTTGAGTCTTTGTGGACGCCACGTGGTCTCAGGAGAGAGCTAAGTGGAGTTGTCTCTGAGTGGAGGCTGAGCTAGCTAAGTGGAGTTGTCTCTGTGTGGAGAGGAGTCCAAGGTGGACGCCACGTGGTCTCAGGAGAGAGCTAAGTGGAGTTGTCTCTGAGTGGAGAGGCTGAGTCTAGCTGTGTGGAGAGGAGTCCAAGGTGGACGCCACGTGGTCTCAGGAGAGAGCTAAGTGGAGTTGTCTCTGAGTGGAGAGGCTGAGTCTAGCCGTGTGGAGAGAGGTGGAGTTTCTCTGAGCTAGCTAAGTGGAGTTGTCTCTGAGTGGAGAGGCTGAGTCTAGCTGTGTGGAGAGGAGTCCAAGGTGGACGCCACGTGGTCTCAGGAGAGAGCTAAGTGGAGTTGTCTCTGAGTGGAGGCTGAGCTAGCTAAGTGGAGTTGTCTCTGAGTGGAGAGGCTGAGTCTAGCTGTGTGGAGAGAGGTGGAGTTTCTTGGAGTTTCTTTGCAGAAGAAACCGGCGGTGGAGCTGAGGTGGAAGAGTGGTGGTAAGTGGAGTTGTCTTGTGAACCCACGTGAGCCGCCCACGCCTGCGCACGCCCACGCCTGCACCTACGCGCACGCCCACGCCTACGCCCGCGCGCGCCCGCACCCACACTACATCCTTAAGAGTAGGAAGTTCTTAAGTGGAGTAAGGAAACTCGTAAGGCTTACAATTAAGTTTTATAGCCAGGTTAGCGAGTGAATGGTGTGTGAGTCTTAATGATGACATCTTTTTCAGGGTGAGCTTATTTAAATAAACTAAAGAAGCTTGTCTTACTTGTTTACTTTGCCAAACACTCTGGGTACATTAGATTTAAAACTTAGGTGATACAGAGCCTCCCGAAGGTGAGTGAAAAGAGGTTGGTGTCGGAAGGCTTGTAATTATCCTCTAGTTTTATCATCACGAGTTCTACACATAAATAAATTATTGTTACTACCATGAACCCGTGACAGTGTACAACCCCGGCAGCAATCTCCCCCATCTTTGCAGTGGCCCTTATTCCCTTCCACCGAGCTTGCCACACCGATTGTGTAGCAGTCCTGATGGAAGGGAACAGGTCACGATAAGGAACAGAGCAAGGGGGAACAGGATGACGAGCAGCGGCCTTGGCTATGTCGTCCGCCCTCTCGTTCCCCTCGACCGAGACTTGTGCAGGGACCCAGCAAAAGGAAATCGTATGACCCCGTCTACGGAACTGTAGCAGTCAGATAAGTATTTGGAGCACCAAAGGGTGGGGGGAAAACCGGTTTTCGACTGACGAGAGGGCAGCACGGGAATCGGAAAAAATCACATATCTCCTCACCTGGAGAGGATAGATAGCCCGAAGAGCCAGCAAAATGGCAGAAAGCTCTGCTGTAAAAATGGAACTAAAAACTGGGAGGGTGCCACACCGGGTAAAGCCAGGAAAGACGGCTCCATACCCGACTCCAGCGTCGGATTTGGAGCCGTCAGTAAAAACTGGTATACAACCTTCATGCTCAAAAGAATGAGCTAAAAACATGGACTTTATGGCAAAGTCTGGCAATGATGCTTTAGGCACCGGGAGGGTGCGACAACTGTATCGCCGGGAACTCCCAGGGCGGGACAGAGGGTAGCTCCGGTGCCGCTATGGAGGGTTGAGGCAGGGACAATTCTTGAATGAGTGTCCTCACCCTAAACCCAAGAGGCTGAGGACACCGTGGGGAGGTAGAATAAAGATTGTCGAGGGAGGTGTCTGACAGAGTAGAGTGCCTGCAGACAATGGACTGCCGATGCAAGTCCAGCGGTAATATGCCAGCATCCACAAGAAGGCTTGGAATGGGGCAGGTTCGAAAGGCTCCCGTCGCCAGCCTGACTCCAGTGTGGTGGATGGAGTCCAGCATCTTAAGTCGAGCTGGAGTGGCAGAAGAGTACACCTCACAGCCGTAGTCCAACTTAGACTGCACCAAAGATTGGTACAGTCTAAGAAGGATAGTACGGTCTGCACCCCAAGAGAGGTTGGACAGTACCCGTAAGAGAGAGAGGTGCTTAGAACACGCAGCCTTCAAGTCTTTTAGATGAGGGACCCATGTGAGACGACTGTCAAAAATAACTCCTAAAAAGCGTGTCTGCTCAGCAGCAGGGAGTCTGCTACCATAGAGGTAGAGGTCAGGTTCACGGAAGGCGCCCCTCACCCGCGAAAAGTGCATGGTCAACGTTTTCGCGGGAGAGAAGCGAAACCCACGTGAGTCAGCCACCTTGTGACCCGATTCAGTGCTAGCTGGATGTGGCGCTCGGCAACATCGAGGCGGGATGAAGCATAGGAGATGGAAAAGTCGTCCACATAGAGTAAACAATGGATATCTGGTGGTAAGCTGTCAGCGATGCCATTGATGGTCAGGCCAAATAAGGTGACATTAAGGACACTACCCTGTGGGACTCCCTTTTCTTGCACATTACTAACAGACGCTAGCAAAAAGTGTCTCATAAAACCTAACAAATCCGCTACTAGCACTGACAAGGCTTAGCAAACAATGTTAGGTAACAACGGTTTTGTTACTGAATGTAGCGAAAATTCACGAGTTCTGCCGTTTATTCAGCACACGAAACAAGGTTATTCTGCTTATGTTTTGCAAATGGTGTTATTTTACATTAATATAATTTTTTTTTTCAAACAATAATATTGTTACGATCATTATGATGTATGTGTTTGTGTAGATGTATATGTGGTGTATGAGCGCTTGGTGACTGTTTTCTCGAGAGAGGGGGAGAAGGAGGGCCGGGAGCCAGGGAAAGGGGACACACCAGCTGGTCGGGGTGCTGGCGTCGTAAAGATGGTGTACGTGGTGAACCTCTCCTCCTTTGAGTTTCTTCTCCCTCTCTCTGAATGACTTATCGAGATCATGGCGTCCACTTGTGACACATGAAAGCGTTTATAATGAAGTGAATACCTGAGAAGTGAGCATTCGTGATTATATGAGGACTGAGGAGGCATGCGGTGACGTGAAACAACTCAGACAAGTGTTGTACCGTGTTCTGTGTGTGACTATAAGTGACGCTATGCTTTTTCTGTACATTCGTGTCCTTAACTGTGTCTTATTTCTCTTCATAAATAAACCTCGTAGTGTAATGACGGTGTTTGGATGGCCTGGGACTGGTTGAAGGTGAGTGACAGGTGTAACAGATGCACAGGGAGTAATAGTTCGCTGACACCCTTACACACGGACCCATACAATTAATGTTACGTGCCTCTGACATTCTGAGGTGCCTGTTAGTGTTGTGGTACCCCTAGGGGAGTGAGAGGTAAGCGTAACAATATATTCTTCATATTTTTTATTCTCAACGTTGAACGCCCTCACCTGGAAGTCAGTCACTTTGAGATCCTAGATGATCTTCCCCTGAATGATTACTTTGACCACCGTCTTCATTCCTAATTTAGTAATTTTTCACAGTTTCTGTGTTTTGATTTATAATGTGATTCGTAATCGTATCTGAGTGAACATCATGCTGAATAGGAAGAAGCCATCATGAAGTAGGCAGTAGACACCTGCCGCCCGGTGGAATACTCCAGGAGAGGTACTTACGGGGATGTAGGCAGTGCTGCAGACTGAGTGATTCGCCGTGTCCTCTCTTCCCGGTTCCCTTAGTGTCTCATTTACACAAGAGAGCAGCTGCAGCCTGCCTGCCCTCTAAAGACAACTTCTACTACCTACATAACATTACTACACCTTACACTTTTACACTCTTCAAATTCAAAATTTAAAATGGCTTTACCACACCCAGCCTCGGAGTCCCCATCTGGGGAGGGGACCACAAATGTCCCCAGATCGGACTGCTTCTCTGCTGACGACCTTGGGTGTCTTGACACTTCCTCTAATACTTTTACTCTCGATTTCTGTAGCATTCGAGCCTTAGATCTAATTTCCAATCTGTGGAACACCATCTCTCCTCCACTAAACCTCATCTTCTCTTCCTAACTGAAACACAGTTGTTTGTAACTACTGACAGCAGCCCTTTCTCTGTTCCCTCCTACTTTCTCTATCCTCATTTTCAATCCAAAGCTGGCTGTTGCGCATATGTGCGTAACGACATTACTTGCTCTCGTGCCCCCAATCTTGAATCTTCAGAATTTTCTACTATCTACCATCTACCAAATTCATCTTTGCTGTATATCTCTCACCTAATTCCTTTGGAATTTCCTTTGGCTTTCATCTTCTTTCACTGACCAAACTGGTGAACAAACCTTCAACTTTGCTATCCTTCATAACCTAGAGCAGCTAATGCAGTTCCCTACCCGTATCCCTGACCGCCTTGGAAACACCCCCAACATTCTTGATCTTTTCCTAACTTCCAACCCTTCAGCTTACTCTGTTAAACTTTCCTCTCCGTTGGGCTCCTCCGATCACAATATCATTTCCGTTACCTGTTCTATCAGTCCAGTGCAGCCTCAGGACCCGCCTAAGCAGAGGGGCTTCTGACATTTCAACTCTGCTAAGTGGGAGGACCTAAAGCAGTACTATTCCGATTTTCCTTGGGATGATTATTGCTTCCATATCAGTGATCCTTCTCTTTGTGCCGAGCGCATAACAGAGGTGATTATCTTTGGCATGGAGCTATACATTCCTCATACTTTTTCTAATACTAAAGCTAAAAAGCCCTGGTTTAACTATGCTTGTTCTTGTGCTGTCAATGATAGAGAGGCAGCTCACAAACGGTACCGTAGCCATCCATCTGCTGAAACTCATGCTCTATATATTTCTGCCCGTAATCATGCCAAATCTATTCTCCAACTTACTAAAAACTCTTTCATTACTAGAAAATGTTAGTCTTTCCAACTTTAACTTTTCTCGTGATTTCTGGCATCTAGCCAATAATATCGCTAACAATTTTACTTTTTCATCTTTCTCTCCTTTACTTCAACCAGATGGCCCCACAGCTGTCTCTTCTTTCTCTAAAGCTGAACTCTTCGCTCACACCTTTGCTACCAACTCTACTTTGGATGATACTGGGCATATTCCTCCTACTCCTCCACCCCCTGACTACTTCATCCCTAAAATTAAAATTCTTTATTATGACGTTTTCCAGGCCCTCTCTGGCCTTGATATCCTTTTCTCTGTACCTTCATCTCCAGTTTCCTTTCCGACCGTTCTATTGCTGCTGTAGTGGACGGTCACTGTTCTTCTCCTAAAACTATCAACAGTGGTGTTCCTCGGAGTTCTGTCCTATCACCCACTCTCTTTCTATTATTCATCAATGATCTCCTAAATCTGACTCAATGCCCTATCCACTCCTATGCTGATGACACCACCTTGCATTTTTCAACGTCGTACAACAGACGCCCTACCCATCAAAAATTTAATGACTCAAGGCGAGATGCTATAGGACGCTTAACTTCTGATCTTTCACTATATTCTGATTGGGGCTGAGCAAACATGGTTTTGTTCAATGCCTCAAAAACTCAATTTCTACAACTATCTACTCGACATAACCTTCCAGATAACTATCCCCTCTTCTTCAATGACACTCAACTTCCCCTCTCCTCCACATTAAACACACTCGGTCTATCCTTTACTAAAAATCTAAACTGGCAATTTCATATCTCTTCTCTTGCTAAATCAGCTTCCAAGAAATTAGGTGTCCCATGGCGTCAGCGTCCATTTTTCTCTTCCTCTCAGCTGCTTGCTCTGTACAGGGGCCTTATCCGCCCATGTATGGAGTATGGCTCTCATGTCTTGGGGGGGGAGGCTTAACTCACATAATTCTTTTAAACAGTATGGAGTCTACAGCTTTTCGTCTAATCAGCTCTCCTCCTCTAAATGACTGTGTTGATTTTTTAAGTCACAGATGCAATGTTGCATCTTTATCTATCTTCTACCGCTATTTTCATGCTGACTGCTTTTCTGAACTTGCTAACTGCATGCCTCCCCTCCTCCCACGGCCTCTCTGCACAAGACTTTCTACTTCTTCTCATCCCTATTTTGTCTATCTTCTTAATGCAAGAGTTAACCAGTATTTTCACTCTTTCATCCCTTACACTGGTAAACTCTGGAACTCTCTTCCTTTGTCTGTTTTTCCACCTGCCTATGACTTAAACTCTTTTAAAAGAGGAGTGTCAACACACCTCTCACACTAAATTGGACTCCCCCCCCCCCATGTCTATATTTCTCCTACTGTCCTCTTTACAGGGTCTGGCGACAAGCGGGATATTTTTTTTTACTTATTTCTGTTTTCCCTTAGCCAGTACCCTTTTAATGTAAAAAAAAAAATAAAAAAACTGCATAGGGAAGAAAGAGGAAGAGGACAAGCGATCAAAAAGCAGAGGTATGTGATAATGTCGTAAACAATTTGTTTTAAATGTGAAATCGTGATCAGTTTGTTATTTTAATTTGTGGCCCGAGAAAGCTGAAGCAGACGTGCCAAATTCTCTCCTCACAGCTCACACTTGGCATTTTGACTTCAAATTCAAACTTGAGTTTAGGCTTAGCTGTCAGCATTGAACAGAAACATTTAAATTTTCATCCTACTCAGTCAACAGCTGCCATGCTGTAGTGGTAAAACAGGGGTGCATGTCGTGTACTGTACAACATACAGTGCAATTGTTTTATGAATTTTTTTCACATAATAACATTTATTTATATAATTTCAGATGCACTTTTAAAAATCTTAGAGGATCCTCCCCTCCCCAGACTGGGAAGCATATGGATAAAGGACTATCTACTTCCACCTCTGATTCTGCTGAGCCAGCACCAGCTTCTTTAGCTACAAAGATATCCTACTCCTCTGTTGTGCCAGTTTCCTCAGATGAAGGCACATCAGCCAACATCTCTACCCTGTCACTTGCTTTAGGTATATACACTACTTGTCCATACTCTTTTTTTCCTACTGTATCCCTTATCTCCTTTTACCATTGAGTCCCCCCATGACTGATTCAAGTCAATATTTGGAACTGGAAGGACAGTGCACAAAATATTAATTATATTAAAATGTTGCCTAATTGGGAAATCTGAATGCTGGACAGTAAATTATAATACAGTATAACAAATAAAAAACTAATAAAATAAACTGTAGATGACAGGTGATACAATATGAATGAATATATTTTCCTGATCTTCTTACATACCCTTTTGAATAAAATGTGTACCCCCAGGGGTATGGATACACCAGTTTGAACCATACTGAAAGGTAGCATACTACTGATAGTCAGTACTATATGCCCTCCTGTCTAATAACAGTATACACAAAGTTGATTAGCTTGTACAAAATGACACCGTCATCATCATATGGATTCATCAGGTACAGCTGTTTAACTCATAAATGCATAAACTAATCATCAACTCTGTATTCCTCCAGGTGATCCTGAGCCTCATGAGGGATCCATTTGTGCTGAACATGCTTGTGAAGGGACTGAAATATTGATTACACCCATCCAGACAGATGCAGAACCAATTGATCCTGCTGATTGGCCTTCTTTCTTGACTGATAAGACGAGGACATAATTTGTGAGAAGAGGACCATACCAGGTAACACCTAACTTCATCTTTCCCAGAAGAGAGGATGGGAGAAAATGCCACCACCAGTACTTTAATAGAACTTTGGTAAATGGAGAGAAAACCAAGAGAAGTTGGCTGATGTACTCACGAAAAAAACAAGTCTCTTCTGCTTCTGCTGTAAGTTATTTTCAACAAGACTTTTCAATGATAAAGGGGGGGATTTAATGACTTAAAGAATGCATCCACATTGCTCACTTCTCATAAAAACGCTTCAGAACACTTAAAGTATTTGAAAACATTGAAAGAATTGGAGGTGAGGATTATGAAAGGGGAAACTATTGGCACTTTTTGAGGCTGAGAGGAAGCGATGGAGAGATGTTCTGGCACGGCTAGTTGCCATAATATAGTCTCTGGC